>AP025094.1:418756-583048 GCA_036186865.1 Eustoma russellianum | reverse complement strand
AAAAAAAAAAAAATCACAACAGAAGTCTTCATGAAAGTTTCTATATTATTTGAAATATTTTCATCTAAAAGATGCAATATCATGATGCTTTATGCCTTTTACCTCCATTGAGTTCCTTGATGTGCACGCATTTTCTTGCTCCTGCTTACTCAGCCTGTTATCAAAACTCAACTCTCCATCATCCTGAGGGTCACAGCTGTTTCCTCCATCATTGATAACGTCTGCATCAGCTACTTCACCTACTTCACAATCGATATGTTGGTTTTGAGCAACAGATCTTATATATGGCTCGACAGCTTCAAGGGACTTGAGTCCTTTACGAAACAAAATCAACTGCTTCCACAGAATTACAGGCCAAAGAAAGAAAAGCAAAAGAACAAGCTGAATAAGCTCAAGAATTAAAGGTTGTCAAGTTTTTTTTTTCTTTTTTTTTTTTTGTAAAGAGTGATTTATAAGCTACACCACAAGGATACCTGAGCTGTATGGTGACGTGCAGCTTGCGTTAAAAGGCTACGGCACTGTCCCTGCTTTAAAGATTCTACACGAAAAACACAAAGCCTTGAGACCTCGTCATAGTCTTCTCGAGCAGCTTGCAACTGCTGTTGTGTTGTAAAACTCTCTCTTTTTCCACTTTTGGACTTTCCCTTTTCTCTATGTTGTGTCACCAGGTGTTCATACGTCTCTCTGCTTACCGTACACTAAAACAATTAGACCTTAACCTTTTTCAGTGATGAAACATCAGAACAAAATGTTGAAAAACATAAATTACCTTTTTCCATCACACTGCAGCTTCATCTCCTGCCCACGAACATGAAAATTAGGCACGAAACTACACGAAGCGTAGACCACACCACATCCAACATTTAGCGAACATCGTACACCTAATCCTATAATTCAAAAGAGACTATAGCCAACAAACTCAAGAACTTTCATACTTAACAAGGCTGCATTATTAATTATCCATTTCAGGCTTCACATCATAACTAAATGCCTTTGCTTATTTCTCCAAATGGGTTTCTGTGTTGGCTTCTTTCTTCCTATTATCTAGGCACTTTATGTGGATAGTATCACTAGTCTCCTAACATCCATCTAACATCCACCTTGTTCTCTCCAGTTATCCTCTGCTATTTTCTCAAATGCGTTAAACTGCTGAATTCTTAACAATGAATAAAGAACCATTTATTTCTATTCAACAGATATTGGAAGAAGGAAGCAAACAGGAACCAATGGGGTTACTCATATATAGGAATACATCTATACAAGGCAGCCAACGGGAACAGAGATAACACATCTGTCTGAAAAATACATGATGATTTACTATGTGCATCATATGACTAAAATGATTAAGCAAGACACCTACTATGTTTGCCAATCAACGCCAGCTGATTTTACTAAGATATCAACAAAAATTCCTGATAGTCTTGTATATATTGCTTCAGAATCAAGTACTGCTTTGAATGACATATGAACTAATTTTTTATTTTATTTTCCTATGTAACATGGCATCAAAAATCTCTGAACATCTTACTATTGATTGCCCACTCCAAATATTTTGTGAGGCCAGCATCTCAAAGATTTGTAATTCATAAGAACTTATCCAAACAAAAATGTGAACAGATAGAGCATAAAAAACACAAGCAGACATCAAGAGTCTTTCAGTGACCAATATAAGCAAACCTCTACTTTGCGAAGCTCAGAGAGGAGAGACTCTGATGGGTTTGTGACAGTCTGCATAACATGAGTGCGCTGCAATACCGGCAGCCATGAGAACCAGTCTAGCTATCAATTTTGGGAATCTGAAATAAATTCAAATAAATAAACCGACGAAGGGAGACATACATAAAGATCAACAAGCTTCTGCAGCTCTAGTTGTACTTGTCCCAAACGTGATAACACCCTCCCTGCATACAAAAAAGTATAACTCGTACTTCACAAAGTCCTTTTTCAAATTTCATCAGCCATATATTTTGATACTGAAACTATACTAATAGAGAACAATGTGCATTCTCGCTATACACATGCACCAAATTAGAGTCTTCACTTCATAACACCACTTAGTAGTTAGTAGAGAGTTAACAACTAAGTTTGATTAAAATGGGTCTTTCTTGAAATGGTTTTCAAAGAAAATACTTTCAACTAAAGGAGCAGAGTCACTGGAAATATGGTCCTTCCTGTAGACATAGACTACATTCCCAGCATATAAAACGTGAATTGTATAACAGAACCCAGAAAAGAAAGTCGAGCACATCAACTGCTTTGTCCATAGTAGGATAGGATACTATGTATCAACGTGAGCTGTTAAAGCTACACACAAGAGGAGAGCCAAGCAAAACCACAACTTATATTGAAATTGGTCTTACCGCACTCCTCATTGTCATCCATCATTGTTCTCTCCATGAAACAGTTACCCATTTCCATCAATGACTCTGAAAATTCTGAGAGAAAGAACGAATCTCTGAATAATTGGCATGCAATAAAACTGAACAAATCAAATCCATGTGTATGCATAACTGCCAGAAAGAGAAAGGAAACACAACAAACACCAAACACCAAAACCAGGATTTGAATTACTCAATATCAAGATGTTCAACAACAATTTTACTATTTCCCTGAAGCATTTAAAACAAGTACCATAAGCACTATTGGTAGTTGCAGCTGCGGCAGAGAGTAGGCTATCACAGCAATTTCTCATGTCTTTCATATCCTGACAAAAGTCAAATAAATGATGAATAATAATGTATGCATGATTTGTGATAGAATAAATGTTTCATGAATCATATAGAGACATCTCAGGCTCCAATTCAACAATTGTAACATGAAATACTAGCTCAAGAGTTTGAGCACAAAATAGTTCGCCGGTCAGCTGATGACATCATGTCATTCTGGCACCTCTGTTCCCATCATTGTAAATAACTTTGGCATGGTCAAGAGTCAATCCTGAGATTATGATAGCATGCACATCTTTTTTTTTTTCTTTTTCTTTTTTTCTTTTTTGTAAATAATAGCATGCACATCAAGTGCCTGCAGATCTCTATAACAGTTAAGGTTAATCCTATTTCAAAGGTCTTCAAAGATATTTGAAAGAGTTAAGTAAATTTCATGATCATGTCTCCAATAACAATCATATATCAATTTCGACAAGGGAAAATATTCACTTCTCTATTTAAACCATGATTATATCAAGTATTTCTCTAAATCATAGGTAAGGAGGAATTGGTACATTAAAACTCACTCAGAGTAGGTGCAAATCAAACATAGGTCCAAATCAAAGTGAGAGATCCCGCACTCTTGACATACAAGCCAACCTCGTCTAGAAAAGAGTTTCCTTTAGTGTTTCACACACCATCTCCGTCTTGAAAACATGGACTAGTAAATACATCTGACGATAACTATTGACAACATTCTGCATCTATTTCTAGACAACCAAATCATATGCACACGCATAATTTAAATCGAATAGTGAGGTTCGTCAGACTATGTGGTATATACATTTCTAAAATAGAGGCCAAATTGAGAATATCGGATGAAAGCAGGGCCATGTCCGAAATGTAGAAGAGAGGTCTGCCAGGAGAAACATATAGAATCAGAACTGAGAGTGATGTTCAATCTCACTTGATTAGAGGGGAAAGCTTTAGAATGGTACACAAATATGAATCTAAATACCTACTAATATAATTAAAAACCCCTCCAATGATAAACAAAATCTCCAAATTATCCTTGCGCTTTCAATGTGTATTATTGACATAACATGGAAAAGAAACACAATTTCCACTTTTAATCCTTTAAATTCCTTGGAGCTACACTGATATATTACAGTTCAAGCATCTGGTACAGGCTTGTTTAGAAGTGTTCGCAACTATGCACTTGTTACCCAGCTTTACGACGCCAAGACAGGACTGAAGAAACGAGAACATAATTTAAGCACCAAAAATTTTTAAATGTGCTATAGTATTTCATTAAACACAGCAAAAAGTAGGTATGAAGTTCCAAACTGAAAGACAAGTTCCACAAAATGCATAAGCACGTAGATATGTGTATGCAGCAAGAATAAGACGACAAAATTCTCCTTTAACATAGGCAATGAAGACTAGACGACAAAGAAGTTATCAACCAGGATAAATAATCAAACGGAGAAACAGATGTTCCGCCTAAGGTAGACATGTAAAAGGGCATCAAAAGTATTCCATGCAGCTCCTAAAGCTCCGTTGAAACTAAATTTTAAGTCTAATTTCGCATAATGCAACCAAAAAACAGAAATGTCTAACGGCACCATGAATGGCCATAAAAACCCATGATTAATTTTGGATTGGATTTTTAGCAATGAATCATGAACATTGACAAAAAAAATGCCAATAGTGGAGATAAGAGTCCTCAAATGGATATCCAACTATAAGAGAATGGATAAAATAAGAAGCTAATTTACTAGGTATTAATCTTCGCGGGGAGTATATTGGCAAGAACATGAATAAGACATGATAGAGAAGGTTTGATCATGTGCAGAGGCAGCGCCCATGTATGCCCCTACTACATTGAGACTAAAGAAGTTACTGAAACAAATGGGCGGGGAAGAAAGAAAATATAACAGGAGGCAAACTTACCACATCCCACAATTTAGAGTATGAGTGTGTTCATATGTGTATGTATGCGTGCACACACACACATACCTATATATATATATAAATACACACACACACACACACAGAGAGAGAGAGATGCATACAAACACACCAAAAAACAGACACACATATGTATATGTAAACATGTAAACACCACTATCTGACAATAAATAAACAAAAGAAAGCACACTAAGAAGACGTCTTTGAATTCAGTTTTAAGTCTTTTCAGCTATGCCGGACTTCAAGCAAAAACTACACATCGATGAGAAAAAGAATTATAAGTGTAAAGACTGTGTACCCACAAATATTTGCCTCAGTGCGAGAAGTTTGCCTAACATAACAATAGAAATTAATGTATGATCTCAAAGAAGTGGTATCCTAGCATGGAGTAGGATACCAAAAAATCAGGAATACAGGAACAAAAATTATCAGTACGGTGTCCGCATATTGCCTATCAACATCGCATGGAGGGCTCAAAAATAATCAATCCGAAAATTTTGACTAGCTCTAAAAGTCATGCGATTGTCACCAAAGAAAGAATAATAGTAGGGCAAGCATTTGACTCCGCACTACATTTAGGAGTACCCATGCGTAACTAGAAGATGCAGTAAATGAGCAAATAAGGTGAAAATGATTAGCATAGCCAGCTTCCTCTTCCCAAATCATAAAAGTAGTTTCGGGTTTGAGTATAGTCATTGAGAATCAAGATTAATTACGAAACAAATAAACTAAAACCCTAATCCCCCGACGGCAGAAGAAAACCAAAAGACAAAAATTTAAATTAAAAAAAAGGAAAGAAGCAAGGAAATCCACCTGGGAAGCCTGAGCAAGCACATCAAGATGGGCCGTTAATCGGTGATCCTTCCTTTCCTTGGCATCGCTCTTGTTAAGGGAGAATCTTTTTAGCTGCTTCCCTAGCGATGACTTCATTATCGGCCACAAAACGGAATTTCCCGGTAAAAGGAGGGCATATACAGAGACCAGGAAGCTTGAAGATGGGTTTCTAATCGGCAGAAGATATCGACAATTTTTTTTAAAAAAAAAGTAAAGAAGAGAGGTGATCCTGTATTATTAAGTGAGAATTTCTCCAACTGGTACCGCCGGGAAGGTGGAGGTCGTTGGGGGTGGCGCTGAAAGTATGCAGAAACGCCTGACGATTTATAATTTCTTTTTAAATAATTAACAAGTCAGTTCCGACTATTTGGTCACTCCAAAAAAACATACCTAAGATTTACAAAACTTCTATATTACCTTAAAAAAACATACATATTTATTTATTTAGTTTACATCAATTAAATAACTAGATAAAATATGAATTGTGACAATTAAAACAATATTTTTAAGATGGAAATAATATAATGTCCATAATTTTTAAAATATCTATTATATATTAATCAAACATACACAAAGAGTTAGTACTCATGTCTCTCTAGATAGACCTATTGAAAACTCATCACCTTGTATCACTTTATTTTCATACCCATTTGTATCACCTTAGCATTGATGTGTTTAAGTTGGTTAAAGAGAATGGATTATCCAAGGAGTTGAAAACATAACAGTTTAGCAACATATATTAGTGACTACAAATCTTTAGTAGGTAGGTAAGTCCTAAGTAACTTACCAGTTGATAAGAGATAACATAATAAGGGGCGGGTATCATGTTGTGTCATACTCAACTTCGCGATATGCCAATATCCTTGATATGTATATATATTAATGGACAAATAAATTTTCAAAAAGGATATTTTCCATACCTGCTAATTGATGTACATCATATTCATTTTCTATGGCTCTATTGTCAGTGTATGTGTCATAGGCCATGATTTGGATGTTTATTTTATACATTTATTATTAGTAAAGAAGTTTTATTATCATTATTGTTAGTTAGTGTGTTACACAATTATGATATGTGTCCCTGATTCATTATTGTTATAGAGATAAAATAATTTATAACCAGTATGCGTATTGATTTGATAATCATGAGATGATTATGTGTATGGTCATATAAATCAATCTTATAGATATTTGTTAGATAACAAAGCGTCATCAGTAAATCTCATGATACTCATGTTTTAATCCTTAGACTTAAGATTGTCATAGCTTCCAACACAAGTAATATTATATTTTGACATGATCAAACGTTATCCATAACTGGATAATAATAAAGGTCATGATTGAATAAAATAGAAATTATGTATAGGATATTGAACAATCAATATAAAATTTGTCCTCTCTCTTTTGAGATAGATATATTTAGGTCCCTCGATTAGTGAGACTGTGAAATGCATGGTCGTGATCAAATGAATTGATAGTGTGATCAATATCATTTGTTTTATCAGTCTACTTGGAGATCGAGTAATCATATGTTTGAACAATATAAGTATGACGCTTACCATAATTTATGTTCAAACTAGAAACGTGAAACAAAGGGATTAATACATGTATTATTATTAGGCTAGTTGGACTGTACTCATATTAATTGGATACCCGTAATGCCTTGCTATAGGCCAATTACGACTTGTTGGTGTAATAGAGATTTAACCGACTGCCAATTAATATGGGCATACCGTGTCACACATTAGAATACGTATGAATGAGATTGATATCAGTAATATTAATAACAATTAATATTGGATATTAATTATTATTATTATTATCGTTTTCAAATATATTTATATATATTTATGTTATTGAATAATATTAACAGAATCCATATCTGATATGGATTTTGATTGGTGTTGTCCAATCCAGACAGAATCCATATATGATATACATTTTGATTGAACTCAACCAATCCGATTTTGAATTGGGTTTAAGTCTTTATATATGGATATAGAGAGCTCTGTCTCGTACACAACATAGAACATGGGAAAAAATATGAAACCGTTCACGGAGAAAAACGAATTTCTCAGCCTTGCCGTTTCAAGAGCTAGCACTCCGAACGAAAGCATTCGTATGGATACCGGCAGAAGGTGTTCGTGTCATCGCACCTCCTCGTCTGCAGATTTCGAATCTACAGAGGTAAAGTTTTTGAATCTCTTTCATCGAATTAAACGAACAACATGGATCATTGGTAGAAAATAGGAGATCAAATTTTATTTTATGCCGCGCGTTTTTTACATTGATCTCGTGTTTCCTAAAATCTATCATATTCCATTATGAAACACAAAAAAAATTCAAAGAATCCGCTATAACATACTCGATCCATACATAATATTATTGGTAGAGTTTCCCCACAATATACACTAGCGTCTATCTCTTTATGTTGACCGCTTTATACTTTTCTTCTTTTATTTAAAACTCCCTAAGCTTTTGTATAGATAAATTTCATAAAATTTTAGAGTTTTGAAAAGAAAAAACCAAAATATGTTGTTAATTGATAAAGTTTCTGAAACAATTACGACGCACTTAACAGTGCCGTCTTAAGGGACATTGGATGATACTGCTAGTTGCATCTAAGACTGACCCTTAGACGGCACTAGCAGTTTCCTGCAAGGGCCAAGTGGTTTTTGGGAGCTAGAAAGGTTGTTTGGGAACGCAAAATCACCCAGGCATAGAACGACAGCGACAGACGCGTCCAATGCCTAGACGACACTATCAAGTGCGTCATGCACATGGGACGATGCTATCAAATCCGTCTTATGTCTGGATGACACACATCAGCAATTTAAAGTTTGATAAATTTAACAAGTCGAGTGGTAAGCAAAATGTACCCAAATTATTGACATATCCATCAACTTAGCCAAGTTATCTGATAAGTCATCTCAAAAGAATGTCAGGTTATCAAATGAGTTGACATATGATTGACATAGCCATTAACTTAGCTCTAAACAACACCTTTAAGGTGCACAAGGCTTATGTAGAGCCATCAACTTAGCTCTAAATAAATTTCAAAAAGAATGATGAACGGACGAAAAGACGACGATGGCAGGGAGTTCTGATATAGAAACAGGGAAAACTACAGAAGCAAAAAAGAGAGAGAGAGATAGAAAAAAATAAGGAGACAGGCGGTTATATCAAATTTTGGGGGTTAGAAAATTTGATTCTTTTAAAAATTCCCACTTCTTGAAATTTTAAACACAATACTTGAAAAGTGCATGGACTGGAGGAGTTAATTTATGCGGTTATAACTGCATCGGAATTCCCATCACAATGGCGTGTGACAATTTTCTTGTCAGGAAAGGACATATCAGATACGTACATCGGTTAATCTGTTATAAGATTTTATATGTTACCGAAAGATCCACCTATCATTTAAGTTGATAAGTGACTATGCAGACATCTGATGGTGACGTAAAAATCAACACACTCATAACCATTAAACGTAATCAAGTCGGCATATTCAGAGCTGGATAGACCACCATTTGATGCCAGACACTCACAGTTGTCAAGGGTATCCAAGACATCAATTGTATTTAAGATTACACACAATAAACACTATTAGGTCAACTGCATCATCTCAATCGCAAAAACACATACAAAGTCGAATCAACTTGTCAATGCCTCTAGATTGAAAACTCTACAAAGTCATGTCACCTCGGCATCGACTCATTGTCCATAACAAATAAGCTCGGCCAAAACAGCATTCTCCACATGGGTAGCTCTGTATTAGCACCACGATATGTGGCGCCTACTCATCGATGCTTGGATAACATGCATAAGCGGACCAGGATACTTGGCAATGTTTACATTTTTGAATTTCAGAAAAAAATATTAATAATATAACAATTCATAAACGACTTGAACGTCGGAGAATTTTTATCAAAGAACAATCTATAAATGACTTGATCACTAACAGATTTCAATCCATATCGCTCTATGAAATCTTTAATATGGTAAATAGATAACTATTAGTTGGTGATTCTTCAACCACAAATTTGTGCCTTTTCGCGACTAATATACTTTATTCAATAGCATATCGAATCCCCTTATATATGTACTTCTCGAAGAGTACTTCCAGCATATTCAGGACCAATGCACATGATTATTGGTTCTATTTGAGTTACTCTGTACAAACACTCATTGAAGCAAGCCAAATCTTGTTTGCTTGTTGCAGCTCATCGAAGAGTGACTCTGTGAACAAAGAAATGAGAACAGGTCTCCACTTTGCTATTCATGTCTAATGTTTTTTGTGATGGCGTAATCTTTTCGAGGACTTAAACAACACTTTATAGATTGAGTGCCAGGTAAGCACATGTTTTTCGTAAGACCACATGATAGTGAAAATGTTTTCTGTTTGGTACCTTTGAGGCATTTGAACAGAGCTCGAGATTCAAGTGTTCTTCCTGCCGAGTACTCCCGCTATCATTAATTACGTGGTTAGCAAGACCTGCCAAAACGATACAATGTTCTGCTTCCTTTTAGATCTATGACCTTCTTGACCTATGAAAAATCACCCGGTCCTTTGTTGGATGAGCCATTAATTTTAGCAATTACATGAGTTGGTTGGCAGTGCCTGGGCGCCCTTCTTGCTATGTGTCATACTGATTCGAGCCTGTTTTTACGAATCAGTGCCTGTTTGTGCGCCAAAACGGCCATCCACATCGACTGCATCCGCGAATGTCCCTATCGGATTTTATTCTCTCTTTACTATAGGTTTATCCGAGAGTAGTACACAAGTGAGGGCAGTTGTGTGGCAGAATATGATAAGCACAAGGAACCAAAGAGAAAAAAGAAAAACAAAACATTCAAGGCATCAAATTACCGCAAACCCAAAATAAAAGGAAAGAAATGTGGTAACATCCTGCGTCTGTTGTCCTCTTTTTAAATAAGCATAGGGTATCTCATCCTGACCATATACACTAAGAAAATGCTGACGAGCGGCATCAATCAAGTTAACCTAAAGTAAATACTAAACTTGCTTATGCAGCTTAACCTGACTAAAATAAATGTTACATGTCCCTCACATGGGAACAATCACATGGCCACTCCAACTATTATTGCTGTATCAATTCAGGAATTAGCTTCAATAAAAACGACAGCTCCTTCTTTGAGAATTGAGGCCTCTCTGCCAATTGCATCTCCTCCTTCTCACCTTCTTTTGATTGCTTATTCGAAAGGGACACTGCTTCTGAAATCTCTTCAACAAAATCCACAATTACACCTTCAACGCCCATCAACTGTTGAATGTACACTGCCTCTGCCACATTGCTGACACACAGTGGTTGCATATTAATTTTCCAATGGATATTGTCACTAACACATAGTTGAATTAGGAAAAGGGGAGAAAAAAGGAAAAAAAAAATGCAACGAAGAGCAAGAAACTCACTTCAACTTGCCATATGTTATCAAAGAAAGATTCGCCTCTTTGATCTTGTTTACTGCACCCGGATTTCTGAAGATCCCTTTGACTTCTGATACAATCCCTTCCAAACCACCTTCCAAACAAACCTTTATGGCCTCCTCCAAGGAGTTCCTCCTCTGATCATAATAACTCTCACAACCACCATTTGTGAGAAAAAACACCTGATCACATTCAATCAACAAAGATAGCAATAAGCAAAGTTGACAAAACGGTTTAATTTTTCAAAAGGAAACACATAGGTGAACAGTGCATTGCAATGAACTTACAGGATAGGTACTCTGCAGTCGCTTAACCAACAGAGCAGCATCAGGATGGAAACTAGAGAAGAGTACAGATCTGCCGTCGGCATTCTCAAATACAACCTGCAAGATCGTTTCGATCACGCGGACCATATATTCTTCCTTATACACAACATTGTCATCAAACTTTAACTCGATATTGAAGCCCAGATGCTGGGGAACTTTCAAGAATACATCTTGTAGAGTGCAAAAAGAATCATCCGTCTCAACTATCCAGTTGATAATCCTTCCATCCTTAGTTTTCCTCAACAGAGACTTTCCCACTTGCCCAGGTTCCTTCTGAGGACCATAGGCAAGGAATTCAGCTAGAGATAAGTCTGTCATTCTTTTCTCGCATACCACACCCTGAAAAGGAAGTATGCAGTTTGCCAGGTTCAAAACTATGATGTCTTATTTGAACGGGAGGAGGGAATCATAATGAACCAACTGACTAGGGGAAATTTGCAAATATGAATTGAGTGGAGGGTTTAGAGGAAAGAGAGTTTACGTTGTCCTCAGAGTAGATGAAATCATCATGAAAAATGACAGGGTAGCCGTCCTTGGTGACCTGCAAAACATCAGGTGCGTGTATGTTTTCACTTTTCCATCTAAACTTGTTGCATCCAAGTCCACTAGTATTACTACTTTCCAAGTATAAGGGGAACAAACGGGGAAACAAAAAGGCAGTCAGTATTCAGTTGTTTAAGTGGTTTTGATATTAAAAAAATCAAATTAAGAAACGGGATCCACAAAAGAAAACAACGAAAAGACTATGATATGCAGCTGGGGAGTACAAAATCAAAAGATTTAATCATGATAAGAGTGAATAATAGTAGTAGTTACATGTGGGACACCGTCTAATCATATTTCTGTGAGACATACCAATATTTTAGAACACCGCCTAAAGTATCCAAAATAGCAAACCAAATAAAGATGGGCAATCAAATTAACAAGGTGATTCTTCAATTCGGGTAGCGGAACCATAATATCCGTGTTTAGATGGTTCGAATGGTTCCGTTAGCTAAAGAGGCCGACAAGGGGTTGGGTCCCACCTCAGATGTGCGGTCATAGTATTAGTCAATATTGTCATAATCAAAACAAAGAGAGACGCTATGACTTGGACACAGAAAAATACATGCATAAACCACCATCAAGAAACACAAGCGTAAATCGCCTCCAAATCATCCTCTAAACCACGCTATAAGATTTCTTTCCGTGTTGGTTTAGTAATATTAATAGTCTAATACTAGCAGTAGCAAACGAAGAAGTACGTTCAAACAAAAAGAAAAAGAAAAAAGAGCAAAGCGTTGAAGAAAAATATATACCTGAACGTCAAATTCAACATAATCCAGAGGATAATTGGCGGCGTTATTGAATGAAAGAATGGAATTTTCTTTCATGGCTTTCATTCTGCGATCGGAGGACTGCAGCATATTCATTCCGCTCCCTCTATGACCGATCACAAGGAATTTGGGCGCCTTGAATGCTGCTTTCCCAGCATCGAACTCTGTTAATAGAGAATAAAAAAGAAAAAGATAAAACATGACTTGAGATAAATAGTAGTAGAAATCAAAACGGAAGATGCAAGAATGGAAGATCCTTTAATCATACAATGCGATTAACAGGAAAGAGAAAAAAAAGGAGTAATACCCTTAGGAAAGCGAGTAGAGTAGAGAGCGAAGGAGGGAGATTCAGGGACATGATCAAGATTAGGGACGTCGGAGACGTGTACGGCCTTCAGTGCCATCTTATGATTTCCTCCCTCTCTCTCTTCTTGGTTATATAGAATACAACGTCGTAAAAAGAATAGAAGGAAAGGGAACAGGGAAAACAATGAGCGGAAGGGGTATGAATGATTGTGATCTGATGGAGTAAGAAGGAGAGAGAGGAGAATATATAAGGGATGGGGAAGGAGGAGGGGAAGCCATGGATAATGGATGAGCACCTCGAATATTCTTCTGTATTCGCGTCATATACCTTGGGGATATTCGCTTTTCCTTTTTTTTTTCCCCAATCACAATCAATCTTTTCGCCACTTCACACCAACCAACCACGGACAATTATGCTATTCTTTATTTCTCTTTGTAATTACCTAATATTCATCCATACATTATCCTGGTTGTGAGCTGTGTCTTACGTGTCCCCAAATTATTATCTTGAGTGAAATATTTGAATGTTTCTAATTTCATGTAAAATGCAATAATAATACAAAACAGAGTAAAATCTTATTTCTCTTTGATTTTCCCGTTTAGGTTTTGATGGTAAAATCTCATTCCATCCTAATATATTACTATAACATGAAATATTTCAATTATTTAGATATACTAGTGAATGCATTATCGACCGTTCAACAAAGGAACATGGAAAATTTTATAATTATTTTTTGCCCCTGGACATAGCTCATTTTGTAGGGATTTATTTCAAGAATTTAAGAGTTTGATTTAAAGACATGCACAGTGTAGATGTTACATGACCTAGTTTGTGGAGGTACACTTTGTGTGAATCACGTAAGTCTTTATCCAACCTAAAAAACTGATGAACTTATGATTTTCATTTTTCACAGTATTCCTGGATGTTTGAGACGGTGAAGACCATCATACCAGAATACAAAGTTTTGATACCAGAAACATGGAAATTTGAATTCCGTACAGACAACGCTATAAATTGCGCTGGGACGCAATCGGGGTACGAAAGGATGACCAAAGCCCAAAAGGACAATGTGCCCACACCCACGTGTTCCGCAACGCGTTCCCTGACTTTCTCGTCAAACGTTTTTTTCTTGGTAAATCTTTTATCGACTACGTACATATATTTATTCATTACAATATTTTAAGGGGATAGGAAGATGGGAGGAAGATGACAGGATGAGGTGGATACACATACACGACCTCCCTCGCACCTTTGCCTCCTCCATTCATAATTCCAATCCACCACCTTATTACTTAATTTCTAATTTTCCTAATGACATGTTTCCCATATGGTCCATTTTGCTACACATTCGACTTACGACTTTACTACCTATATTACATACTCATTCATCTATTTACAACTTAACTCCCTATATTACACGTTCATCGAATTCAACTCTAATGCAATTTGTTCGTATTTGCCACTTAACTACTTATATTACACATTCCTCGAGTTCAACTCTAATGTAATTTGTACTATAAGACTTGTATGTCATCTAAGATGTTGCCCATGTGGTCTTTAATAGTTACAAACATTGTTAACCATTATATTCCCTTGAACTGGGTTAAACACCCTTCTAAAAGTTTTAGAAAGTATTTGATAAACATCAATTAGAACTAAAATTTCAAAGTATGCTAAAATAGCAATTCAGACCAAATTTCAATAGTATTTTCATAATTTGATTTTAAATAATATTTGACTTATTGTTTAACTAGACGTGACAATATTTTTGAGACGGAAAGAATAATGTCTTTTTTAAAATAGAAAAAAGCACAACTTTCAACTATGTAAACCTCTTGCCAAACCTAATCTTTTTACAAATCGATTGTCATTTTAAACTTTTTTCGTAACAAAAAAAATTTGTTTATAACGGTTTTGGTGCGCACGTCATGACAAGGATATGTAATGCATGGTGGAGCATGGATATAAGAAGTTATGGTGTCATCTTACGCATTTTCGGGCAAAAGAAGTTATGGTGTCATCTTACGCATTTTCGGGCAATTATTCGCATAGAACTGGAATTCGTTAGTAAGAACAATGAATACAATCCGACCAACCACACAGGGTTCGGATTCCTTCACCACAAAAAAGCAGTAATGTATAACCCAACAACACGTGATTGCAAGAGAAATAATAAGGATAGATGAAAGATGGTTAACACAAAACGTAACGATGAACGAGACATTAACTCTCATGTGAAGAGATCCCATGTTATCCAAATATACCAACTCTATATTCTTTTAAGAAAGGAAAAAAAAATCTATCACGCCTATAAATATGCAAACTATTCAAATTGATCAGTTTTTTAATTTTTCTTTTATATTTCAGATCCAAACATATATTTGAATTTTAAGGCAGACATTAGCCGGCATATTTTTTTGGCCATAATTTATGCCGCATCATATAGATTTGAACAATTCCCTTATATCATAAATGACGTTTTGTAATTTTGTAAAAATATTTCAGGCCTACACACGAGGATCTCGACATATAATACACCGTCACACACATTATTATCTAAGATGGGTGAGATCCTAGGAGGCTAAAAGTGAAGCATCCAATCACGCGTCGCCACATGTACAAAAACAAGGGGGTGCTGCAAATTTTTTTTAAGAAAATAAACTGATTTTGTACATGTGGTGACGCATGATTGGAGGCCTCACTTTTAGACTCCTAGGATCTCATCCGTATCTAAGTGTGTAGTAAACCAAAATTTGGATTTTTAATCAAATTCAAACTTGTATTTAATGTACACGAGGATCCCGATGATAAATACATCAGAAGTAATCAAATTTTAACAATATAGATCACTATCTTAATCTCTTCAACAAACTATTGAAACAATGACTTTATTATATTATATTTATTGTTGTATTGTGTTGGTTTCAAATTCAGTCATTGGTAGGGGATGAATGATAAAATAAATCAAACATGTCACACATTAATTAGTTGAATTAATTCAGATTTTGAACCAATCATAACTGAGGGATTCACCCCTCCCCCATCATATTGGTAGAGCCAACATAAAAATAAGCTTCAGAGCTTCGAATCAAATATATGTTTGGCAATGTTCTCTTAGGCCCGTCACCCATGGCACATGAATCTCAAACAGAGACATCTGCATGGAACACCTTACTATTATGAATCAATAATCGTATAGGCTTATAACAAACTGAGAAACATCAGAGGCGAATCTGTCTAGACTTTCATACATATGGAACCACTCCCAATACACATAAATCGTCTTTTTGACACCATACTTCTCCCAGAAGAAGAAGAAGAAAAAACCTCTCAGGTGTTGCTCAGTTGAGCGGAGGGCACCGTCAGCCATTGACCCTGGGTCCCCAGTAAACATGGCAGCGACTGGAGAGCCGGATAATCCATTTGACCGATCCGTGTCAACCCATGGTACAACCCAAGTCATTTCACGACCTCTAATGTTGATCTCTGTTCAAATGCCTATATATACAACTTTGCCACCTACATGTAAGGGGTATGGACCTTAATTCTTATTTACAAACCTTAGAGCTCCCGAGGTTTGCTTATTTTGAAATCCCACAAGTGACTTGAGTGTCAGAGGAGTTTTTCAAAATTAAGCTCTAAAGACCTTTAACCTTTGGTTGTTTCCCATGGATCACTCTATTTACAGGTTCTAACAGCAACTCACACAACTCGAATTCTAGTCTCTCTCGATTTACCTCACACCAACTCTCAATGCTTACCAAAATAAGAAAGAAAAGATGGAAAATAATAAATACGAGACACAAAATTTAAAGTGGTTCGAATATTCTTGATTCTACTTCATTAACAGTTTGTTTTAATAGTGGATTTTTAACAACTTATTATCTTTCACAAGGAACAAGACCAGCAGCAACCATTACTACAATAATTATTGCAACAACAAGTTGTGCACCATCAACTACTACAACAACTACAAGCAAGAGCCTTATAATTTTTCTATTTGCTTATTTACAACTTCAACAAAGTTCTGCCTAAAAATTTTCACCAAATGGGTTTTGGAAGGGGTGAATGACACTTTCAAAATAAGTCTAAATCACAAGAAAGAGATTAAATATGTTTGGTTTGTATTGTGTTAAACTTTAATACTCTCACAATACGACAATAAAAAATAAGCAACAAGAGCTTAATGAGCTATAAGCATTTTTTGTACTTTGAGAGCTTTTTGATATAATAGAGGATATAGCTTGAAAAAGATGAAAGTGTGTAATTGCATCCTCTGTGCTTCTTCAATATATAGAGGAGATAAATCTCGGTTTTCAGCCTTCTCCATTGTTTCAAACTTACTTAATTTCTTGGGAAAAGTCCAATCTGTCTTCAATCACTATACTCTTTAATTTGTTGAATCAGAACCACTCTAGAAGAGCTTAGATAGGTGTACAATAGTCAAAGTAGCATTATGGACATTAGTGATAAATGCACAATTAATTAGGGAAACATTAGAGAGAGAGAATATTTTAAATCTGGCGTAGATATGTTTACAATGACTATAAAATTTTGAATTCATGATGACGCCGATTGATTGATATCCATCACTTTAAAGATCGACGTATGCATCGATCGATCGATGTACTCACCTTAGAGATCGATGTCACTTTTCTTACTTTGTGACATTTCCAATTAATGACATCAGGTGCTCTATGTTAGGGATTGATGTCGAATAATGTACTCCCAGTTTTGCATATTTCATATGCAGAATGATCGACATATAAATTGATGATCGATATTATTATTTAGAGATCGATGTTTCATTTTAACTTGAAACATGGATATTTATTTTTACTTGAAACATTGATTGATCGACATAGAGATAGATTTTAGACAGTGTACTCCCAGTTTTGTATATTTTATATATAGATCGATCGATGTCTATTTTTAAATATTGATGTATATATAGATCGCTCTACCTAGAGATTGATGTATATATTGATCTATGTTTTAAAGATCTATGTGGAGATCGATGTCACCGTCCTTATTTTTCAAGCCTTTGTTACATCCCAAATATAAACCAACCTTTTTCATTCTTTTTCAAACATCTTTTAAATTCATCAAAACATCCATACTTCAAGAATCTCTCTCTTTTTTTTTTTGAAGATTACAAGACTATGCGCTTTAAAGCACTTTTTGTTAGAAAAACAACACTTTTACTAAACTTTGTCAATCAAGGCTTTCAATCTAAGCTTTGTACAAAACAAAATCTCTCTTAGTCAATGCAATCATGGTCCCTCTCAGCATATGCATAGGCATCAAGTATGCCTACATCTTTCATACTCCTCCTCAGTCAATGCATTCATACTTTCTCTAACACATGCCATGCTTGTATTTGCCACATGCACATCTCTCAAAAAAAAAATTTTAACACTTATCTCACATATATCTCAAATATACATTGCAACACATATTAGCCATTTGTCACACATATCATACTCATGTTTGCCCCAATCCACGTATCATCAATCATATCCCCTCATATATTTTCTCCCTCTTTTTGCAATGCTCAAAAGACCAAGCCACAATCAAAAGAACAACGAAAGGAACAAAGCACAATTAAAATACCATATAAATATTGAAAACAAATCATTAACCATACTTGGTAGGTTTATAGGAATAGGCTATACTAAAGGACGAGTGGAGTACAAGTCACGCCTAGACTTGAATAGAGTTAAATATGGCAAATGATCATAAGAAAAAAGATGGGGATATCTAATCTTTATCCGAGGAGAAGGTGAGTCTGGAGATGCATGCCTTTATCTTAGTATTGAATTTGGCGAACTTTGAGTCATGTCCATCCATTTTTTCTCAAAGTTCAGCTACCTCAGTTCCAAGGCGATCCACATCCATCTTTGACTTCTTGGTGTAGGCTGTGGCGATCTCAGCTTTTTGCTGAAGCTCAATGAATTGATTCCTAAGCATAATGATATCATCATTGATTTTGACACTGACTCCCTCATCCCCTGCATCTGTAGGAGCTACAATGACTTCCTCCTCTACTATGTGTTAATATGGAACACTCTCTTTTCCTCTTTCAGAACTTGCTTGATGTTGACATTATCATAAAAGATTTTCTGAGTAATCTTTTCAACATCATTCTCATCCATCTCTATGTCCGATTTCTTTAACACGAAGTAGACGAGGTTGCAATAGAGAAGGACTATGTTCTTTTTGGTGGTTGCTTCTATCACGTTAGCCATGAAGATCTCTTCAAAATTCAAAAGTTTCTAATTTGCAATATGATGTGCTATGTAAAAGTTAAGGTTACTTGGGAGCTTTGCAGATTTCTTATAACACAAAATGTGATTGTTGCGGTCAACATCCGATATATCAAAGTTATATTGTCAATGTAGCATTATAGATGTCAGTAACACAAGCACAATTAATTTGCGAAATATTGAAGCGAGAAAAATTACTTTACATTCGTCGTAAATATGTTTGGAACGACTATAGAAATTTAAATTCAGGATGACATCGATCGACTGATGCTATCAGTTTAGAGATCGGCGCATACATCAATCGATCGGTATATTCAATTTAAATATCGATATTGCTTTTTCTATTTGTGACATTTTCAATTAATGACATCGATCGCTCCATATTAGAGATTGATCTTGGACAATGTACTCCCAATTTTGCACATTTCATATATAGATCGATCGACGTCTCTATTTTATAGATTGACGTATATATCAATCGATTGGTCAATTAGAGATCGATGTTTCATTTTTACTTGAAATATGGATTGGTCGATGTAGAGATTGATGTTGGATAGCGCACTCCTAATTTTATACATTTCTTACATATAACGATCAATGTCTATTTTTAGAGATCGATGTATATGTATATCGATCGACATAGAGTTCAGCGTATGCACTGATATCTGTTTTAGATATCTATGCAGAAAAGGACGTAGTTATCGTTATTTTTCAAGCATTTGTTATTTACCAAGTAGAAATCAATCTTTTCTATTCTTTTTTAAAAATCTTTTAAATTCATCAAAACATTCATACGATAGTAAAAGCCACCTTGAAGGAGCCAAAAAAGTGTTTGGATCCTCCATTGTCGAAAACCGACTTCGTCAATCAAAAAACACATCGTTAAATCGTCAGAAATCGATTTTGAGAGGAAGTCTAATTATTTTTCGTGCACTCTGTTAGCTTTACATACACGGAGAGAAAGAAGATTTATTTCCGAAAAAAGCGGCAAAGTTTGTATTGTGGCACAAATATCCTTTTCATCTAACAATATGTAGTTAAATGTAATTTACCATTGATTTTTTTAAGGTTTTGAGTTCAAACCCGATCAGTTGGTTTTGAGTCCAAGCCTGATTTCGAATTCAAACTTATTTTGATTGTATTTTGAGGTAAATTGAATATTAAATTTTTATCTTAAAAAAAATTTATGACACTTTATCTCGAACTAATGTTTTGTATGCAGCATTAAATTTTTTATGTTCATAGTCCACATTATTTTACATGCACCGTGAATTTGCATTATTAGTTTGTTACAATCAATGAAGTCCATCACAAAGTTAATGTAATATTATTATATTTGAAACGTAATATATTGAAAATTAAATTGCAATAACCATTATTTTATCAAGGATTTAGTATGTATAATATTTGATTTGTATATGAGTTTCATGCTGGCAGAGTTAACAAAAGATGCATTTACGCAAATCAAAATCAAAATCAAAATGATATACACATAAATCAGTATGGATTTAACAGATAAACTAATAGTTATTTAGTATAAAAATTGAAATAAATAATAGTCATCAATTGATTTCTAAAAAATCAAAGTGATATCTAAAAACAAGAAAAAAATTCTCAAATATTCACATATATCTTAGACTGAAAAGGAAAAAAAAAAAAACAGACGAAGAAGTGAAACAAATCGAAACTATTCATAAACCACTTGGTTTATTTACACCTCCATGCTATCACACTAATCTAGATTGAAAAATATAACGTAAACTAAACCTGTGATGGAAATGAATTGATTATACCTAATAAACTTTTTTTTAACTCATTTTTATCTCTTTCATACTTTTTTACAGTAAAATATTTTTTTTCGAAAAAATATAATATTATTAAACAAATCAAGTTATCACTTTAAAGAGCATATTCCGATAATTAAAATGAATATTAAAAATAAAAATATTTTATAATATATATTAAAAGTTATTCAATCAATATTATTAGATCATATTATTTAAATAAAATAATGGCAATCACAATTATAATAAAAGGTGAAAAAATAGCTATAATTAAGGTACCATGTAGAACAGTTACACCGTGGTACCAATCCTATTAAACAGTCATCGCACCTACAGAATTCAACTTCGGTTAGGGTTGAAATCTCCTCACACCAACTTTCCTCACTCACTTTGTGATCATGCGATACGTAACAGCAAAAGGGTGGTGACGCTAGACAAAAGTGACCCTCATCTAGTCTCACCAACCCCTTGCTGCCACGTGTCGCGCGGCCACACGTCACCGCACTCACTTTGTGATCATGCGATACGTAACAGCAAAAGGGTGGTGACGCTAGACAAAAGTGACCCTCATCTAGTCTCACCAACCCCTTGCTGCCACGTGTCGCGCGGCCACACGTCACCGCATCCCCTTGCGGTAAGGTGATCCTATCAACTTCGGTTAGCCTTTAGATCATGGCTGGTTACGTATAGTTGTATCGGCAGCGAGTTGAGTAGTTTAGGCTTTATCTGGTGATTTAATACGAACTACACTTCACCAACAAAGGGCTCCTCCTTGCCCAAGTATCCATCATCCGCTTCGCCACTACACTACCTTTTAAGGGAAACACTTTATTACAAAAAATACACATTCTTCAACGTGTTTGTTTATCCAAATCTAGGATTATTAGTTCCGGTCACCCCCCCCCCCCCCCGGAATACATCTGTTACCCTTTAACCTCAAATACCTACACAGCCCTATCGCATGAACTGAATATGAGAACTCTTCTTACATAGTACATTAATGACACTGAATATGATGCTTGGAAATGTAAACATATTGCTGCAGAAAAAAGACCATAACGGGGGGTATTCTAACATAAGCCTTGGCTCACCATATGGTACAAGCACCCACACAATCACATACAGACACCAAAGAAGAAGAGGGGAAAAAAAAGAGAGAGTAAAGAACCATATTAGACAACTACCTAATCTACATAAAATACAACAGCAGAACAGTAAAATCACCCTTCCTAGACAATCGTCAAAGGCTGGGTGCTCACACCAACACTTCTACACTAGTGTCAAAACCCAAGGAAACAAATCTTGCAAGTCAAATCCACCCAAATTGAACCTAAATGATCCATCCCTTTCAACGAATCCAGACAACTCAATCAAACCATGGTTATGTAGGTCTAGAAGGTCTCAAACCGCTGCCTCCTCCGGGGCCATTTCCTCCAACTCGATTGCCCTCTCCCATCCTAGATGCCAAAGCAAGCACTTCAGGGGACATTTCCCAACTTCCACTTTTTCTACCCCAACTGGAGCGTCTGGGGTGTATTCCAGCACGGTCACCCTCGTCCACATTCCCTCTGATCTCTGGTGATAAGCCACCCAAACCACCCTCTTTAAAGACGCCATCGTTGTCACTTAACTGTCCTTCACGATGATCTGTCAAGGGGCCAACATCTCCCCAAACTGCTTTCCTTCCCATTTCTATATCTTCCACAGCTTTACCCATGTTTGGGCTTACAAATCCCCCACCAACAGATCTAGCTGGTAAAGTTGGCTCAGTAGGAACTTTTGCCCTAAAGTTGTTCTTAGATGGAGGAATAGAAGAGCAAAATATCTCACTGAAGTTCTGCACCACTCCTTTGTTATATGGGTTTGCACGCCGATCATAGCGGTACCTAAAATTCTCATATGTCGTCTGCAGTAACACAAGCAGGAATAATGTTACTTCATATCTATATCACGTAAGGACTAGAGTAATCTCAAAGAAAAGTACACCAAATTTCACAAATTTTATACTAAGATCACAATCCAACCTGATTTGTGCTGATGAGATACAAATGGAATGCTGTTAGACCACCGACAAACCAAACTGATATGAAAGTGTACACTATTAGAACAATGGAGGCAGGGGTCTTGATCATTGCTCTCCATATCGTGGTCTGCTCAGAATTCATGATTCGAGTGATGTAGACCCAGCAGAAACCAAAGATATATATACAAAGTAAAGTCGTTGAGAAGACAAACATGAAAAAGAATCGGTAGTTCCGCTGCATTCAAAGCCGTCACCGTTTCAGGAACATTATACATCAAAAGTATTATTAACACAAGCATCGAACCTTTAAAACTTGTAATTACAACAAATATCAACTTCCTCTGAAGTGGAACATAAATTATAATTTTTTTGGGGGTGGGGGGAGATAAACAAACAAACAGAAAACTGGAGCATAGATATTGAAAATGCCAATGCGTTGACTCAATTGATAAAGCTCGATAAGCAATAAACATTTCTCACTCATAAGTGGCTTTTTTCGAATAAAGGAATTACTAATTTTCGACAATTTTAAAATAAGTCACTAAAATCTTGACTAGTTCAAAACTTAAGATAATAATGCAACCTTTATTTACCAATCTTTCCCTCAAATTACAAATGTAATAACCCACAATACTCCCACCTTAGCCCCCAACGGCTGAAAATCTAAACACCAAATCTGAAAGGGAAAAAAGGGCAAAGAAAGAGACCTCGAGCTTGAACATTCTCAAATAAGCTTGGCACAATAAAGCAAATCTCTGTACAAATCAGCTAGGCTCATGATTTCCACTGCTCCTAAATTTTATACATCGTCCACACAGCTGAAGTATGAAAGACAAAGCAACACACACACACACACACACACACACACACACACACACACACACATATATATATATAGAGAGAGAGAATTAATATCATATGCAACGAATTCAATCCTAAAATAAAAACTTCAAATGATTTCAATTTCCTCTCGATCTTAAAAGCACAAGACATCAAATTTACATGGATTAAGGGGCTGATCGACACATACATGTGGCCATCATAGCCTGAGACTCAACAATGACTGAAAGTCAAGGAAATCTAAATCAAGGTTTAAATCATTTAGATAAAAATCAATTACCTCCATAATACTAACTCGACTATGAACTTCTCTCCCATTCAAAATTTTCAAGATAATTGTCCCTGTCTCATACTTTCACAAGATATTCAAAAACTCAATTACATGAAATGATGATCTAAACAAAGTAAAGTCATCAACCTATGTTAAGAATGTGCTTTAAGCACCAATATATCTAACATATTGCATATTTTTAACACAATCAAATAGGAAGAAGCAAAGTAAAGAAATCATTAACTCAAGTGATGGCTTTGAACAGACGCATTCTAACAGCTGAAGTTTTATTTTAAGAATGCACCTTTCCCCTGGTATCTTGTCTTTCCAGCATTAAGGCCTTTCTACAACCTCCTCATAAAGAATGAATGTACTTTGAAATGCCGAGGATGCAGAAAAACCAGGGAACTTCTACTTACCAGTCCAATGCACTGACCAACCCAAGGACAGTGATGGTCAAATCGTTCAACACAGTTGTTGCATATTGAACAATGAGAGCATCGGGGAGGTCTGTAGAGCATGCAGGTATCACAATATTTAATTTTCACGACAACTCCATTGACCTCAACTTCCTTAATGCGAGGTAGCCGCAGCTGGGGGGTTTGTGCTCCACCTTCACCGTTCCCATCATAGCCTTCTGGTTCTGGAGGATGTGCATGACGCGGAATTATTCCTGGATCTCTTCCTGACGTTAGCAGCAGCAGAACTAAAACCTGCGAGTAAAAAAATTTGCCCATAGATCAGAATTATCCATAATAAAAAGAAGCCATTGCTTTAAAAAAAAAAGGGAAACAACATAAAGGCAGGAAGGATTGAAGCATAAATATTCAGTGAACAAGAAATCAATCAATTCGCACAGTAATGTTTAGTTCTTGGACAGAACAATTGGGATTGTTCATCCCTCCATTACAACCCCTACATGACAGTAGCTCTGTTATCCCTATAATAGAAAAATCAGAACAAGTAAGCCAAAGCGCCTTAATTTACAGTGTACTTTCTCTATTTGATTTTCTCTATATAAAACTAAGTGAAACTCATCACTGCAACGAGGGGGGAAAGTAGAACTAGATCTGGAAAAAAAGGAACAAGTTCATACAATTTCCATAGATTTCAAAACTCTATCTTCAAAAAGGCCAGCCTAGTGCATGGAAGCATCCCATCTATGCGAGGTCCACAGAGGAGCAAAAGGTCACCAAGAACACAGTATGTTCCAGTATGCTACACAAGACTGAAGATGGTAATCAGAATAACTATCTTTTAAGCCTCCAGCAATATTCAGTATCTAAAGACTCATGTCACTGCGTTGATTCTGTATCTGCTAGTATATAAATCAACTACGGTCTCCTCTAATTTCATCTTCTATGTTCTACTCCAGAAACAGCTAATTCTCCAACTTGGTTCAAAGTTAAACTCCAATCTGGTAGTCACCAGATCAAAATCCGCAGGGGTGGGACCAAGTTCTAACAGCTCTGGTCATAACAGACAAGTTCATAAACCACATCAAGATTCAACTTCTGGGTTGTAACATTGCCAAAATATATGTTTTTCCGAATCAGGAAGTCCCCAAAATATATAATTTCTGAATATACACAACCCAAAAGGAAGACAAAGTCTGTCCATCAAGGACTTTATATTGATTGCCAAACACGAAAACAAAGTCTTACTTCGGTTTAATGAACATAAGCCGACCACAAAATTATTCACCGTCTATAATAAGTTACTAAACTAGCTACATCACCAGATAGAATTAGCTTCGTACTTGGAGAGGGGGGGGGGGGGGGGGGGAGAAAATCTGTCAGTACCATCAAGGATACTTCAATAAATTTTTAATCTAGATAAGGTTGAGTGGAAGTAGTATCACAACTTAAATTCGAAAAGTGTAGTTCACAGGAGAGGAGAGGGATTGATTGTATCGGTGTAAAATAGATAGGCAGATAGCTAAATGAATATATAAATAACGACGTAGAAAAATAAAAGGAACTCACATAGATAGTGAACACAATCGCCACCACGATTATTGATGTTCCCAAATTGTTCGAGAAATCGTCCACCGGCTTTCTAGCAACAAAAATGCAGAAAACGGCAACAGGAGCAGCGATGAGAAATATAGTTAGAGCTAGCGATCTTACATCAGGTCCAAAGATAAACCTTCCTTGCAGTAAAAACCTCTGCAATGGGAGAATCGTCAAAAACAATGAAATATCCAAATTTAATTAACCATCAAAGCCAGCAAAGGCAAGAAACATAATGATAACTGTAATGCATTTGCTACTGATAGGTACACTCTGGTATCCATTAGGTCACAAAAAGAATCAAAAATTGCAGGATAAGATAAAGAAGTTTATCCTAGAGATTCTACTGGGTACAAGGGAGGTTAGTCAATTAAACAGCTCAGAAGTATGAAATCACAGTCTGGCAGCTCAATTGACTAAAAGAAAGTAGAGCTTGGATCACAATAAGACAAGAAATCCTAAGACAATGTTTCCGCTGCCAGCTTCACTCAAAATCGGTAAAATAAAAATTAAAGACCTTGCAATAACTAAATAAATAAATAAATATACGTACATTCATGTACAATCAACATATAAGGAAGTACACAACCAGATGAGAGACTAAAACCTTACTATCAATTCCCAATCTCATACTTCGTAACACAGAAACCCCATTATCCATTTTCTTTTATTGTTTCTTTTAATAATTAAATAAGATTACTGAAGCTAAGTATAGACTGATTTCTTAAAAAGACATTGGAAGAAAACGGATAAGTAACAACTCAAGGAAATTCAAATCAGCAGCATAATCCATAGAAAGAGAATTGAGAAAGGAACTCGCATTGCTGCCTTTCCAGGTCTGATAAATTCGTAAACCATCTGAACGGCTAGTGGATCCGGAAAGCGGATCAGGCTGCTTTGGTGGAGGAACCACGTACATCTCTTATATATCTCAGGTTTGAACTTGAAAATCCAAGCACAGTTCCAGCTTCGTGGAGTTTAACAAAAAAGAATTAAGCTTGATATCTTAAAATTACACAAAAAAGCAATGGATTAGAGAAGCAAACGCGGAAAACTCGGGGTTCAAACTTCCCGGAGACAAAATGAGCAGCCACGGCATGAGATTCCAGCGATCTTCAGGTAGCAACGATTTGACGCAAGGGCATCTTTTGGGCCGAAAGTAGCAATTGGAAATAGAAATTAGGGGAGGCAAAAAGGCTTTTGCTTTTCTTTTTAATTCCTCCTTTTATGAAGAACTGGGAGAAAAGGGTTTGCGTGGGGGCCATTTGGTGCTTCTTGTTTGTTTAACTTTTAAATTTTTTACGTTTTTTTTTAATATTTACCCATTATATATTATACATTTCATGGGAAGTGGATAGCGGTTGGGATCAGAGGAGGTAAAAAATGAGGTAATATACGAGGCCTCCAATCACAGTTTCCATGTGTACAAAAGTGGAAGAAGTTTAAAATTTTTTTGTTTTTAAAAAATAGTTACTTGAACACATAGCAGCGCGTGATTGGATGCCTCATATTTTGCTTCACATATTCGCTCTTTTGATCTCAACCGGGTAGATAGGCCCAGAAGAATGCGCTGTGAGAGTTCACTTTACAGTATGTCAAGTACACGTGGCACAAATTGACTGGAAGTTCAAATACAGGAATATTTCCTTCACAGAAAAAGCAATTATGTACTGTAATACATTGATTAAATCTAAAAGCCATGAAATTTAAACTTGATTACTCATGGACATTTTACTTTTAAAAGTTCAGTAAAAACAGTATTTTACCATTTCTTGTTCGTTGAGTGTAACGTGTTGTCACTTTATTGAGATACATGTATGAGATTGTCAATAAAAAGGCACACCGAATGGGAGTGTTCGTTTATAAGCAAGGTAGGTGGACGAACATAACATACAACACATATCTAGTATATTTTAATAATAATAAAAGTTATCACTAAAGTTTAAAGAGTGTTAAAAGCAGACAAATAATACTTGAAATACCTTATAGACGGGAGACTATAAGACAATGGGGTAATGTTATTGTTTTTAAATAAAAAACAATAACACCGTATTCAAGTGTCCATCACCGCATGTAAGAGGATAATAAATACATTCCCAGAAGAAAGAAATACAAATGCAAAATCATCCCAAATGATGATAATATAATCATTCAATCCATTCATCTGCTTTTACGCCTATCTCTGCTCCTTGCGGCGACGGCAGCAGCTTCCTCGCTATTTCCGGTTGCCCCTCTTCTTTTATTGAACCAGAAACAGAAGCAGAAACCTCGTCTTCCTTTTCTGCAGGTGTTTCATCAGCTTCTTCTAATTGAATGGTTTTGGCTTTCGTTGGTAATGGTCATTTCATCATGTTTAGTTGTCTCTTCTTCCTTAGCAAATTGTTCAGTGAAATATTTCCGCCCAAAATGGAAATGGAAATGGTGTATGGTCCGCAAGTATGACTGTTTTTCAGAATCCCATTTTTTGGTCTGTTTCTAGGACGGTTTTGGTAAAACATTCTCCTACTGTTTTGCCAAAACCATTCCATCTCTATATACCGAATTTTTCAAAATATTAATATAAAAAAGGAAAAAAAAAAGGTAGGGACAACCTTATTACAAAGGTTTTGAATAGGTACGTATGGTCTGAAAGATGTCCGGATCAATTTCATTTTCAGTTTCGATTCTGAATCTCAGAGTCGACGGCCAGTGCCATAAGGACTAGGAATTAGTGGGTGCGGATCATTTCACAGCGAAAACGGTGAGGGATGATCTTATAATTTAAAAGAATAGTAAAAATAAATAAAATTATAAAGGAGGTAAGAGTGAATGAAGATCTTACAAATGCAAAAGAACAAGATTGAATAAAATATAATTAATAAAAGAGTGAATAAAACGGTAACTTTGGGAGACTGCGAGTCAAAAGGGTTCCATCCGCGGGAAACAGGATCCCCCTATCAACCAGTGTTCTACTAAATTATCCCTTTTATCGTCCCTTAAATTATGAATAAATACTTATAAAGACACATCTACTACAGCTGCAAAGATAAAGGTGCTTACTGCGGCAAAGGTTCTCGCTTCTCAATTTACTCTATACAAGTGTTCATTCATTCCGGAATTGGAGGAGGATAGAGACGGCAGGGACCAAATTCAAGTGGAATATCTTAGTTATCCAAAGTAATGCAAGCCCCAAATTCACATGCCGAAATCATCCTCTAGGGCGGCTAGCAGTGTTCTTCTGCAAAGGACCCGCCTTTGATTTCTTTCTTCTACGACGCTTCGCTAATTATCTATACACGTACTTCTCTTCCAAACTCCTTTTCTACTTCCGTGATTCGCTTAATCGTCTCATCGCGGTTGAGGGTTTTGACGCACCAATTCTTTTCTTCTTTTTGTTCTCAGTTTATTCTTATTTAGTTGTTTTTCTGGCGTTGCTTTATGCTTTGATGTTAATTTTTCCATTCAGCTTTTAACTTTTTCCCCTTCCTATAATTTGAAGAGTCGATTGAAATGACACATTTCCCTTGCCCTAAGCACCTCCTCTATATACTACTCATGCAGCTTAATTTTCATTATCGTCTATCTTTTATACTTCTTTCATCGACACTGGAAACCGGCAATTGTTTTAGTCTATTTTCTCTGAAAATGAAGTTAGTCTTTTTTTTTTTTTTTTTGGGAAACAGAATCTACTTTGTGAACAGAAATAGACAAGCATCAACTATCCGTTTATATGCATCGTTGCATGGTCTTCTTTCATCCTCTATTTGTTTCGATGTATGTCTATGTCTGCTATTGCTTCGATATTTGAAAGTGTCAGAGATTGTTTTTTTGGAAGATATGGGTTTTATTCATTGTAGTATGGTAAACTATTCATGATAGATTGATAACTAGCGGACTTTATTTCCCTTTCTGGTGGCAATTTCAGTAGCTTGCTGCAGCATTGATGTGTTGTGTCATGGTTCCATAGGAAAGTGAGACATTAAATATGGCCTCTATGTTTATTAACAACCACAGGTGTTTCCAAATAGAGATGCCAGAAAAATTGTGTTTCCCTGCATGCTTTTCAGTTATTAGACTGGGGGGTTATTTATAAAAGGCTGCTTTGGGGCTCAAGACATCATATATTGTTTGTTGCTCAACGGTTATAAATGCAAACTATAATGAATATAATGTTGCAAAACTTTTTTTTCCGCACTCGTGAATACTTTAGATACTAACAGCGTGAGTCAAGTGATCAAAATCTAGAAGTCCTCAGGATACATCCAACGTGCAATTCTCTGAATATGGTTTCTTGTTCCTTTGAATCACTAGAGGGTTGTTTCAGACAGGCTACTACCATCATGTGCCATACGTTGATTGCCTGCTTTAAGCTGACATTGCCTTGTTGAGGTGGACTCTCTCAAGTCAAGTTGTGAATTCATTATGACATTGAATTGCTTAGGGTTTAATCTCTTTTTCTCAAAACTTAGGGTTTAATCTAGCCGCCTATGGGGTGGATCCACTGATATCAGCTCTAAAAAACTTTACACTTACCTTAAATATGTCTCCTGTGTCTGAAATAGAAACCTGTGTGTTTGTTTTTGCTACAGACATAACTGCTCAATGAGTGAAATTTGAGAGGTTTTACCCTGTCAGATAGTAACTTGGTGGTACGCAGGAGGTTGCTACAGTCGGGCACCTTCTCTACCTTGATACCATTGAGTGGCTGACTTTATTATGTTTACTTGTCACTGTAGCACAAGTCTCCCTAGAAATAGGTGAATAAACAATCTGTTGGCCGATGTTGAGAGTTTAATGAGCTATATTGAGATACCATTTGAAACAGAACTGGTTGCAACTTGCATTTTCTGGTGACATGTCGGGTGAAAGTTACAAACATATGGGGCATCTAGTTTTAGTAATCACGAAGAGTATCTAACAGAACCTTTCAGTTGACATCATCGCGAGAGGAAATCTTTTTGTTTGCTTGTGGTGTCAGATTGTGCTCTTTTCTTGCCCTTCTTATTCGATATGTTGTCATTTCTGCTGTTGTTACTTAAACTTGTACATCACGTTAACTTCCATGTGAACTTAAAAGGTTGTGCTGTTTCCATAGTTGGTTCTTCTGTACGTGACTAGCTTTTGGACAAGTGGCACTGTCATCTTTTCACATTTGAAGCATGGGCAGCACATTCAATCCGCAAATTTTGGTGGAAAAGCTTGCAAAGCTGAACAACTCACAGCAAAGCATTGAGAGTATCCTTTTCAATAGCTACTGCACTTTCAAGTTGTTTAGACATGCTAACCAGTTCTAACCAAATGTATTCTCTCCCCCCCCCCCCCCCCCCCCCCTTTCTCTCTCTGTCCCTCTCTCTCTTTTTCTCTCTCTCTGTTAATTAAATTTACTCACCAAATGTATTCTCTTTGACATTATTGGTGCTCTCGGTTACTGGGCCGTTCACCGAGCCAACCTACATTCGACTGACTGTACTGTTCTTTCTCCCAAATTTTTTTGCTCACTTTTGTTCCAACTTTGGAAATAAAAACAAGCGGGTGCATTTAAACCTGTTACTTCATGTTATATGGAGCTGAAATCAATTGCTTTCAGATGGATACTTGGTTTCTCTATGACATCAACACATTCATCTGTCTGTATTAGGTTGTGCATTAGGCACCTTTTTGTTTTTTCCCTCCTTATTTCCTCCTACACTCCGAACAACTGCAAAAAGAAATATGTTGGATTGCTCCATTATTTTACATCATGAGGAGTATTTTGCTTTTCTACTGAAGGTTTTTGCAGATGCTCCAAACGTTCTTAGTCCCCCTGGCTTTCTTTGAATTATAAAAAGTTTATAGTTATGCCAATCACTTCTATGGTCATTCTAAAGCATTTGCAGAGGTATCTGGTGATGCTGGTTATTGGTGTGAAACTATGGTGGGAATATTGTTACAGTTGTGCTTAACTGCATTAAGCTTTATCGCATTGGTGCATTTTCCACATGAACAAGGCCAAACAAGTTGTTGACACATGGGATAGGCAATTCCATTGCTCCCCACGTGAACAAAGGTTGGCTTTTCTATATCTTGCGAACGACATACTTCAAAACAGTAGGCGGAAAGGTGCAGAGTTTGTTGGTGAGTTTTGGAGGGTTCTTCCTGAAGCGCTTCGTGTTGTCATTGAAAGTGGTGATGAATTTGGAAAGAATGCTACACTGCGACTGGTATGCGTCTATTATCCCTTACCTACTTATTTCTATATTGATTTTTCTGAAGGTAAGGAGCGCTCTCTCTCTCTCTTTCACGCACGTGAAAGGAATAATTGGATAAGAGGCTGAGATCTCTTTACAACGCCACCTATTTTTCTCTCCACCGCATAAGTTGTTTTCCTGGCTGATTATATTATTCTGTCATATTGCTGTTTACTTGGGTTGATTTATTATTTCTTCATCTGTTAGACGGCATATCCTTGATGGCATGATCTGATGGTGCTTCTGGAAATTGATGAGCTAGTTCTCTGAGTTTCTGCCTTAAAAAGGACAAAGAGGCAAAAAGGAAAGACAGGGAGAGATGAAATACTAATAGTCACGTGGTTAATAATTTTAAAGTTGTTAAGTAAAAGGCAGTACAGTATAAGTGGGCAAACGGGTGGGAAGCAAGGCAAGACCGTATAGTTACAGTTTAAAGTAATTTAATTGTTGTGATGGATGTTCTAAATTTACTCAAGGCTTTAAATAGTTTTAGTTATTTACTAATGCATCTTGCTTGCATTTTATGTTGGTGCTTTGTTTTATCTTCAGATAAGTATTTGGGATGAGAGGAAAGTCTTTGGCTCTCGCGGACATATTCTTAAAAATGAGTTTGTAGGAAGGCAACTGGATAATAGTAATAGAGAAAGCAAGCATTCTGGATACAAATTGGTAATTCTCTGAATAAATACCCAGATTTAACATAGAACTGGTGTTATCATTCTGGTTAACAAGATTCAATTTTGATATCTTTGCAATCAGAGACATGGTGCTGGAAATATTGTGGATAAAATTGTTTCAAGCTATCAATCTGTCTATGGTGGTCAGCTCGATGAGGATTTTGTACTAAACAAATGCATGACTACTATGAATTATATTCAGAAAGTAGACAAGGAAATCAATGTGGAGATGGGTTCAGGTATGTCCTTGACTAGTAGTCAGTCTCGGAGATATTTGTTCACTCATTTGTCGATTCATCATGTCATCAGTATGTTATGTTAAATGCTTGGCATGATTCATCAGCATGTGGAAGCTTCATTGTATCTCCCATGATGCAATTAGAAGATATAACTTTCTATACTTGGTAGGTTCTTATGTGTCTTCCATGATGTAATGTTCGTAGTATCACATGAAGAACTTGTATGCTCCATCCAGCTTGTCTAATATTTTAAGCTATTGAAACCACTTAATTATACACATTGCTCTCCATGTCATGTGTCCTACATTAGTTTGGAGAATATCTTGAGGTTTTGAGTTTGGCAGGCTCCATAGAGGCGACTGTAGAGCTTCAGATTGATATATGCCTTTGTCATTGCCTTCAGTTTTGTCTGTTGAAGCTTACTGTTCCTTTATTTTTTTCTTATCTTGCCGCTTCTTGAAATTTTACAACTGTGGCCCCACCTCCTGTGTTTGGTAACAATTGGTGGAGGATGCTTTCTCAAACAAAGGTTGAGCGTTCTTTTACTACTATTTACTTTCTAATTCCTTAGTCCATCTGAAAACTGCACATAGATTATCTCATTAGGGGCCTCAAAACTTTTTATTGCCAAGAACTGAACATCATTCAGTGATTAGCAGAGTGCCAGGGATGCTTGAAGTTGTTACATTCCGAAAAAACTGCAAATAGATTATCCCATTAGAGGCTCCAAAACTTTTTTCTGACAAGTAGCTGAACATCATTCAGTTCTTACCGCAGTGCCGGAGATGCTTGAAGTTGTTAAAACCCATCCCAAAAAGCAAATGAGGGGTTAGAAGTTACTATATTGCAAGTGAACTCATCTGGTGATCTTGCCATTGCAATATGAAAATTGAACCTATATAGTGAAGCCTCTGTACTGACTCCAGATTAAAACCTTTTGTAACAGCCTTTTTTAAGAGGGTCTCTATATTTTACAGTCCTTGATGGCGCCAAGTTAGCTTTCTTTGAAATGATAAGAAGAAAAAGAACAGTACTAGGTGATAAAAAAGTTAAGTGGAAGGAAGACACGTAAAGCTTTAGAGTTCTATGTCTTTGGAAATTTTTGCAAGTGAGTTGGATCATTTTAGACATGACAGATGGTACAGATATGATCCATTAAGAGGTTGTTGGACAGGTTGAAATAGAAGAGGCTTCACTTTCCTATTTGAGGCGTGTAATAAATTTTCAATGGCTTATTTTATACTTTCCCAGTTTGTGCATCTGGTTACCTTAAATTTAACTGAACTGTTATTGCTCATGTTTGGTGTGAGGCAACGGAGCTGGCAGACAGTTGAATCCTTGAAAGTCATACCTTTATTAACAAAAGACATTTTACAGTGGTTCTATGGTTTTCTAGTCAGGAATCTGGAAATGAAGGTCATAATTGTTGAATGGATTAATGTTTCTGAGGAAGGGCAAAGCTTTAACCTACTTTTAAATTTGTTTTCATTATTGCATAGTTATGTATTCAGAAGCACTGCCTCCCTAGGTGTGTCAACTTGCGCTGACATCCTGTATATGAGGTCAGTTTCTCAAGATGCATCTTTCTGTTTAGCAAGTCTGCAATGAAAAACTTTAACTTCTGACCCTCTAAATAAAAAAGGGTGCACAATTCTTATAATCCTGAATGATGGATGTCCAAATCAGCAAAGGTGAAGCAAAACTTTTTCTGTATTGGATGAAACAAGTTCAGAGTGAAAGAGTGAGATAACCTGTCCCGTGTTATTGTATGACTGACATGCCGTTCAAAGGTAGTGGTGACCATCCCATTCTATTGTGTGTTCAATTATCTTTTCCGGATCCTTTGCTTGAAATACACAGTAACTTTCATGAAAAAAATAAAATAAAATTGCAACATAAATCTTGAGTGGTTATTCGTAGAAATTATTGAAAAATCTCTCTGGCAAAATGCAATTTGTCGAAGAGATAAGAAGAAATAAATACAAGAAAGAAAAGGAAGTTTTTTCTTTCTTTCAATCCTAAGAGAACAAAGAAAACACTAAAAATATGAAAGTCTGATAAAGAAATGTCAATAAGAAGTAACACTAGACTTCTTCCCCCCTCTCTACTTTTCCTTTTACTTTCAGTATGTTATGAGAAATTAGAGACGCTGAGTTAATAATTTTCCATGCAGCCTGGGGAATTGCAGTATGGTACAAACAAGTAGAGACACTGGGATAATATTTTCCATCCAGCTTGGATAATCTGCTATTTCCCCAGGTTGTTGGATCAAAACCTCTTCACATTGTGCCGTTATAGTCGTCTTTGTGACCTTCAGTTATCTGCACAGTAACAAAAGTTGCTGGGCAAGAGGCAGATGAAGGCTGATAAATAATAAATGAATCCTGGTAAAGGATAGCATTGGAAGCTGACAAAGATAGGTGCATGTCCATGGAAATATAGGCATCTGTGAATAGCTTTTTTGTTCATGGATAGAGACTAATCTCCAGTATCATAAAGGAACCTGAGAGTTGATGATGTCCTACCTCTGTTTTTGTACATTTTGTCCAGCTATTGTTAATGGAATTGTCCTTTTCTTTTTCTAAATAAAGAAAGGACATGTTAGCGAAATTTTTTAAAGTTTATATTCTATTATTACATTAATAAATGATGAAAGACGTGTTCCTAAGCATGTTCGATGAACCTATCACTAGTATTTGACCTAGAGCAAGATGTAATCTATTCCATATATAGAAGTCTATATATAGAAGTGTCAAGTTTCTCTACGTGTTAGTTCGATATAGAAATAGCAGAAATGACCCAAGAAAATGAAAGACAATACCAAATTACTTGGTTTAATGTGTCGGGGTTGTGTAAGAGCTGCCTGTCAATGAACCAAAAAATAAATAAAGAAAATGTGTATATGAATATGCATTGGTCACCAGCTGAAATATATTAGCATTGTTGTCTTGGAAGTGTTTGATATGGAAATGCTAAATTGAAGTTTTCCTGCTTCTAAGATTGGGACATTTTGGAGCATGCTTTTAAGAACAAGGCTGTCGAATATGGAGCAAAGCCAAAACATGTTGCAGATATTATGATGACCTGCTTTTCAGTTATAGTGAAGGGCATCATAGTTCAAAGGATATTTTTTTTTTGGCTTTAAGGTGACATTGACTTTAAAAGAACATTAGGCACAATTATTTCAATATAGTTGTACGGCATCTACAGAGATAGCGTGCATCTAAGAGGATCTTAAATTAGAGATCAGTAATTCATTAATTCCTTCTTCTAGGACGACTGCTCTTAATTCTTGTGTATTCTGAGAAAGTTTTTGGGTTTTTGACCACTATTATTTTCACATAACTGGTCTTGGCTGTAAGTTTATTATCCTTAATGCATTAGATCATCTATCATTGTCTTTGTCCTTGTTCTATTGGTTTCCATTTTCCTCACTTCATGTAGGCCGTTTAAATGGAACTGATTCTCTGGATGAGCTTAAGGGGCAGCATGTTTTGTTGAGGAACTGTATTGAGCAGCTAACTACTATTGAATCGGCAAGGGCAAGCCTGGTGAATATTCTTAGGGAGGCTCTTCAAGAGCAGGTCGAGTACATGAATTTAGTATTTGCTTGATTTTGTAATGATTTCTTGCTTGTAATCATGGTTATCTTTTTGCCAATTCTAGGAGCTTAAGCTGGACCAGATTCACAATCAGCTTCAGGTAATTATTTTGTGGATGAAAAATCCAGATAACATGTTACGTTTACAAGATCCCTGCAGTTTTAAATGTAACACAAGTTTTGGCGTTGGTATATCGTTTTGTCCTGACACCTCGTAATTTTTCCTTGCGTCCTTGTGTTTGAATTAGTAAACTAGTAGCTGGTGTAATACCACAGAGATACTGTGAAGTAGCTCTCTCTCTCTCTCTCTCTCCCCCCCCCCCCCCCCCATTACCATGAGCATGGTATAACAAGGTCCTTTGTGCTTACATCTTCAACTTTTCTTTTTCATGTTCCTTGTGTTGTCTCTGTACTTTTGAAATGGTTTGAGATAGTTGCTGTTTGATTTAAGTGTTTGACATGGTAGCTTTATTTGACGCGTTACTGCAACATGCGTTAGTGGAGACGTGAACTTATATCTTTTGAATATGAAAAAAAAATGAAAAAGGAAGACTATCGATGATAATGTAAGATAGTAAAGCTTTGTTCTGGTAGTTTGTTTCTCAATAACTACAAAGTTTGGAGCTCAGATGGTTTTGTTACTTGAAAAAAATGTGGCGCTGTGAGAGCTTGGTACTTGGCAGCTTTTCTCATTTGATGGCTACATTGTGCCTCCTTTGTAGGCCGCTCAGGGTCTCTCTGAACACGCGGGCAACATCTGCGGGGAGGTTCTTATTTCTAATAGCACTGTGCATATCCCCGCCGAGCAGGTTCACAGGGAAAACCGTGCGTCACAAGGGCTTCATGATTTCACATCTGAAAACAAAGAACAAATAGCTCCAGTAATGTACTCAAGACAGGTTTCTGTTGCTGAAAAATCTGGACAAATTGTGGATGATTCAAAATCTGCTGCAGCTGCTGTCGCGGCGCAGCTTACTGCTTCCTCGTCTTCAGCACAGATGCTAACTTATGTCCTTACCTCCCTGGCGTCTGAAGGTGTGATAGGCGGCGCCTTAAAAGAATCTTCCAGTGAGTTCCCCCCTGAAAAACGGCCAAAGATTGAGAAAGACCACACACCATATGTTCCTTCCGAGAATCCTCAAACTCATGTTCAAGCCTTCTCGCATCTTGACCCCTTCCAGCGTAGTGGTATTCAAGGTTCGTTGGATATGAATTCGGACCAAAAACCTCCGCCTCCATCATCTCCTCCACCTATGCCACCGGTACCACCATCTATGCAGTCTTATCCTGGTCCTCAGTATATAATGGGTGCTCCTACCTTACCTGATGGATCATATGGATATGGTGCAGTTCAACAGCTACCGTTGTCCCTCCCAGATTATTCGGCAGTTGGTCCACAGGCCAATAGAGTGGCTTCCTTCACGGCTCTTGGAAATGCCTACCAGAGTTATCCAGCAGAAGGTGGTTTCTATGGTCAACAACCATCATCCTTTCCAATGGCTCCAATCAGTCGACAGTAGTATGATTACATGTCAGCCTTCTGTTACTGTTTTGTCTAGATTTAGGTTCTAAACTTGTTTGCACCTTAAGTGTTAGTATTAGGTGCCTTTGTTTGTGGTTGAGTGGTGGACATTAGTTATTAGCTTATGCACATAGTAACTGATAGGCTAATGCTTGTGTACTGTACAATTTAGCGTCTTTCTTTTGACATGTACAATTTAATCTCATTTTGACGGCATACAATAAAGCCATATGTGTTGTTGGGATACCTTCTATTGCTTCAAGAGCGATGGGAGGGCTGCTGTCATTTTTGATGTGTTTGATAAGTGAAAAGGTGCTACTTCTCAGTAGCATTGAAGCCAGACATATTCGATCTGGTCTTCTGGGTGTCAACAGAGAGGCATAAATGCACAAGCCTTGACCTTTTCTTAATTTTTTTTTTCTTTTATGATGACCTCAAGCTTACAAAGAGTATAATCCTGCAGTAGGTTTCTTTATCATAAGGATTGCCATGGAAATCTTGAAAATGGTTTTCTGGACAGTAAAGAAGTCTGTATGTGAACCAAAAGGAGGAGTTGTTGTTCCAATTTTTTCTTTTTGTGGTTAACGAGGATTGGTTTAGCTCGTAAAGTTTATCCATTTTGAATTATAAGGTTTTAGTTTCAAATTTTGCTTCCAGCAATCTCTTTTTGCAGACAATCTATAAATTTTACTGTAAGTGGACAATTTTGTAAATTTCATTATAAGTTATCGATGAAACTGGTAGTATGTTATTGTCTTGGACTGGGAAGCTTCCCTTCAATATGCTAACTGAAAAAAGCCACAGCTATTTTTTTCTATAAAACGTTATCACTTTAGTCTTGAGCATATTTACCTTATAGTGTATAAACAATAGAAACCTACAATGGCATAGTACAGTGAAAAAGTGTCACGAGGAAAGTTCTAAAGAGCGAACAACATTTAGTCAACCGTAGGATAGCATAGTACAGTGAAAAAGTGTTGTTGGAACAGATTTGAATTTGGACAATTGTGGGTCATCCTAAAGGCTATCCAGACAACCTACATAAGGAATACACTGTAAACTCGGTCTATGACCTTGTTCGAATTCAAGCCTTGAACCTTCAGGTCCAGTATTGCTCTCACGTTGTATTTGTCTGCCTTCAAACCTGCACCATTCTAAAACAATATCACTACCCAAATAACAGCGGAGATATACCTTAAAACGAGTTCAGTTATTTTTTTGTGGAATCTTGTCCACTGCTACATGCAACTACCACCAATAAAGACATAAGAGCTTATACAATGCATGGTATGACCAATTGAGAAAATACTAAACAACCTTTTTTATATATTTTCTCCCCTGACATCTTAAACCAAAAGCCAGCTCACAGTGTCACTGGTAAAGTCTATAACTGACTTGAGCTTTAGAAGACACTTAAAAACACGTTTTGAATTTTTTCAGCAGGTTGAAGCAACTATCAAATCATTTCTAAACCCAAATTACCCTTTAGATCGAGTGCAACTTTGTTTGGACACCTACACACATTTATACATACGCGTGCATACACACATACATATATATATATATATATATATATATATATATATATATATGTGTATGTATTTGATAAGAACAAAACCAACATGCTCCGAAAAACTACAAGTATCACTAGCTCGGTAGCTTTTAACCGACGCCACTTGACCAGCCAAGGGGACATGTCAGCTACTCAGGCCTTAACACAATTAAGTCGGCGCCGCCTAGGGGATGCATGACGTCCCATCGACGTCGCCTTTGACCTCAGGTTGGTCTGGTCCAGTCATTTTCAGAAATCTACATCAAGGCTAGTCACTTCAGCCACAATCATCATCTCGGCCTCCACTGTCACCTCAGTCGTGGCCATTGGGCCGGCCGGAGCCCCGATGCACAGCACCTACCAGGTTAGCTCTGCCAAGGTTACTCACACCACGCAAGCCGCTTCACCATGGATTACGACATGTGGTGTCACTTGGTGGCCATGCACAACATGAGAGGAAGTACAGAACATTCTCCTTGAACCACTCAAAATTCCAACAAAGAGATAGGTTTTTCTAAATTTCAGCAGAAACTGAATGCCAAACGTGAATAAACCCACAAATAACTTGATCCATGAAAGGTTTTCTCTAGAGTAACAACTTCAGGACCTCTAACGTTGTTGAACTGAGCAAGATTCCAGCTGCCTACATCCTAAATTCACCATCTGGATCATCTTCCGATCCAAAGGATAACCCAACTTTGCTATTTTAGCGCTAAATGAAGGGCGTTACCAGGCGTTATTATCATTTTCTCTTTACCAAAGCTCACATAAAGCCACTTTAAATGGCTAGAATGAACCATCATAATGGTGAGAAATCATCTCACCGTCGGGCCAACCGTTCGCTGGAGTGATCACATATGAATATAGGCCTCGTTACCGGATTATTTTTTACTATTCGTTGTTCCGTGTAGATTTACCGGTGCAGAGTGATCACAAAAGAATACCTGCAAAGAGGTCTGAAGCAAGGTTTGTATGAGTGGCTTGTGTAGAGTTCGTGAAGTTTGTAACTATCATGTGTCAAAAGCTACAATGCAGAGAGCTAGGGACTTACTGCTGAATTTTGTTATGGTGGTGGTGGTGGAGGAGGACCGGAGCTGGTTACTGCTGTTCCTTAAAGGTGTTGCCATGCTTGATTGATCATACGTCAAGATATTAGGGTGGAAAAATAGGATTAAACTGGCCCCTAATTCTCGATAACGGTCTCATATTTTCTACAGTGGAGAAGACGAATTGTCATGAGTTCAAACTCGAGTTTTTTCATGTTAAACAACAGAATTATGGAAATGTGAATAACCTGTCTTTGCTTTATTAAAACATAAAAGAGCAAAGCCAACGATTTGGAGATGGTGTCACCATTCCATTCACTTCAATAATCACTAACGAAATTGAAGTTGAGGCGATCAAATTGTTCCGCGTAACACCCAAGTTTATGATGAGAATACTGAATAACGGACAAGCAAGCCACGCTCCCTGGACCACAAGGCAGAGTAATTATGGTAGGCATGTTACAAGAAAGATGGCAACCTTACAACCTCTAGAGTTTGCGACATTATGGCTTTAGTTTATTAATAACTTTGGCTGTCTTTGGGTATAATGGGTATGCTTGTTATTGTTGTTGAAGAGATTTACTAACAAAGAAATCAATGTGAAAATAATGTTTTAAAAAAAAATATTTGTCTGCAACGTTATGGCCCGTTTAAAATATTTGTATCTCTGCTATGTACAAGGCCCCCCCCCCCCCCCCCCCCGAGTATGCCAAAAGAGTTTCACATGGCTTTGTTTGCTGCTGATTTTGAGTTGGTGGCGTTGCCATTCTATTCTATCTTCAACCACCCTCCTCCCCCCCAACCCACACCCACACAATCCTACCCTCTCCAATCATTCTTGCCTCTTCACTCTGGATGCACGCATTTCATTGGGTTGCCTTACAGAGCTTTCCCTCTATTACTTGTGCTGCAATGAGGGCGATATCTCCCAGCATCCTCTTTTCCTTTTCTGCTTTATCTACTTCTTATTTCGTGTTGTCCCTGGCGTTGGTCCCTTGGGGAGCTGAAGCAGTGGGTAAACCCCAGGTCACAGTGATGGGCATGGTTTACTGCGACATCTGCTCCAATAACACCTTCTCCTACCACAGCTATTTCTTACCAGGTTATCTTTACTTCTCTCTCATTTAATACGTGTTTGCTTTGGTTTCCACGTACACCCCTATCTCCTCTACTAGTTAGGATAGGTAACATCGGTGCTCGTTTGGTACCATACAATACACATTCTGATAGTGAATGAATCAGGTGTACAAGTGAAAATAGAATGCACCTTCAAGGCATCTTCTCCAAAAACAACCCAAGAGATATCATTTGATGTGACTAGAAGTACAAACAGATATGGAATTTACCAGCTGCAGATACCATCAATGGATGGCGTCGAATGCGCCACAGAGGGCAATCGATGTCGAGCAACCTTGACGGGGAGCTCGACCTTGGCTTGTAATGTCCCAGGCTCCTCCAACACATCCAATGAGATCGCCGTCAAATCAAAACAAGAAAACACCTGCATCTACAGCCTTGACGCCCTCAACTACAGACCTTCCAGGAGAAACACGGCCTTCTGTGGACCTTAATTAGTAATTATAGTAATATAGCCGAAATGTTCCTTCTACTCGAACTGTGCATTATGTGTCGCAGTCCCCCAAACCATTGCCCGGTTGACATCTTAATTAGGAAAGTTTCTGATACGATATGTGGACTCTGTGTTTTCCAGAAAGTGTCACCTTAAAAGAAACATCCACGTTCGGATCATAGTATTTTGAAAACAAACATGCAGACACCTTCCAAGAACAAGAGAGTGAACAATGTGGTTGTGTCCGGACGTTGACAGTACAAAATATGGCCACTTTGTCGCGAGTCTTCCACCTTTTGGTGTTCTCTCCACCAAAAGAGTAGTGGTGGGAAACAGCCAAAAACAAATAGACATCCTCACGAACTCATGTTTGCCCGCACTTGCTTAAGCAACCGACTCCCTCTTCCAAATAATCTTGTCTGCTAATCCAAAATTCAGGTGCATCCTGCAGAATTTAAGTTATTAGATACAAACAATATAACGACTTAGCCAAACTCCCTAAATATCAACCCCCCCCCCCCCCCCCCCCCGCGTTTTCTTTTCTTTTTTTAAAATCCCTATGTTGCACGAATTCTTAACCAGCCTTGACTAATGTTCTTTCTAACTGAGCCAGCCTTGACTTCTATAATACAATTTATCTAGCCAACTAATCTACTGGCTACTAGACTCCAAAAAAACAAGAACATTTGAAACGATTCCAAAGAACCACTCTCGTTATCATGTGAATACATAATTCCCTCGCTTGTGCAGATGGGGTTAAAAACTAATAATAGGTCGACCATAGACCTCAAATTTATCAAAGGAATTCAAGCTTGCTCCCTCATCTGAAGCATACAAATCTGCCACCAAAGAGAATTTTAGCCTGACGCTCTTCCCCTGCCTTCCGCACTAACAAGGAAATGATTTCTTGGGGCAAAAAGCTAAAAGATAAAGAACCTCAAGTGAAATAGCAAGTGTGCAAACAAGCAAGTAATGTTCATACCTTCATGATCCCTGCAAGGACTGCTCCTCCCAAATACACCATATGCTTTCTACGTGGAGGATCTTCTATCCGCAACCGCAGTTTCTGAAATGAAGAAATCAGTGAACATCAACTTCATGATAAATAGAGAGGAAACACCAACAATGTAAATAGTAGAAGTTCTAAACATGAGCTTTGAACAGAAGAATTGTAAAAGACATCCAAAAGAAATATACATTTAGCCCTACAAATAAATCGAGGGAATTCTTTACACTAGCATCCCAGGTCCGTGTACCTCCCACAGTGGCCCATAAAAACATCCGAGGTTCACCTTTAAAAAGCAAATAACAGTTGTTTCAAGGCGGTGCATTCCCTTCTTCTCTATACTAGATCAGAAAAATCAGATAACAGAAAGCAGGAAAGCCCGAGGCAAAATATACAACTATTCTGACTTTCCTCGTATGATCAGAATGACCAAAAAAATCCGTAATATCATCAGTCAGAATTTACATCATAGCTGGATCTGGAAGTAACAAGAGCAAGGAGAAAAAAAAAAAAAGAGAGTCCACCTTCAGGAACTGGAAAAACACACCTTTAATCCATCCTTGTTTCCCTTCAGAACAAATTCAAGATAACGATCCAGAATTTCCCTCTCCAACCTGTGTGGGAAAAATTCGATTAATTGCACAAACCATCATCATGTACCAGATCAAAAGCAAGGCCCTTCAGAAAACAACAAACTTTTCTTTACAGGAGAGGCGGGGGAGAGAGAGGAGTATAACAAGAGAGTAGTTTGAAGAAGTAGAAATAATTCAAGCTGTAGAAAGTCATCAACCCTGATGAATTTCATTCTAAAAAGAATGGGAGGCGCTAAAAATACCAGGGACATAAAGTATTTCATCAACAGCATATATATGCATACAAACGGAATTTCCAATCAGAAGGCTTTGAATCTGATGTTACAACACATGCGCTAGCCACAGGAAGACTTTTCGCAAGGTAGACAAGCTTCTTTCTTGTAACAGTATAAAAAACACAGTAGAAATGACACGCAAATAAGGTTTGCAGTAGAGAAGTGGGGATATGACTCAAGATCCTGATCAAGTCAACTAATGAGGACGAAAGACCTTCACTGCATTACATGGATTACAAAAAATCATTGCACAGACAAACTAGAAGGCCATTAATTATGACATTCAGCAGGGGACACACAGGTCAAGACAACTACCAAGGCGCAAACTGTTAACAGATAATGTCTAGACACATATTTCTGGGACATAAAAAACGTATATATAACATATTACCACAAACTCGAAGCAAAACAGAAATGTTCAAATCCCAAAACCACATAAACTTCAGCGGAAAACCCATGCAGTGGTAAATTGTTAGATATGTATACATAGGCCAGATCAAATATCGCTGTACTTAAGAAATGAGGACCAAAAAGCATTACCGACTTGGTAATCCAGGATACATGGTGCTCCCTCCACTCAAAACAATATGCTGGTATAGCTGCAAAACATAAACCGACCGATCACAGATCAATGTACTACAAATGAAAGCTGTAAACTGTTAAAAAGCTAATAGTTTTACCATCATACGGTTGTCGATGTCCATTTCTTGAATGCAGTGGAAGACCATGTCAGCCATCCCATCCCCTTCAACATCAACGAGTTCCTGAAAGACAGACTGCATTCTTACCACCAAGGAAATTATCACCCAAAGTCATGCAGTTGCAGGTCCAATAATCATTTCTCAGTTCATTGAGGACAAACATTATTCTTTATTTAACTGCTACAGCTTGGGAGAATATCAAATCAGAGCAAATACAATGTCATATATACACAAAGTCCAACAGATAAAGGGTACACAACCTTTGGTCTAGGAATCCCATAAAAAAATATCAACTTCTTGATAATGAAGACCTTTGGTCTAGGAATCCCATAAAGAAAATTTCACACGCCACCCTGCCTCCTTGCAGCAAACTCTTCAGCGGTGCTTGGAAAATCCAGGCCTATTTTGCTTTTACATTTCTAGTTTTTCATTTAGCTGCAGCTAGCATGACATATGATATTTTGTTTTATTTTCGAAAGAGGTAAATTGTTTGCATGACATTATGTTGGTAAAACCTCATGCAACTTGTAGTTTGAGCAAGTGTAATGTGGCTAGATTTGGTTAGTAAATGTATTGTGCCTTTTTATTTTGAGCAAGCTCTGCTTGCTGTTGCTTATCCTTGGCAACGACACATGTAAAGATGTCTAATTTGACTTATTTATGAAATTTTGCATACAACAAAAAAAGACCTGATTTCACCAGATAGCCTCCACAACTGATTCTCCAAATCATTACCCCATTGTCTTAGATACTCCCGTCTATGGCAGGGTAAAGAAATCGGATGTGCACAACCTTACCCATGGGTTCAAACACACAGATGTTGACCTATATTAAAAATTGCGTCAAGTATTGTGTTTATTGACTACTACTTCACAATATAAGAAGTGCAGCTATTACATTAATCATAAATTAAACTAAAAATTAGGAAGCCATTGAAAGATGCATGATTTCATTGTACATCTTTAAGGACATATTTTCAAGCTTAAAAATAATAATATTGATAACAATGAATACTCTCTTCATCCCAAAAATATTGTCTTAGTTTCACTCAAACATAATTTAAACAAGTCAAACTATTTTGATCACTATCTTTATTGTACCTTTAGTTGGTTAATTGAAGTAAACTAGAAAAATAAGCGTTAATTGAAAGATTAGTATGAAAACTTTGACTATTATTATATTTCTATTTTTGAAAAGTGGACAATATTTTTGCAACAAATCAAAATGAAAACAACGACAATATTTTCGGGACAGGGGGAGTACTTGTCAACAGCTAAAGCAAAATTGATACTGCACGGAGAAACAACAGAACCCTCATATAGAAATAAAAACCAGACCCAAAGAAAGCAGCCAGCAGCAATAATATCAAGAATCTTACAGGAGTGAAGAGAGCCTCAGGTGCCTGGAACCGCTCAGTCCCAACTTTAATAACCCTTCCATCAGGTAACTGTTAAACATATTATAACATAGATTACACTTTACCAAAGATTGTAGTGTCAATAAAAGATAAGAAATAGCTTATGTCATAGTATAGATTCCTGAATCAGTAGAGGCCAATAAAGAAATGTACAATATGTCGTATAAGCATCACTTTCCAATAGAAGTTCTATACAATGAGAAACAGGACAAATAAAAGATTACTATGGATTAAAACAAAGTGTATCAAGCAGAACAACTTACTGTGTAGTTCTTAACAAGGATAGTAGTCTCAAGCCCCAGTTGGTATTCCCTTTTATAATCGTAGCTGCAGATACATATAAACAAATTAGCAGAACCACAAGAGCATCATTTTCTAGCAGGGGTTTACCTTATGTAGCAGAGTTTCTCTTTAATATCCCTGACCGTTTCAAAGTCGGCATTTCGATTCATCGCATACCTTCAAAACCAAAAGCCTGGTGAGGGAGAAGCACCAACTTGTAAGACGTACATTCGTAAATATATGGGTATATAATCTTACTAACCCTCTTCGAAGGAGTAGATCAACAAGATATGAAGTGATGTGACGCCCAGCCACATTCATTCTTTTAGTGAGATGGGGGAAGGAGTAACCATCAACAACTGGAACCTGGAGCACAGAGTAGATGAATCAGGATTTTCACAAAAATTTCGAGGTTAGCTTCTTTATTGTGCAGGACTTTTATAATACGTAAAAATGAAAATGTGCCGGCTCATATGAAAACAATCTCAAGTATCCAAGACAGGCTTAACCAATATCCTAGGCAGAAAGATTTCCTTTTGGGGAAAACAATATCAAAATATTACGGATCACACGATATGGATTTGCAAAAATAAATGAGAAGTAGACTAAACAAGACCATATAAATTTATTTCGCTGCAAGCAATTAATAGAACTCCATTTTATGGTTGAACGTATGTAATATTGGCAGAAAAAAACAAAAAAGAGTAAATGTTCTACCGGGGCAAAGCAATCATGTGAAAAACAGTTTCATTTCGATCAACTTTATCGACTCATATACAGGGACAACGTTTTTATGAAGGCACCAAAACTTCTCTGTATTATGTAGTGAACAAAGTTTCCATGAAAATGACGATGAAGCACGTAATAGCAGATACGTACGCAACTAGAAAATGAAGAGGGGAAAAGCCTACTACAGAAAGAGAGGGGGAGAGATAGAGAGAGAGGATCATGAAACTCACCACATGAGTAACACCGTCCCCTGAGTCAATAACTAGTCCAGTAAGCAATCCTGCCAAAATATAATATATAAGTAAATCACGGATAGGATACAAGAAATGTTGATAAATTAGATTATTGAGAGCGTTTGGAATATTGCTGGCTCTAAAGTACGTGAAATGAATGACGCAAGAAAGATATTATCACTCAAATAAAATGCTTCAACTTCAGAATAAATACTTTGAATATTGAACCTCTATCCATCTTAACAAGCACCTTGAGCATAGAGTGTTAAGACGGCTTGAATTTGGATAAAAACACCAGAAAAATTGTACGTTTCAAACATGGTCTCAACCTAGAGCCCATAAAAGGAAGCAAGAGACAGAAACGGCATCAATGATCAACCGTCAAACCAGCAAAATGTTGAGGAGAACTAATGGAAGAAACCATTACAGACCATCTTCTCACGATTCTTGGATGGATTTAAAGGGGGGTCCGTCAGCAATACTTTGCATTCTGTTGGATCAACCTTGAGAAAAGAAAAATGAGAAATAATGACGATCAACCAAACCACTTTCGAAACATGAATGTGCAGAAGCCAAAAGAACTGTCAGGAAGGCATATTTTTAAAAGAATCTTTCTACCTTGAGTTCATTAAAAAAGGCATGGTCCCAGACTTTGCACATATCGTCCCAGTTTTGTACTATGCCATTATTGACAGGATAAGAAACATCTAGCTGGTGCCGCAGTTTAAGACAGGCATCTCCGACAACAATATCCTTTGAGGAAAAAAACAAAGAAAATGCATTCGGTACCTTGAGTAAAGCCATACAAGCGCAATGTTGTGAACGAAAATGCCAAAAATTGAGGTAGAGACCTCTATGTATGATAAAGAAAAAGATTCCACTTAGTTTACATACATAAATGTTTCTAAAAGAAAGTGGGCAACATGAGAGAATGAGAATACCTTGAGATTTTGTTCTATGAGAGACTCTTCATATCGAAGCATTGGGCGACCCACCACACATGGGAATACAGAAGTTGGGAAATTCTCCGCGGCAAAACCGCATTTGACGTACTTTAGTATTCCATACGAATTTAAAACACGAAAATATTCAGCAGAGTATCACAGCAACAACATCCGGCACCAGGCATGAGCTGAAATCATTATATATATATATATGTATATATATATATATGTATATATATATATATATGTATGTATATGTATGTGTGTGTGTGTGTGTGTGTAAAATTCCACATGTAAAAAGAGGTGAACAAAAAAAAAGAGGTACCCACGCCGGTGCCATTGTCGCAAACGACGATGTTCTTGTTGTCCATTTGTGTGCTTTCACCAAATTGTACTAAGTGGCAGTATCAGAGGAAAGATCAAACGCGATCTCCTGCCTGATCAATTCCTACCAGCTCCCCTAGTCTCGATGGCCAGCAACGACAAGAACTTCACCGGAATTAGCAGTGGCAGGGATAAATCAATAAACCGATAATAAATCCGGAAACAGGGGCAACTTCAAGATCACTCCTTTCTGTTGATTCCAACTGAAATAAATCTTGGTCTCTACTTACTCTTCCTCCTCCGCAATGTACCAAAGAAAGGAAAAGGCTACTTTGCTTGCTAGTTACTACCCATTTTTCTCTGAACTAACTGCATCTCAAACATTATGAGTAATATTCAGATTCAATTTATCTTTCATTATTATTTTCTTAATATTTTTTAAGAATATAAAAACAACATGGTTTGTTGCATAACTCATTAATAATAATAAACGCATTACTTTTTCTAAGTCCACTTTTAGAATTGCATATAAATTAAGAAGTGGTTCCTAAATACGCCACATCTTTTTTGCACCTCAGGTATAAAATAAAAATTAAATAAAAATGAATACACATAAACGCATACATGCGTGTATACACATATATGTATGTGTGTGTATAAGGCGGATAAAATGTTAGGTTTCTTTTGTTTTATCATTTTCATTTTCTATTTTGTATTTTTATTACAATGATGCAAGGAAATATTTAATATTCTATTTTTAGATTATCAATATAGATAATATAAAATATTCAATACGTTACTTACTTTAAGCATCGTAACCTGATCTTTAACATGAGATAATTGGTCTTTTAAAAATAATGTCACTAATTTGTACAAAATTTATTTCTTTCACATAGTGAAAAGTAGGAATATAAAAATGTTGAGATTTTATTTAAAAAGTACAGAGAGTGAGAAATAGAGAAAAAGAGAGAGAAGAACCACACACTTAATATTTAATTACAAAGTTACAAATAATAATCATAATTTTAATTATTTTTTGATACTAGTCTTGGTGAAGTGAGCTGTCAATGTTATATCAGAAAAAAGAAGAAGAAATGCGAACTAAAAGGGCAGGCCCAGATTTATTGACCACAGACCCAAAGAGGCCCGACGCAAAGAATAGAAGCCCACAAATGTTGTTGCCCTAATTAAATACCCTTTAAACCCTAACTTCTGGCCACTAACTTCTCACTTGTTTCGCCTTCAGGTTTTGCAACCCTACTTCCGCAAATGGTAGGCAATTCTCATTCCTCTGTTTCTTCACTCTTTGTTTGATGGAAACCTTAAACTACTGAGGATTAGCATCGATTTCTTGCTTCTTTGATGGCGTTTCTAATTTTTTTGCTTTTGTTATTTTAACTTTGGTAGGCTCCGAAGAAAGGCGCAAAGCTTACGGCCGCAGTTGCTAAGAAAAAACCTGTATGATTATTGCATAGTCTCACCTCTATGGTTGATTTGTTAATCGATATGACGTATCCGGAACACTAAAATGTCGGAATAAATTTGCAGGAAAAGGTCGTGAACCCATTGTTCGAGAAACGTCCGAAGCAATTCGGGATCGGAGGGGCTCTGCCTCCTAAGAAGGATCTGACCAGGTTTGTGAAATGGCCTCAAAATGTCCGGATTCAGAGGAAGAAGAGGATTCTCAGGCAGCGACTCAAGGTGCCCCCTGCCCTCAACCAGTTTTCCAAGACACTCGACAAAAATCTTGGTGAGCTGAACTTCTGTGTTCTAGTTGATTTCGCCCTTTTGCTCCCTTACGCTACTGGTCTACGTGGATTTTGTCGTTTTCGTTTGCCACTCGTGAGTAGACTCTTGTAAATTCTGCTGCGCTTTGGGTGCTTGAGTAACTTGCTTACTCTATAATATGTCTTGCACTACGTTGATGGACATTCGGTTTCTGCATTCATCTGCCTAGAAACCTGAAAATGGGAGCACTTTTGTTGTTTTTTTTGGAGGAGATGAGGGATATTTTAGGTTTTTTGTTCGCATGTTTTGCTTAAAGGAGCAAAAAAAATTTACAACGTAAATTTTCATAAAACTCGAGTAAAGATCTGTTCATGCTTGATACATTCTTCATCCTGATTGGGCCTAAATAAGTAAATTATTATCTCTGATTTTCGCTTGATGGTTAAAAAGAGTGGATCCATAGAAGTCTTTGTGCTCAATTAAGTTGTTCTCAGGCCTAAACTTATGGTGAAAGTTCACGCATGCTAAAACGAATACTAACATGCAGTAGTAGAGTTGCTTAAAAGTATTATTGTTGTTGCTGGTTTTTTGTTCTTAGTACTATTGCGTTGTTTTTGTTGTTATTATTTGCGAATGTTATCCGTGTTTTAGAGTGCTTCAACCAGTGGCAACTAAACAAAACTGAGAAATGCTTGTAGCAGAATGTTACTTGGAGAAATCTATTTGTGGATTGTGGCTAGTTGCTGTACTTGGTAACATTTGATGACTGATTGTCAATCATCATACTGATGTTTAATGACTAATTGTCAAGTCTAATCTTCACACCGATGTTTAATGACTGATTGTCAAGTCTAATCTTCTCATCTCAAAGAGTTCTTTTTCATTTGAAGGCTGCCCCTATGAGGCATTGCTTCTAATGGCACTCATGGCAGTCCTTATTCTACATAATATACATATATATAATATACACACACACGCACACAGACACACACATATATGTACACACATATATATACATATGTCAACAAAATGATCATGATAGTTATAAAAATATGATCTATCATACAAATATGCTTTGAGCGCACTTATAGGTGTTCCTATGTAAGTACTCAACCAACTTAGGTTATGGCTTTTTTTTCTGATGGGACTAGAGTGTTTATTGGTAGAGATAGCTATTGATGGGATCATACTTTCTTTTTCTATAGCCAGCTCTTTTTTTCTGATGCTTGAGTTTTCCTTTTATGCATGCTTACTTTTCTGTTTAAGGGAAGTACAATAATACTCATTTATATTGATGGAGACTAAATGTTTTTCTGCTGGATTGTAGCTACTAGTCTGTTCAAGATGCTTCTCAAGTACAGACCTGAGGATAAGGCAGCCAAAAAAGAGCGTCTGTTGAAAAGAGCTCAGGCAGAGGCTGAAGGGAAAACACCTGATGTCAAGAAGCCTATTGTTGTCAAGTATGGTCTGAAGCATGTGACATATCTTGTAGAACAGGTACTCCTGTAGCTGTTTCAAATTTATTTAGCCTGTGATATGTGATTTTTTTTGGTGGAATTTGTGTGATTTTCTTTTCCTATTTGTCAGAATAAGGCTCAGTTGGTTGTTATAGCTCACGATGTGGATCCAATAGAGCTGGTAGTTTGGCTTCCTAACTTGTGCAGAAAGATGGAAATTCCCTACTGCATTGTGAAAGGGAAAGCACGGCTCGGTGCTGTGAGTTTCTACATTCAAGTTTAGAGTATCATTATCAGGAGAAATTATGGCTCAAGTTTTGCTTGTAAAAGTAGAGTGTCCGCATATTTTTATGAAGGGTGAAAGAAATTTAACTTTGTCATGCAGATTGTCCACCAAAAGACTGCATCAGCATTGGTACTGACTTCAGTAAAGAATGAGGACAAGATGGAATTCAGTAAGATTTTGGAGGCTATAAAGGTAATTTGCATAACTGCTGGGCCTGGAATATATTTTTTAGTATGGCTTTGAAACACAAGTGTGTATATATTTTGTTGCAGGCCAACTTCAATGACAAGTTTGATGAGAACAGGAGGAAGTGGGGCGGTGGAATCATGGGATCCAAGTCCCAGGCCAGACAAAAGGCAAAAGACAAGGTTCTTGCTAAAGAAGCTGCTCAGAGGATGTCTTAAGGAGGCTATGTTGGAACTTGCTTTACTTTTCTCTGTTTTATGTCCATCTAAGAATTCTGTGTTATCGATTTTGTCGACGTATTTTAGGTTGTGTAACTCCATTTACAGATAAAGACTACTGGGGAGGATTTGATTATCGACATGACGCTCTTATTAAACAAGCAGGATTATTCCTTTTTCCTTTTGCCATGGTATACTATGCATATTTAAAATACTTTCTTTCACAGAATATAAAAATGCTCGGAGGGTTTCATTCCAACAAGGTACATGTCCAAAGTGTCCGGGGGCAAATAAATATATACATCGTTTAGAACCCTTGAGACAACTTGTCTTCCTTGCGGTAACACATCCTCATGCGACTGGCCTAGTTGTCTGATTTAATCGAGTCAGTACAGCATCGCACCAACATTTTTCTATTTCAGAGGCTGGTGGAACTTGAAAGAGAATAGTTATGTTCTGAATTTGTATTCTAATGGTTACCAGAGTCTGTGATCTGGACTCGAACGACGTCGAAACGTGACCATGGCAATCTCTGCTTCTTGAGTGTATAATCATACACCCAATCTCTGCTTCTTGATTGAGTGGATTCATATCTTCTCATATACACATGTAATTGCGCCTGGATATATCTGCAGACAAAGAAAAGAATTCCTTTCTTTGAACATTGTTCTTTTATTTTAAATACCTATCCAGATCCTCATCACACGGTCAGTAATCAAGCTTACATAATGAAAGCTTGTACTTTTGATGGTTATAATTTACAAGGGAGGCAAGATCCAGCTTCATACCCACACTCAATACTTATCCAGCCATTCTGGAAGTTCGGAATCCCATCTATTATTGTCACTTTTTAATTTTCTTTCTTTAATTTTTTTTCCCTGTAACAGAAAAAACCAATCTTGTGAACCCGAGCTTTGAGCATGCATAGTATTTTAATTAATATATAGCTCTTGTGTTTAATATCGGATTACTTATCAACTCATGAGAAGATTAGTCCTCGGAAATATACAGACAACATATTTTATGAAATTTCTAAAATATCAAGCGACTATCTGTTCTTTAATATTCAGATTAAGGGTAAAGAATTTCCCCACCCTAAGTAAACTATAAAACACGAGGGTCGACCCAGTAAACACCAGTCCCTTGGGGATTCTTTGAACCAATTAGATTCAGCGTCGTCCATAAAGATTAAACTTCAGGTTTAGCAAATGCAAAACACGTTTTAATAACGCGCACACACTTTTACACACATAAGTGTATTCATGTATGCGTGCATGTTGTGTATATACATATAAAGCGCATATGACACTATATCATGTCATATATTGCCAAAGTTATGATCTTCATCAGCCTTGCTTTTTATTTACCCTGCAAAGAAGCAGAAAATTGCATGGCTAAGCAATGCAGTGTAGATGTCAAGCACATCAATTCCTTGAAGGTAAATCACATTGGTTGACAACAAAAAAATAAATATTGAACCAAGAAATGTCTCAGATGAACAGAGAAGCAGAAACATAATACTTAAACAAAGAAAATCGTCAAAATAAATTTCTTACAGATGATGGAACAGAATGCACAAGGCCAGATAAATGAAAAAGAGACGTTCCCAGCAGCGGCAGCATATTCCACAGCAGTCACATATGCATCTATGGTTTTGACATCCCGGACATGCTCAAGGAGCGACCTGAGAGCATGGATAAAGAAACATGCATGGTTTACCAAAATATTAGATGAAAAGCTTTAGTAGCATATAAACATGCACCATGTAGAATTATACGGAACACCCATAGAAATTGCTATCATCTTTCTTCTTCCACAAATATACTTGTCCGTAGGCGAAATTTTACCTTCGTTGCAAAGGCAGCTTTTATGCGTTTGCTTAATGTTAAGCGTGCTTGCACATCATCTTGCTGCACGCAGTTGTTGGCCCCATTATTCAACATTTGATAAAACAATATGTGAGCATCTTCAATTTGGCCACTTTCCACAAGCATCTGGATAAAGATACTGTAAGTCCTTATATTTTCTATGCAGCCATTTGTGAACATCTCATTCCACAACCGCGTGGCTGGTCTCAGTATATTGTCTCTATTGCAAACTTACAGAACAGCATTGTAGGATGAAACATCAGGAGATAAACCTCTCTTCTTCATCTCCCAAGAACATGACAAGCTTCTCTCAATCTTCCACTCACGCAAAAGAATCTAATCATAACGTTGTAGCTATCTACATCCTTGAAATATCGACTTACTCATCTATTTTATCACACTCAGAAATGTATGCGCTTAAACCAATTAAAGCAGAAAGTGCAGGAAACTTTTCTTTCTCAAGCATGAATTTCAAAAATGACAAAACAAGAAGTATAGATCTGGGGTCTCACTGGAATCAGACTCTCTATCCCTTGGGACAGAGGTATTGTCTGCCTACCACTTACCCTCCACAGACCCTAATGATAGGTTTTGTATGTCAGCTTTTGTATGCCGTTGGAATATATTGGGTCCGGATGATGATGACGAAACGACAAAGCACAAGAAGTGTCAACGGTTGATACCGCAGAAATTTTAGAGTTGATAATTTCATCCTCGATTGAGAAATTCCCGTTGATAATGACTTGAACCAATTGTTTCGCTTCGTATATCAATCCATTTGATAGCAAAACCAAAATGAACGCCCCCCCCCCCCCCCAAGCTTTCCCTTCTTCTTTAGTACCTTGTCCATTTCTTCCAACTTCCCTGTTTCTTTAGTTCTTCTGCTACTGTTCTATAGCCATAACGTCGGGCTTGCACTCTCTGTCCCTCAAGGCATCCAGAATGAAATAGAATCCAGCGTCCTAGACGTTGAACAAAGACCATGAATAACCAAAAGGGCAAGGATAGAGCCATTGATCCCGGAAAACTCAGAATATGTAACTTTGGCCAACAACTCCAAGACCTGGCTCACTTGGGCACTCCTGCAAAACTGCCAGATATGAAGACCGAAACAGAGAGTGGTCGAACAGATACGCTGGAGCATATCTTCAAGCACCTGATGGGCATTTCTGAAATCGCCTTCCGAAGACAGAACAACGAGAAGTGAATTACAAGTTTCGACTCCAATTACATAGATCAAGAACCGGGCTTGGTATAAAACCGAAATTGCAGCAGTGATTCTCCTCCTAGACAGAAGAGACGTAAGAAGGGAATGATAAAGGGACGGTTCAAGAGGGATGGCTTTGAGTTGTTGCAAGAGCTCCTCAACGTTGCTAAATTGGCGGGAAAGGGATAGAGATTAGAGGATTAAAGCTTCAGCTCCATCACAAATTGAAAGGTATGTCAATTAAAAATAAAAAGAATGTAGAAGCTCAACACTGTTAAATAGTTTGTGAGTGGGCTGCTGAATGGAGTTTGTCCCACTTTGAAACATGTGAGAAACAAAACCTTCCATGTTACTGAAAGTGTGTTCAGAGACTTATAAATGTATCGACCTTGAGAAATGCCTACCTGTTTGGACTTCCACAACTATAAAAGAGCGTTGACAAATAATCTGTTATGTCACTTGTAGCCTGTTTTAGTGTAGCCCGCTAGTTTATTTATTTAGTTTTTTGGTTTTTTTTCTTAAATTTTTTGTTCTAAATAGAAATAACTATTTCTTTACTTAGCTCTTTGCTTTTTTGCCCCTAGTTTATTTATCTAGCTCTTTGTTTTGTTCTAAACAAAAACAAAAATAAAAAATTGAAGTAGTTTATTTTGTTATCAACAGAACAATTGCGTCCCAAGCCAAAGATTGTATCTTTTTTTTTCACCAATGGTTGTCCTAGATCCTATAAAAAGTCGTGTTTATACTCTGCCTGACTTACAAAAATTTTTTGGCTTGTTGTGTCCTTAGAACCATTCTATAATTATAGAACGTCGTCTTTTATAAAAATCTTCAACACGCCTCGAACGATAATATATATATAACAGCATATATACAGATGTATATGTATGTATGTATATTTATTTATTTTATTATTCTATAATGAATAGTAAATCGATCCGACATCGGTCGAATCCATTGACTGTCACTCCTGACTTTGGCTGAATCGATGTCCTTCCTGTCTGAAAACATAGGTTAAACGCGTAAATGATCAATCATTTTCTTTAAAAGAAAAGGAACTTGTCCTTAAAGCCTACAAAGTCATGAGAGTGTGATCGTTCACTAACCAAAAAAAAAAAAAAAAAAACTCGTCTTCAGAGTGTACAAATGCCAACACCTGGAGCGCCCAGGCCCAACCTGTGGCAGCTAACAAGATAGTCTACATCATACAAGTTCCAAACCCAATAATTTTTTTTTTATTTTATCTTCTTCTTCTTGTTTAACTACCGAAGATAGCTTTTCTGAATGATCTTATCTCTTATCTTTGTAAGCACATGACCTTTTCATCTCTGTAAATTGGTATATCATTCTGTGCAAAACTTCAGCAACGCCAGAGGAAATGTATACACACTATCATTCAAGTCAAATCAGAAGCTGACACCGTTTACGTTTCATATAAACATAAACTACCTTCCACTAAACTCTCTATAGAAAATCGCAACACTAGTAGACAATATGATATGAGTTACAGAAATCAATCCAAGGATAGTTTACAGACCGGGAAACTGATTTCAGGAACCAAAAATTAAGAAGCTGCTGCATAAGGTCTCCCATTGGACCATGTATCAAAATGGTCCCCAAATGCTAATGCATATACAAATATCAAAGTAATGCCTGACTTGCATATTGCAGAAGGTGGCATCACAGATTCTCAAAATAACATTTTGAATCAACCTCCAGCAAAGAGAAAGCTTATAAGATCCAGAAATAGGGCAGAGCAAAAAATTCACTTATGAAGTCTGATAAACACATTACTGTTTCACCATTCTTTAACATGACATTTTTTCATGTTCAAAGGTTATTTTCCTGTTCTTGACCCCTTCCTTCATCTTCGTTTAAAGAGCGCATTGTTCTCACTAAGTGCAGCGTTTGATAGGCTGTGCACACGCACCACTGAACCATATGTATATATAAAAATACAGTACAACTATGACTATGATTTCAAGAAATAACTAGTTTAAACACTCAGAACCATTTGCTAAAATTATAAAGGGAAAGAACAACTGAGCTTATGATATCACAGCACTCTAACCCAAATGTGATTCAAGGCCAACTCCCAAACAATTGGTCACCATAGTTCCACCTGCATTTCCCAGACACCAAAGAAACAGTAAAACAATTAAGAGTAGCACAAAGAAAGATCCATAAATTCAGTGAAAAGAACGTACAGATAGATAGTAAAATGATATGGGCCACCTGCAATAGGAGACAGACAAGGGTATGACATATTTTGGGGTCCCCAACTAGTAGGGAAAAAAAAGGGCATCATCTATAACATATCCCAAAAACCTTATGTTCAACGCACTATTAAAGAAAGCAAAACAAAAGAATAATCTTTTCTTTCTTCTAATGTATGTTGGCCAACATACAATAAACAAATGCTCAAGAAACTACTGTCCAGATCCCTGAGAATTATCTTTGAATAATTGTTCCTCTGAGGGAGGCTGCTGCTGTTGCATCCCGGACTGCCCCAACTGTTGATAAATCTGGCTAAAGGTCTGAGGATGGAAAGCACCGTCTTGCGATAACCCAAGCTCCAATCCTGGAAGCTGTTGGCTATTTGCACCCAAAATTGAAGCAAAACCCATAATAGGCAAGTCAAACCCAGGGAACCCAATCTTTTGTGAATAGCTAGAGCTCCCAGACCCCAAATTATTAGTTCCTGAGGGCCCAGATGACGAGGCCGAAGATGCTGATGTCTGAAATCCAAAACCGGCGGCGGCGGCGGCGGTCCATATTCCTGTAGGGGGGCAATTGTTCCTATTACTAACCCCATCTAAACCTGAAACAGAATCCATTTGGTCCACCTTTTCTTGATGCAAACCAGCAGTATAGGAGTTGACTTGGTGCGAAACAGAGACCCCTGCTGCCGCCAAAGCAGAGGCAGGTATGGTCCCAGTCCCAGTGGCCGCAATTATAGAAGGCTCGGCCTGTTGCAACAACCACTGTATAGTTTCTCCATCGGATTTATGACCCAATTCTCGGGTTAGCTGAAATATTCTGGCCGCACATAAGGCCGGCATCCTTATCCTTCTCCCTCTGCCTTCAACCTTGGTATGTCTATCTTTGTTGGAAGTTCTTTTGGGGGCCAGGGACAGCTGCTGTTGCTTCTTGGATGCACTGCTTTCTTCTTTATCGGCAATGGATATCTGTAATTCCTTGATTTCCGGGAGCTTGTTTTCCGGCATGGAGAAACTAGGTAACTCCTCAGGTCGCTTTGACCCCTCCCGATCCATGGGCCAAAAGCTGTGTCTGCACAAAACACCACCAAATATCGTACTGGTCAAAATCTATTTATTCTTTTCTCCTTCCAGATAAGATTTTCCACCGGCAAGATACTGTATGTCAAATTCAAAATGATAGTGTTGTAAACGAAACCAATAGAGGCAAGGGGGAAGACTTAGAAATGAGTCTACTTGTGATTTCTTTCCTTCTCTTTCCCTTGATAATAAAAGTAAAACAATCGTCATATAACTTCAGTTTTTACTTCTTTTTTTCCTTGCTTTTATCGTGGTCCTTATCTATCAAATCTGTCTATAGTTCAGACCGGGGGCATTTTATGTCTACATATTAACTTTATTGGTTATCACGAATATGTGAATCTAAAGATAATTTATCTTCTGTAGATATATGACATGAATAAATTTTGGGTCTGTATATGACATGAAAGTCTGTAACTTTTGACATTTTACAAACTCGTGATCAGTTAGTATTGATAGACTGATTATTTTCTTGGTTAAAGAAAGAAGGTAGGTAACCGAGAGTGAGTATTATTTAACTCTTAATTGGTTGTGGAGGCCCAAGTTGAAGGAACGGGATCCCCTGACCGCCCCCTTGGTGACCCCCTTCAGGACCGCCCGCCACGTGGCACACAGGGGGGGTGGTGAGGCTGGACAGGGGTGACCCCCATCCAGCCTCACCACCTCCCCTGTGTGCCACGTGGCGGGCGGTCATCTCTTACCGCCCCCACTGGGGGGTCAGGTGATCCGAACTGCAAGTTGAAGACGTGCTATCGTTGGAAGATGAACGACTAGATTATTACGGGCTACTAGGCCTTAATTCTGTCTTACTAACCAGAAATAACAAGGCTCATTGAGTATAAGTTAGGAAATAAAACTGCCGGATTGCTTCTTACTCGACTCATTTGAAGTGACAAAATTTATGCCATCAAAAGATAAGGATTGCACAATCTTACACAGTCTTACACTATACTTTGTGCAAGAGACTGTTATGCGTCTAAACAACCCAATGTCACAAAACAACAACATTACCAGTTATTTCAAATTTGATACCATATCCCATTAAAAGATAAGAGGTGTCAACAGTTAAGAAAGTGAAGTGATAAGGAGAATCTTTGACATGGAGTGCATGAAAATTGGGAAAAGCAAGGAAGATGATGTCCCGGTACATAGGAAAGCACAGTCCACAGATAAGACAAAAGTAGGAACACTTGCCAACCCTTAAACAAAAGGAGTAAAGAAATTGTCTTGAGATAGACTCCCGTAAATTGCTCCCATGACAGCGATGCTTCTTTTCTCTTTCTCTCTTTCTCTCTTTCTCTAGACACATTACCTTTTACACCCCAACTCCTCAAGAATATCTACATTTGCTCCCTGTACGCCTCCAAACACCCAAAGGTTTGTGTTTTTGGAAACAGTAATGGCGATTAAATCGTCTATGGATCTTCATCTTTATTTTGTTACACTATTTTGTTACTTCTCTTATATGTAATTATGTCATTTCCTTTTCTCAGCCATTTCATATGCATTCATCGATGATATGTGTCTAGTCCAACTTATTGAGATTATAACACAATCACCAAGTGATCCCAAATTTCTAGGCCTGCAACATAAGAAACAGATTAGAGTCTAACAGGGTTTTGATACCCCCAGATGCACTTCCATATTTAAATTAATGAATAGCTTAAGGTATGAACAATTGAATCGGTATCGAAATCAGAATGATAAAATGTTGTAATTAAAATAAGTTTGAATTGTAAACCTATAATTGTTTGCATGGAATAGATATGATTCTATAGATGTTGCTTAGATCATATTTTACTAGGTAGAATACACACACGTGTAGACACATTTATTTATATGAAGAAATCAAATCACTCTTTCACCTGCATTTAGAGAACAACACTATAAAAAAAAAATATTTCAAATGTTATTTCCCTTACCTAAACGATTTGCGTCCACTTTCACATATACAACATTCAAAACTTGGACTAAATAAAGAGAGAGAAAAAAAAACAACATAGAAAGAGACAGAGTCCAAGAGCAGAGCAAGCGATTGTTGAAGTTATGCAATACCAGCTGCTGAGTAGCTGAGCATGTGGAACACGACGAAGAGTGAAGATTTGGCATGTGGAGCATGACGAAGACTGAAGATTTGGCGGGCTGCACAGAATGGTTGAAATAGTCAAGTCTAGAGATAATGTAGTCAAATAAGTCTCCATGTATTGTGGAGAGAGAGTCCTAGTTTTTAGGTGATTAGTTAGTGCAGTGAAGGTTTGGATAATGTCAAGGAGTGGTTCCTTGTTTTTAGGAGTGGTTGTTATGCGTTTTCCTTTCTGCTATATGTAGTTGAGTGATTTATGTAATAAACAGTGTCTTCTTGCTCAAAATTTGAGGTTACCGTGTACCTTTGATATTTTTCGTTTACTTCCTTTGTACTCAAACTCATTTCAACATTTGGTATCAGAGCTCAGTTTATTCGTTTCCTTATCACTTTAAGCGCGTACACAATGAGTGACCTTCAAGTAGTTGGTGGCATAAAGAAACTAAATCATCAAAACTATAATACATGGTCAACGTGTATGATGTCCTATATGCAAGGACAAGATCTGTGGGAAGTAGTTAAAGGCAGTGAAGTGACACCACCAGAGGACGATGCAAACGGTATATTACGCAAGTGGAAAATAAAGTCTGGCAAAGCAATGTTTGCCTTAAAAACAACCATCGAAGAAGATGTCCTAGAGCATATACGTGATGTCAAAACACCAAAGGAAGCTTGGGATACTCTTGCTAAGTTGTTTTCAAAACGTAATGACACCAGGTTGCAGTTGCTGGAAGGAGAGCTGCTAACAACAGCTCAAGGTGAGATGTCAATTGCTCAATACTTCTATAAAGTGAAGGCTTTGTGCAGGGAAATTTCTGAGCTGGATCCTGAGGCTCCAATAGGAGAGACCAGAGTGAAGAGAATCCTGATTCATGGACTCAAACCTGAGTTTAGAGGATTTATTGCTGCTATTCAAGGGTGGCCTAAACAGCCATCACTTGTAGAGTTTGAGAACTTGCTAGCTGGACAAGAGGCATTGATAGGGCAGCTAAATGAAGTGACTCTGAAAAATGAGGATCAAGCACTCTTAGCCAATAAACGCAATTGGCACCCTAAGTAGCGTACCATCTCAGGATTTAAGTCAAAGGATGAAAGGAAGAAGTATGGTCAGGGTGAGGAAAGTTTGAGAAATGAGAAGAAGAAATTTAATGGTAAGTGTTATAATTGTGGAAAGAAGGGACACAGAATAAAAGATTGCTGGGCAAGGAAGAAGGATGTTGAAGGAAATTTGGCAACCTCAACCGAAGAAGAACAGTGGGACATTGAAGCCTTGTCAGCCATTGAAGAAGAGGACATCAATATCCAAGAATCTGCACTTGTTACAAGTCGAAAAATTGACTTTGACAAGGAATGGATTGTAGACTCAGGTTGCTCTAACCACATGACTGGAGATGAAGCAAAACTTATTAATCTCAGCGAATATAAAGGAAGTCATGTGGTTGTAACTGCAGATAATTCAAAGCTCTCCATAGCACATGTTGGGGAATCAAAGGTCTCTCCTTCACACAGCACACAACCGGTATCACTGAACCGTGTGTACCATGTACCAGGAATGAAGAAAAATCTGATGTCAGTAGCGCAATTAACGGCAAACGGACATCATGTCCTGTTTGGTCCTCAAGATGTTAAAGTCTTTCCACATATTGAGATCAAAGAGAAGCCATTGATGGAGGGTAGGAAGGTGAATTCAGTTTATGTATTAACTGCTGAAACAGCATATATAAACAAGGCCAAAAAGAATGAAACTGGAGACATTTGGCATATGAGACTTGGGCATGTGAGTTACTCCAAACTGGATGTAATGATGAAAAGATCCATGTTAAAGGGGCTGCCGAATATGGAGGTAAGGACAGATACCGTGTGTTCAGGTTGCCAGTATGGGAAGGCACACCAGCTGCCTTTCATGGAGTCAAAATTCAAGGCGGATAACGTACTTGAATTGGTTCACTCAGATGTCTTCGGCCCAGTTAAGCAGACATCAGTTGGAGGAATGAAATATATGATAACCTTCATAGATGATTTATCCAGATTTGTGTGGGTTTACTTTATGAGGGAAAAATCCGAAGCCTTGAACAAATTCAAGGAGTTTAAAGCAGAAGCTGAGACCACAGTAGGAAGGAAAGTGTTACGATTGCGCACAGATAATGGAGGGGAGTATCTCTCCAACGAATTCACTGAATTTCTCAGGAAGAGTCACATTCAACGACAGCTTACATGTGCATACACACCACAACAGAACGGTGTGTCTGAACGTAAAAATAGACACCTTGCAGAAGTGTGTAGAAGTATGCTCCATGCAAGGAACGTGCCAGCAAGGTTCTGGGCTGAAGCCATGAGGACAGCAGCATATATCATTAATAAATTGCCACAACAGAGGTTAGATTTTGTTTCACCATTTGAGAAATGCTTTAAATCCACCCCCACTGTGAGCTATTTTAGAGTATTTGGATGTATATGCTATGTGTTTGTCCCAGCACACTTGAGAACTAAGGTAGATAAGAAAGCTACAAAATGCATTTTTGTGGGTTATGATAATCAAAGGAAGGGGTGGAGGTGTTATGATCCGTCTACTGGAAGATGTTATGTGTCTAGAAATGTTGTCTTCGACGAAGCATCATCCTGGTGGTCTTCAAACATAGAGGAGATGCAAGATCCAAGTGACTCTGATAGAGTAGAGACGTCCACTCAAGTCAAGTTGAGTGCAGGTGACATGGGTAACGAGATTGAGGAACAAAGTGATGCTGAACAAGCTCAAGTAGGCACCCCGTGGCAAACTGGTATGCATCAGCCAAGCTGCACAGATCCTGTTGGTGAGCTTAGGAGATCTACGAGAACAAGGAGGCCGAATTCGAAGTATGCTAATACTGCCTTAGTGGAAGACAATGACATATTGGAACCGCAGTCCTTTGATGAAGCTGCTATTAGTTCGAACTGGACTAAGGCAATGGAAGAAGAAATAGCAGCACTTAAAGATAATCAAACCTGGGATTTGGTACCTAAGCCTCAAGATGTAAAGCCTATTTCGTGCAAGTGGATATACAAACTTAAAAGGAGAAGTGATGGTACGGTTGAACGATTTAAGGCACGCTTAGTGGCACGGGGATTCTCACAAGAGTATGGCTTGGATTATGATGAAACCTTTAGTCCAGTGGCAAAATTAGCGACAGTAAGAGTTCTTCTTAGTTTAGCAGCAAGCAAGAGCTGGAGTCTTTGGCAGATGGATGTTAAAAACGCGTTTTTACATGGAGAGCTAGACAGAGACATCTATATGAATCAACCAGTTGGTTTCCAGGATGAAGAACACCCTAATTACGTTTGTAAACTAAGGAAAGCACTCTATGGTCTCAAGCAAGCACCAAGGGCTTGGTATGGGAAGTTCGCTGAATTCCTTGTGTTTAATGGTTATTCGATGGCAGCTGCGGATTCAAGCTTGTTTGTCAAAAGTATTCAAGGAAATTTGGCCATAGTGTTGGTGTATGTGGATGATTTGATTTTGACAGGAGACGCACAGGAAGAAATTCAACAACTTAAAGGAAACCTTTCTGTACGTTTCAAGATGAAGGAACTTGGTCTACTGAGGTACTTTTTGGGGTTGCAAATTGATCATAAAGAAGAAGGCATTCTACTCCATCAAGAAAAGTATGCAACAGATCTTCTACAAAAATTTGGGATGCTGTTGTGTAAGCCAATGTCCTCACCAGTAGAACCAAATGTAAGGCTATGTTCGCATGAAGGAAAAGACTTAGCTGATGTTGTGATGTATAGACAGCTAGTGGGAAGTTTGATCTACCTAACCTTGACAAGACCAGATCTCTCTTATGCTGTCGGTCTGGTAAGCAGGTATATGCAGAGTCCCAAGAAGACTCATCTGGAGGCTGCACGTCGGATCCTACGATATGTAAAAGGGACTGTTAGCTGTGGTGTATTGTATCAACGTAGATGTGAGTTGAAGCTCTATGGATATTGTGATGCAGATTATGCCTATGATCATGACACACGAAGATCCACAACTGGGTATGTTTTTATGCTTGGGAAAGGGCCTGTAACTTGGTGCAGCAAAAGACAACCTACAGTTTCCTTGTCAACTACAGAAGCCGAATACAGAGCTGCTGCAACAGCAGCACAAGAATGCGTGTGGTTAGTGCAATTGCTGAAGGATTTATGTCAGCAAACAGATGATGCAGTTCCCTTGTTTTGTGATAATTTATCCTCTATTCAATTAGCTGAAAATCCAGTTTTTCATGCTAGATCTAAACATGTAGAAGTGCATTATCATTTCATACGAGAAAAGGTTTTGCAAGGTGAAATTGAGTTGATTCATGTCAGTTCAGAGAACCAATTAGCAGATGTGCTCACAAAAGGATTTAGTGGAAGATATTTCGGCAAAAGCTTGGAATGAAAGAAGCTGGTATTGAGGGGGAGTGTTGAAGTTATGCAATACCAGCTGCTGAGTAGCTGAGCATGTGGAACACGACGAAGAGTGAAGATTTGGCATGTGGAGCATGACGAAGACTGAAGATTTGGCGGGCTGCACAGAATGGTTGAAATAGTCAAGTCTAGAGATAATGTAGTCAAATAAGTCTCCATGTATTGTGGAGAGAGAGTCCTAGTTTTTAGGTGATTAGTTAGTGCAGTGAAGGTTTGGATAATGTCAAGGAGTGGTTCCTTGTTTTTAGGAGTGGTTGTTATGCGTTTTCCTTTCTGCTATATGTAGTTGAGTGCTTTATGTAATAAACAGTGTCTTCTTGCTCAAAATTTGAGGTTACCGTGTACCTTTGATATTTTTCGTTTACTTCCTTTGTACTCAAACTCATTTCAACAGCGATTTTGTTCAAACGAAGAATATGTCCAAATACTTTATCCTAAAGGCCAAAATTTATGGTGATAATGAATCAATCTTGCTTTATAACACAAAAGATTCAAACTTTTCACCAACTGAGAGTTTGCAAAATAAGAAGGAAAAAAAAAGAGAAACCCACATGATTACACAACAGATTAATCGATTCAGCCCAGAAAATAAAAAGATGAGAAATATATTGAAAGGAAACTTGGACACCTAATTTAGGGTTTTTAAATTGGAGAAAAATAAAAGAAGACAAAGTGATGTACCAGCTAGCTAGATTGAGTTGCAGAGGAGTTCGAATTTTGACGACAAAGAGACGAGGTCGAAACAGCGCTGCAACTCTGCAGCTTTCGCGATATCAACGAGTGCATTGAAGGAATGAAAAGTGACACCCACCGAGCAGAGGAGGAGTGAAATATGCAAGATTTTCTTTTTTCCATACCCATATATTTATTGTCATATCATCAAATAAACATGTGGACCTCCATCTTAAGCCTCCAAAACAAACGTCCCCTGAGAGATAATGTGAAGGTTCTCGGGAAGGAAAAAAGATCAATACATAAGGTAACCTATATTTATAGGAATAAAGAGTGAGGTGCATACCTAGGAGAGCAAGTGGACTCGAGGTGTATGCCTAGAAGAGCAAGTCGAGTGCATGTTCTGAACGACCATTGTAGGGTTAGGTGCGCCAGCATGCCGGCACATGTCGTCTGAGGGCGTCGGCGCCTATAGTACGTTGCCTCAGTTGGTTGTGTACGAAGTGCAAAGAAGGCGGGGAGACATGGTTCTCATGACATAGCTAGTTCGTATTCGTGTTGAGATTTGCTTCATAATTCGATTTTAAAGATAGTTACAGAGTGTTTCAATGTTGTCTGAGCTAAAGATCCAATGCGCTCTTTGTGTATAACCTTCCAACCTAAGAATTCGGTAAACTTTTAATTTACATTTTCTATCTTCTAAGATAATCTTTGAGTCTAGAACGGTAGAATCTGTCAGAATCAAGACCTTTGCTAAGGGTTCCAGAAGACTAACGTGCGTCCAAAGACGAGATAGATCCGAGGTGTTAAATTGGAGGAAGGAGCTTATTAGAGAATCGAACTTGGACCATGCGGTTGTAGGCCCAGGTCTTTTTCCTTGAATTGGGTCGAAGCCCAAGATTATGAGGACACTTGGCTAAAATAAGTCTAGAGCGTCCTCCTGGACTTACGTCACCAAAACCTTACATAGGTATTCAAACAGCTTTATCAACAAATACGAGAGTAGATACCCAGTTGGAATTAACATCTATAGTTAGTTAGGCTTTTGCCTTCAAATAATTTTTAAAGTTTTGCTCAAACAAGAACCTCATCAGATTTTAAGAAATGGAGGAGAATATGAGATCAATTATTTAAGAATTTCTTTATTCACTTTCGCACGATAAGAGATCTCATGAGATGCCATCTTTTGTAGACAAATGAGCAAAAAATCCGATACTAGCATACAATCAGGGAGGAATTAATTGGTGATTGATTTGGTTGTAATTAGGCTGATTCATTTGTAATTAATCTGATTGATTTAGTTACTATACTTAGACACAGAATTGTACTATAAGAATGTGGATGTATACTTACAAAAGGTATCAAGAAAAATATACAGAAAAATTCTCTCCTATCGTGTGCACTAGTCCTGCTCTTGTTTACATGGTATCAGAGCGGGCTAGATCCTAATCAAGCCTACTGTGATTTCTGGGCAGTTTTCTTGGCTCAGAGTCATCCTCATCATTGCCTTTACGTGCCAAAGTTTCTTTGGCTCAAAATTGTTTTCTCTTCATTGCCAAGTGTGCCTTACCTTGCAAACTGATCATACCCGTGTGCCCCTGAGACCAATTTGGCTCAGACTAACTTGTCCTCATTGCCTAAATACCCATTCTCGACCTTTGTCTAAGATTCCGTATCCGCATACATCCCTGCAAAAAGGAAGCCAATCATGTCAGAAGTTCCAGAAAACAGCAAACCCAGTTCATCTGAGAGTAGACCCAGCCTGCCCTCTAATTTTGATTTCACTGAACAATTTGCTAAATTCCTACAACATAGTCTGAACTTACACCCACCATATCAGTAACACCCACCATAACTTTAAAGAATTGCCTGTATGTCCCATCATTATCTACTAAATTACTCTCGATAAGTCATGTCACCAAAGAATTAGATTGTATCGTTCTGATGTATCCTAATTTTTGCCTCATGCAGGACATTCATACGGGGGCGATCATTGGGCGTGGTACTGAACGCCAAGGACTATACTTTGTTGATGCTGTGACGCAGCAGGGACGGTCTAACCTTGCCACCGGAACGATTGATCGCCAGGTGTGGTTGTGGCATCGCCGATTAGGCCATCCTTCGTTTAGTTATTTGAACCGTCTATTTCCTGCTTTATTTCCTTCGTCTGAAAAACATTTTACATGTGATACGTGCCTCCGGGCGAAACAAACTCGGGCTGCTTATCCAGCTAATAATACTCGGGTCAGTCATCCATTTGTCTTGATACACTCTGATGTTTGGGGACCTTCCCCGTATAATACCCCGCTTGGTTTTCATTATTACGTTATATTTGTGGACGATTGCTCTCGTATGACTTGGTTATATCTCTTGAAAAATAAATCCGAAGTCCACCAAAGTTTGTTCATTTTTATAATATGATCCACACGCAATTCAATACAAAAATTCAAATCTTACGATCAGACAATGGGGGGGAATACATGAGTAAAGATCTGAGCCATTTCCTACAAAATAATGGCATTATCCATCAGACCACCTGTCCTGACACTCCAGCACAAAATGGGGCCGCAGAAAGAAAAAATCGTATTCTTATGGAAATGACCCGAGCTATGTTACTCGATTCGCATGTCCCGATGAGTTTCTGGCCGGAGGCAGTATCCACAGCTGCCTACCTTATAAATCGCCTACCTACACGAGCCCTTAAATACGCTACTCCGCTACAAACCTTGTCAACATATCATTCATTGCCCACCTTTCTTACGCTCCCCCCGCGCGTCTTTGGCTGTACTGTGTTTGTACACACACCCAAACATAACCGAACAAAATTAGACCCTTGCTCTGAAAAATGTGTTTTTGTCGGATATGCCCCTACGCAAAAGGGCTATCGGTGTTATAACCCTCGCACCCGGCGCATCCATGTTACCATGGATTGTGTTTTCCTTGAGACTGAGTACTTCTACTCCAACCCATCTTCGGTTCAGGGGGAGCCACTAAACGAGAATGGAACCTTTGATTGGTTGGTGCCACCACCCACCTGTTCGACAGTTGTTCCAACAGGGCAAGTAGATGGCGCCGATTGCGACACAGCTCCCAACATTGTACAGTCTGAGGAAACAGGACCGTCGAATGATCCTTCCGGAATGAATGACGCATTTGAGGTAAGTAATTCTGATACAACTACTGAACAATCTAATCCTGAGCTTGCCCTTGAGTTTACCCCAAGTCTTGATACTGAACAGAACTTACCTATTGAAACAAACACTCACTCTGATTATCCTCCAGCAATATGCAGGGACACTGATATTTCTATTAACAGGCAGGAAGTTCGGGTATTACCACCCCGGGGAAAACGTGGAGTTCCTCCACAAAGATACTCTCCTGAACAAATATCTAGAGTGTCCAGGTATCCTGTAAATACTCCTACAGAAGGATTATCTGAGTTAGCTAAAAGTTTCTTTGTGTCTATATGCTCAGAACAGGTTCCGCGAAATGCTGAAGAAGCATACGCTCAGCCAAAGTGGAAGGAAGCGATGGTAGTAGAAATGACTGCATTGAAAAAAAACTGTACTTGGGAAAAATGTCCACTCCCGTTCGGAAAAAGACCAGTTGGGTGCAGATGGGTATTCACAATCAAATACGAAGCAGATGGAAGCATAGAGAGATACAAGGCTCGGTTGGTAGCAAAAGGATACACACAGACATATGGGATAGACTATTCTGAGACTTTCTCGCCTGTAGCACGAATTGATACAATCAGAGTATTGTTCTCTATTGCAGCGAACCAAAATTGGCCTCTTCATCAATTTGATGTTAAGAATGCGTTCCTGCACGGTGACCTAAAAGAGGAAGTATACATGGAACCACCGCCAGGTTTTTCATCAGAGTTCAGGACAGGAGAAGTGTGTAAGCTGAAGAAGGCGTTGTATGGATTAAAACAGTCCCCCCGAGCCTGGTTCGGCAGGTTTACCGAGGTCATGAGACAAGATGGATACAAACAAAGCAACGCAGATCACACTTTGTTCACCAAGCGAAAAGGTAAGTTGGTTACTTGTTTAATTATATATGTGGATGACATGGTAATAACAGGAAATGACATCGAAGAAATTGGACGCCTCCGGAAACACCTGTTCACCAAATTTGAGATGAAGGATCTTGGAGGACTGAAGTATTTCTTGGGAATTGAGGTCCTAAGGTCAACAGAAGGCATATACATCTCTCAAAGGAAGTACATTCTCGATCTCCTGACTGAAGTAGGAATGCTTGATTGTAAACCATGTGATACTCCTATGATAGTAAACCACAAGCTGCAGATGGTTGACGGAGCGGCCCTTGCAGATAAAGGGCAGTACCAACGTTTGGTCGGAAAACTGATATATCTGTCACATACGAGACCGGATATAGCATTCGCTGTTAGTATGGTAAGTCAGTTCATGCATAACCCTCAAGAACATCATATGAATGCAGTGTGGCGCATCTTACAATATCTGAAGCGTACGCCGGGAAGAGGTATTGTGTTTCGAAATAATGGACACTTGAAGATTCAAACGTATACTGATGCCGACTGGGCGGGAAGCTTAACAGATCGGAGATCCACTTCGGGGTATTTTACACTTGTAGGAGGTAATCTTGTGACATGGCGAAGCAAGAAACAGAAAGTTGTCTCTCTCTCGAGTGCTGAAGCAGAATTCAGAGGAATAGTCAAAGGGGTTACTGAGGTATTGTGGATTCAGAAATTATTCAGAGACATTGGCATACCAGTCAGCCTACCCACACCTTTATTGTGCGACAACAAAGCCTCGATAAGCATATCTGAAAATCCAGTGCAACATGACAGGACTAAGCATATAGAGGTCGATCGACACTTCATCAAGGAAAAAATAGAGAGTGGAATAATTGAGTTGCCATTCGTCAGGTCTGAAGACCAGCTTGCAGATATACTCACCAAAGCAATCAATGGAAGGTCGTTTGAAAGTATTCTGTGCAAGTTAAACGTTGAAGACCCCACCGTTCAACTTGAGGGGGAGTGTAGACAAATGAGCAAAAAATCCGGTACTAGCATACAATCAGGGAGGAATTAATTGGTGATTGATTTGGTTGTAATTAGGCTGATTCATTTGTAATTAATCTGATTGATTTAGTTACTATACTTAGACACAGAATTGTACTATAAGAATGTGGATGTATACTTACAAAAGGTATCAAGAAAAATATACAGAAAAATTCTCTCCTATCGTGTGCACTAGTCCTGCTCTTGTTTACATCTTTAACATGGGAACAAGAATATATAGGCAACGTTGTTGTCTTCCTTTACAGCTATACAGCTTTGACAAGAAGATAGTAAGTGACCAATCTTAAAAGATCCGCAGGTAAAAGTAGTCAATATAATCTGGTTTGCATATAACAAGAGTGGATTTCCATAACAACAACCATATTCGGTATTCCAACAACACCAAAAGCTACCGGTATAGTCTGGGGAGGATGAGAATCAGTCAAATGATACCTCCATTTCAATGGATAGAAAATTTGCTTCTAGTGAGATCGCAACTCTATATGTACATGCATAGATGACTAAATAATAGGAAATAACTCTACTGTATAGATGACTAAATAATAGGAAATAACATGAGTTGATTAGAAATAGTCATTTTTACTCGTTTTAGTATTGCATAAAAAACCAACCGTGGAACAAATTGCAAGTGGAGAGATCTCATTTGAATAAAAGGAAAAGAGACTAACGTGCATGCAGTAATTGCAAAGATTCCCTAATTATTATAGCTTTTGGCAACAGCTTCAGTCTACCCTGAAATCACTTGCAGATTCCATAACAAGAGCGGAAGGAGACGTGACAGTTAGAAGGGACCTGGAGACACTGACCAAGATTCGTTATAAAGCTTAAAAATTTTAACAGGTGATTTATCAATTCAGATTTTAAAACCAGATTTATTGAATAACAAATGCAATACTCTAAAAGAAATATCATTATCTGAAAAGCAATGGAAGAAGACACTCTTCTTATCTCTTATCCAAATTCCAAAGTGAAACTACTTTTGCAACTATCAGATGCCAAGACAAAGAGGCAACTGGGATAATATCCTCAACTTATATCGGTCTTCATCCACTAGGAAGTATGTCATCTATACTAATTTGTCCTTTCCGAGTGAAAACATTAACATCGAACAAAGGTTGTGGTATAAGTTCAATTATATAATCCACCACTTTATTCATCTACTGAACTTGTAGATACTGAAGTAATGGTCGTTTCGCACCAAACAATACAATGATGGGCGATTTCTTCAAGTGTGTCAAACAAAATTTGAGGAACATGGGTAAAGGCAAAGGGGAGGGAGAGGGTTTGACTTCCTTATCTAGTTGAAGTTCACAAGGCAACTTCTTCTGTAATATAATTCGACAGTATAACACGACGTACAGAATATATATGTGTGTGTATACACATATAAACCTTCATCAAAATCTAACTTGGAAAAAACTTACTTAGATGGAAAAAACACAACTTTGTCTCAAAATGATGTGCCTTCTCAAAAATATTCAAGAACCTGGAAAGACAAAAGGGGGAGCTCGAAACGATCGAGTGATAATTCAGGAAGAAGTTAGATCTTGAAAAGTAAATCAAAATTTTCCAAAAGTTGGAAGGGGCAAGTAGATTCTCCAAAATAGCATAATAAGATGTCTTTCAAGATATTTTGAGAAAGGGTCACTTAGATTCTCTGGGGCCCATCTGCATTTCTTCCCAATCCAATTGGGATTTATTTATTTTTAAATTAAATCTAATTTTTTGGAACAGAGCAAACTAAAAGCCTCTTATTTAAAGGCCAAGAATACATTCGCCAAAGGAGCAAGATTACAGCGATGGAGTAAGCATATTCCAGTGTAGCTAAAGGCTGGCGCATACCCAAACAGGAAGTAATTGGGAGGACATGGAGAGCAACCGCATGAGACGGAGCAAAGGATTTATGAAGGATAAGTTTCAGTCCATTTCACTCTACAAACCAACCTCCTCCTCCACAACAACAACCACCAAGCTCAAGCCTAGCTCAACACCTCTTGCTTCTTCAGACCAAGACTCATCCAAAAACTCTTTAAGTGCTCATGCCCAACCCCAATCGAAGCAGAAACCAGTGGTGCAGCCTCCTTTGGTTAGCGGCTTTCGTCATCCTCAGAATCGTGTGGCATTCACAGTGAACCAGGACCAACTACTCCCTCAGCCAACTCAACGAGTTTCCATTCAGGTGATGCCTGAGAACAGCAACAATACTACAGCATGTGAATCTTCCAGTACTTATGCTTACAAGATCGTAGATCATCCTGTCGATGAAAACGTTGACCTCAAGGCTGCAAACTACATCTCCACTGTAAAGGAGAGATTTAGGCTTCCATTGTTAAGCTGATCACCACACAAACAATGCCCATGATAATGCAGGAGCACCGTAATCCCCCCTTTTTTACTTAAAGCCTTTGTTAAACCTTAGTCGCTTGTCTTTTTCTAAGCCTCTGCTTCCCTCCCCCACGAAAAGGTCCCCATTTCACTTTGTTGCAATGTAGCTTGGTATTCTCTATTCACAAATTAAAGACGCTTTCTACAGAAAATTTATCATTCTGTTGTCATGGCGTCACTTATTCAAGACTGCTGATTCACAATATGGATAATTTCATGTATTTTATTGCCTTAGTTATTGCAAAAGATCGTTCGCTTAAAAGGCTGAAACAGAATATGGAATCCTAATCAAGGAAACTACACTTTCGCTTGACTTCATCGATCACATATCAAGCTACCATAACTTCTACATGACTAAGCTACCAAAACTAAGCGTACAATCAGCAAACAGCAGCGTACACCACATGTATGTCTTTTTCTTTTCCTTTGTTTCTTTCAATGTACTCATACCTAATACTTTGGACAATTTTGTTAAAGTTGCAAAATTGTCTAGAGTGTTAAATTTTGTTGCACCCGAAAATACGCTGTGAGGAGACAATGTCCTGCAAAGTATTACCAAGAATGGTAGAAAACTAAGAAAAAGCTCCAATGCATGCCTAAAGCTAAAAGAACGGTTGAGATGAAGAATATAGACTCCAGCCACCTATTCCTTCCTAGTTATCCAATATGAGGTACCAACATCGTGTATAACACCTCATCAGTTGCTCCATCAGATACGCATTTTATGAGCGTAAAAGTTAAAAACATGTACCTATCCAGAAATGCTCCAAAAATCTATGCCCAATCTCAGCTCAGTTTACTTTACTTCCAGGCCAGATGTATCGCCATTTCAATTAAGCATAAAAAGATAAACTCTGGAACTTAAATGGATCTTCAGAGTCTAAGAAGCAAGGAACTAGCAATTTGGCTGACTGGTAAAATATTTATGCATTTTACATACATAAGATTAAGCTTATAACACGATCATAACAAAAGCCTTTTTTTTTCCCTGTAACATGGATGGAATGAGTAGAGGACTCGATACATGGAAGAAAGAACAAATTCAGAGTAGCTCCAGCGCAAACTTTGTCGAGAATTGAAGAATATTCATTCAATATAATGTTAGTGTACAAGATTGATTCTCCTTTTACATGAGTTGTTACATAGCCTTCAACGGCTTTATTCTCATTAACGGCCCTTGACGTGGCCTTATAACAGCTAGTTTTATATTCGGTGATGACTAATCACCTGCTTAGCCCAGACATATATACAATTAAAAGAGCATGATATTCTAGTGTATTTAAATACTATTTTTGCATGTATATGTGAGTGTATTCTATGTCTTGGTCTTGTTGACTTGTCACAACATATCTTGTGTTCTGCTCTGTATTTACACATCACTGTATTGCCTCCAGTACTTTATTGTCTTATGGTGCACTTTCACCTCGGCCTGCACACCTTTATTATCCACTCTGCTCGGTTCTTCATTTCTGCAGCTTATATTTCTACACATCTGTACCTTTGCTCAGATTCGCTGCTCTGCTCGGATCTTCACTTCTGCAGCTTATGTTACAGGCTGGTCTCTCTCTCTCTTCATTTTTTCTCTGATGAAATGTCTGTCCACTTCAACGTGCTTTGACTTGTCATGTTGAACTGCATTCTCTGCCATGCTTATAACAGATACACTATCACAAAACACTTTGACAGGTAATAATGATTTCAAACCAAGGTCTTTAAGTGCTATTCTGATCCAGATACCTTTGCATACTCCTAATGCAAGAGCCATTAATTCGACCTCTTGACTACTTCTTGATACAACTATTGCTTCTTACTCCTTCGAGTAACCAGGTTACCTCATAATACAACTGGTTGCTTCTTAATCATCAAGTAACCAGGTTACCCCATAAATAAGTTCCATATCCGGTTGTTGATCTCATGTCACGCATGTATCCAGTCCAATCAGCATCTGTAAACACTTTAATACTCCATCCGTATGCTTTTTAAAACATAAACCTTGTCCGGTGCATTTTTGAGGTACCTGAAGATTCTCAAAGCTACTTGGAGATACTCATTAGTAGGATCATGCATTTGAGATACAAAACTTACATCATAACAAATATCATGTCTGGTATATAACAAATAAATTAATTTACCAACTAGTCTTTGATAACTAAATTTATCAGTAGGTGTAATATCCTATTGCTCTTTGGGCTTATGTTCATATTCTACAAGTGCGTTTGCTGGTTTGCATCATAGCATAAACTTCTTTTTTCCTCCATGAGTTTCTTCATTTCAAGCAATATCATCCTCCATACCAAAAATTGTTTTAAGAATCTTGGAAATTTAGGCTAAGAGGACATGAAAAATAATAAAAAATTTGATGAAATTTTAACATAACTAAGTTGAAGTACATAGAAATTGGAAGAGAACGTCAATGCAGCATTACTCAAGTTTCCTTAAATTTTCTTTGATAATACACAAGATAAGAGGATAAATTATAAAGGTGTGATAACCATATATAAAGGAAAAGTAACAAAGAAGAATGGAATAGCCGAGATGTAACAAATATTACTGTTAGTATAGAAATCTTACCTTCACCAATGAGCAAAGTAGGCTATGCAACAAATGCTTTTTAGGATATAATAGCTTCTTCTTTTTGTTTGCTCAACGAGAATAATATTGAACTTGTGTATTTAGAGAGTTTAATATAAGACTTAACGTTTGGCCACTTTGATTGAATGCTGGATTGAAATTTATGAACGTCGCAACTCAAAAATCATCTCCAAACTATGTCAACGAACGTTCAATAATTTGATTGAACACTACGTGAAGCGTTTGGTCTGTCTCAGATTTTTACCGAACTCTAGTTTAGTGGAAATCACTGAATGTTTGGTGACTTCATAATTCACCAAACCCTAAATTTAGAATATGGTCAAAAATGATTCAAACTAAATTTTACACTATTCTCCAATCAACCTTATTACATATTTTTATATTAATTTGAAGTATTTGTTTAAAATATATTTATATCTTTTTTTTCCAACAATGCTGTTCAAGTGGATTTCGGAGGGGAATTGCACCCAGGTGCTACGTCATAATTTTCGGCGCTAAGAATAAATGTAGAGGCGGCCACCGTCTTCTTGCTCAGATGCGGAAAAAATTGTTTTGATTGACGTCTCTGCAATTCATTGATTAATTAACGTCGAGCAAACCATTTGGGCAGTCCTCTACCACTTCGTGTGCTGACCGTAGGGACGGAGGATTAGTCTTCTGGCTTTCGGCTGGGAGGATACTTCGGGGCAACCCATTAAAAAAATTGATTAATTAACGTCTCAAACGAAATGCTTAGAGAGGAGAGCGACAGATGAGAAACAAATTATCCTAAACTTCCGAAATCCCGAACTTCTAGGTGAGTGCAGGCAATAGGTAGACAAGGTGTGAAAGCCCACTTTCCACTTTCTCCTTCTTATCCTCCAAATATACTATTTTTAATCTTTCAGGTCTTATCCAGGAGGTCTTCTGCTTTTTGGATTGCAGTTCTTCCAAAAGATCTATTAATTTAATCAAAATCTATCACGTTACTTATTGTTTAGCTAGGCTTGATAACAAGCTGTGTTTCAAGATTCATATATATATTTCCACCAACTATGAAAGGATAGAATGTGTATGTCATCTAATCCATAACTGCATTTCTTCTATCAATCGCCCTTGTAGAAAGAAGCAAAATGTTTAACAATGTGAGAGCCGGAATGGAACAAGATGAGCACACGAGAGTACTCTACGACCTCTGCTCCATGATCATTCAAATCCTTCGATCTCCACCACTTCCCATCTCTTTCCCAACTCTCGCCGGCCCCTCTGTTTCATCCCGCGCGACCCAGGCTTCCCCCGCCGCTTTTGCGTCTCTGTTCCTAGGCATTTCATTGGCTATGATGCTCTTTGGCTCTGTTACTTTCGTCATTGGATTTTTCTTGATGCCTTTGGTCATTTCCTTGGTTATGCTCTTCTACTTCGTGGGAATGATTCACAACTTATCTGAACTGGGACGGGACATTCTCTGGCCTGGATGGCACCAAATCCGAGTATCATCATACCAGGTCTGGTTTTCTTTCCCATCTCTCAATGATATTGGATTTCTCAGCTTGACTCAATTCCTATGTATTGTGACAATTAGGCAACAATTCATGCTACTTTTAGTTTAAATGACCAAACTTGTTGAAGTTAATTGTCACCTTATACAGATGTCTGTAGGAAGAAGTTGGGCGTGTTAGCTTTATATGCTCCAGCTATAAGAGAGTACTGGGTGTCGGATTTAGGACATGGTAGCTATGTATTCTTGATGCAATATGTTGTGTTTCCTTTTGGACTACTACTGACGAAGCTCACTTTCGTAATGCACTTATAAAATTAACTAGGTTTAATGGAAGAAACACTTGAATAGTACAAACAATAAGGCTCACTGATGGACTTGTGAAGGTAAAAAATATGAACACTGTATGAATAAAGTGAAAATTTGTCTAAGTGTGTCATTGAATGAACTTGTTTGATGAATTGATCCAACAAAACAACTAAAGGTTAGAGATCTTCGGAGTTTAACTTAAGAAGAGCACTCCGACAAGAGATTTATGAGTAAGCAGACCTTAGGGAAGCTCCTATGTCTGTATGTATGGGAACAGGTTCAGATCCTTTATATGTTGATGGCAATGTACTATTAGATAATCAAGGGGAATACAACTTGGAAAGCACCAAATTATTCGGAGCGCAGTTGTGTATTGACCTAGATCATTTGGATGTTGTACTTGGTTCCCAGGTTTATGCCACGTGCTGGGAGACCACTGAGACAGGCCAACATGAATTTTGGCCGGCCATGGGGGCACATGTACGATTTTGTCTTCTTGCGCTGCATGTTGTATTGTGCTAGAGTCATATTTTTGGTGTCCGGAAACTATTTGTTCACCGCGTTTAGGTTCTTTTATTTTGGTTAAAATGTAAAGAGCATCATTCATTACTTGCATGTATTCCCCCAGTATCTCTATATAATAAAACATTTTGGGGTCCAGTTGCATGTTCAATGGAGTCCGGCCATGATTCATGAACCTGAAAGTATGTTTTTTTGGTTACATTTGTAGATACGTAGTGAAAGATTCTTTGCACTTTGCAGCTCTGCTTATGGCTTGCCTTAGCATCTCTTTTTGGCCTTTGACACCTTGTCCCCTTGTGTATATTTCATTTGATGTTTTCTTTCACAAAAAAGAGCCTTTCTATTGTCCTCTAGCCATGTTAATATTTTCAGACAATATTCGCAGCAAGTTACTGCACGCTTAAGATTTTATTATCAGGAATCATTGTCTGCCCTAGAAGATAGCGTAACAAAATTCAATTGGTGTTCAAATGATTCTAGATTCAGCATTGGATGAATTCCTCTCCTTTCACATAAATGGATACGAAGGGCTAGATCTTGCACATCTGTTAGATTTTGCTTAGGCTGTGTTCAATTGTTGAGCAGCTTGTTGATACTAGCAGCGTATGACAAATGGTGTGCTTTTGCAGGATGGAGATATCAATGAAACTGAACCAAGTAGGCATAGACTGTGCGGAAGGAGAGGCGGATAATTTTGAGAATGTTGGTAGCAGATGAAGACACGTGATATACAATGAGAAGAGTGTATGATGGCATAACTTCTTAGGTTGAACATTGAAGACTTGGCCACCTCAGGTTGTGGGCTTAGTTTCTTTGTTGCTTTCCCTAAATTTTCTTGTTAGCAAGAACATTAAGGATCAGGATGCAAGTTTTTGCGTTGTGAAATGTTGGGAACTTGAGAAAGACAAGAATATTAGATATTTGCTATTTTAAGCGATTCTCATTAACTACTACACAGTTTTGGTGGCGTGGGCACCTATCTTGTATTCTTAGTAGCTAAAATTATCAGTAGGGAGAAATCAAAATCTTCGTTGAAGATGAGAGGGAGGTAGGAAAAGGAGCACTTAGGCCTCTCCACCAGTGAAACCTGAACATGAGTATTCGATTGTTGTCCCTGGGATAGACTGTGGTTCTTCCACTAGTCCATCGAGTTTTGCAAGGGAAGTAGTTAAAGAAGGTTATGGGTATCTCTATTTGCAAACCTAGCAGCCTGTTGGTTGCATTCAGATTACAGGGCATATCCATGTCTTCTCCTACCAAAGCTTATCTGTGTGTCGCTTCAGGCTGCCATCAAGATTCTTTTCTATAAATAAAAAATAAAAAAAGGAAGGGGTTTTGTTTTTAATCCGTAACAGCCCACCACTTGTGTTTTTATTTTTTATTCCTAAATTCTATATTAAGTGGAAAGCAACCCTTTAAATGTTAGCAATGCCTTCTCTTTTGACACTAAATAGACAGAATGGTGGAATGGAATAAAGCTTGGAGCCTTCGAGGGTGTGAATGGACAGCTAGCTGAGGGGGATTTCCACCTTGCTACATCCCCTTGTAAAGCTAAAGCAATAAAAAGAAAACAAAAGAGAGATGCATTTGTTCCAACGTGTTGTTTGTAGTTTATTTTCCGATCATATCCATAAAGCAAATCCACTACTCCAATACACCTTTACCTCTCTTTGTATCAACCCCTGCTTTCTTTCTTGTCTCTCACTTTCTGCTCAAGTTTAGCATCCATATCATACTTAAACTCTAAGAAAATCACAAACTCAAGGACACGCCTGCTTGTCTCACAGACCTATATCTTCACCTCAAGATTTCTACTTCCATTCTGCTCTTCTACTCTTGTGCCTTTTTAGCCAGCATCAAGACAGTGTCTACAGGTTTGGCTTATTCTCCCAAAGTTCCACACTTGTGTAGCTGCAATTCAGCTTTTAGTCATTTCAAGAGGGAGAGAACTGAGGAAGATGAGTACTGACTGGGGACCGGTGGTAGTGGCAGTGGCTATGTTCATCTTGTTGTCGCCGGGACTGCTATTCCAGCTGCCAGCAAGAACCAGAGTGATAGAGTTTGGGAACATGTATACAAGCGGCATTTCCATTCTAGTTCACGCTATCTTCTATTTTTGTATATACACCATCTTGGTTGTTGCTATTGGTGTTCATATACGGACTGGTTAAATTTTGTACAAAGATTGCGACTTCCTTCAACCTCAACGTCATTTGTATCACTTCTGCTCCCTCTCCTTTCCCCCTTACACTTCTCATTTTGCTTTCTAAAGAGTAACATTGTGGTGTGTGATTACCATATTCCTACGTGTTCTGCTTCTTCACTTTTGTTTCCGATGTAATGCATTTCTTTAAATAAGACTTCTACGGAGAACAACTTGTAGCCAAATTGCTCAAGAGATATGACACTGATACGGACAGGGAAAGTGTTGAGCGAAGTCTTGTGTATACCCATTTTCACCTAGTATATTTAGGGAAGCTCGAGTAGTAAAAGCATTCTGCAAGGCCAAGATCGTTGTGAAAACTATCTAAACTGGCAAAGTCAGCGATTGGGATTGGAACCTTGTACCTGCTATTGCTTTTTTGCATTGCATCATCTACCTGGTTACGATGATCCAAGTTTTAATCCAAAAAGAAAGTCTACCTGCAGGTGAAAATTGGTCACTGGACAGAACGCACAAAAATTCCAAGTATATCATCGCTCTATTATCACAAGTAGGTGTCTCATGCGCTTACAGAAGCTGAAAAAAGAGCGACTTTTTCTCAATAACAAAAAGAGAGTGACTTGAAAATTCATATAAAGTCTCTGTTTATATCGTTTGCATATGGGAGTAAAAACATTTATAAAGCTAGTAATGACGCATCACAATTTATGGCAAATAATGAGATCCATAATGAAGAAAGATCAGTTGGAGATAGGAACTTCCAAAGAAAGTACAGCGCCATCAAACTAACCACAAAATATTAGATCTTTGCAATATCAAATTAACAGCATAGACAAACAAGCATTTGAGAGGAAGCAACATAAAGATTGGGGGATTCAGCCTGTCAGCCTGTGTAGATGTGAACATGAACTGCGAGGATGAGGATAGCATAGAGAGCAAAGAAGATGGCAGTGTGAACAGCAATGGCCTTGCCGTTGGTCTTCATGCTCCCGAACTCCACGCTCCGGCTGTGTCCAGGCAGCTGAAATAGCAAACCCGGCTGCAGCACCACGAACAGTATTACTCCTATCAGCACTGGGCCCCAGTCCGCCATAGAACTTGCCTCCGATCTTCTTCTGCTGCTGCTGATGCTGATGCTGATGCTGATGCTTGAGCTGGTGGAAGTGTCAAGTGGTAACTGAAGATTACTCTCACTCTCACCAAGTAGCCTCAAAACTACGCAACCACCACCTCCAAACCACACAGCTTCGTTTTTCCAACTAATATTTACCTTTTTCGGTTTTGTGCCTCTTGTTAGGTGTATATCTTATCTCATTGGGTTAGATCCAAACTAATTTTTTATTAGTTAATCACGTTTTTTATCTAAATTTTTTAGTTATTCCCTAAAATATCCATAACTTTATAATGGTAGTTTTATGATATCTTTATTAATTTGTTGTGTTAAATGTCCATTTTCGTCGTCAAATTGTCGCTTATTTAATTGTCAAACTGTCGCTAATTATACAAACTGGATATTTGGTGTAACAATTTAACAAAATTTAGATAAAAACAGTAATTTTAGATGTTTTAGATGTTTTGCACAACAATTAAAAAAAATCTGGATGAAAAAATTTATTAACCTTTTTTATTAACCTTTTCTATCATTGATTTCTTTTCATCACCTTAACCCCTTTTTTGGTATATAAAAAATAACAGGAAAAAAGGCAATAACATTAATCTTGAACTATACAACAACAACAATCATACGCAGTATCTTCCAACGACAGCAAAAGCTATCGTCAGGTCTGGGAAAATTGAGAGGCAGACAAACAATAACTTCATCTCAAGAAATATAGAGTTTGATTCGACTGAGAGACTCTTCCCCAACCAATAAAGAAGTCGCATAGTTGCCGCAAATTTTGATATACTCCAAAGAGAGTAGTAGTTACATACCATACTAGTTCTATTCCACAACCAATAAAGAAGAGACTTGAGCCCCCAGGGGCATAGTCCAGTGGTAAGTGGCAAAGGTGATTGGGGCTAGAACCCCGACGTCCCGAGTTCGAGTCCGTGTGGAGACAATCCTTGTTGAAATATTACAAGGGTTGTCTCTGGGCTGGCTGAGTCTCGTGTGTCCTCTCCCTTTGCAGGGCTGCCGGTGGAGCACATCCCTCGATTTACATCCCACCTGGCTAAGGGGCCTCTGGTACAGGTGGGGGGAGAACCCACTCCCTCATCAAAGAAGAGACTTGAGGTTTGGGGGCGGGGGGGCGGGGGGGACTTTTAGTGTCTTCATCTCAACGACATAAGATTCCTTCGTTACAAGTCAATTTTCTATTTGGTATAAAATTAGTGTAGTATTAATTATTATGTACTATTTTATAAACTAGCGTTATTTATAAATGACTAAGTCAAATGATATGAATCAAATATATCAAAATATGATTAAAATTTATTTAAAACATTAACATAATATCAGCTAAAGCTATAGAATGAAAAAATAAATAAAATAAAGGATTGGGATATATGGTTATTAAAAATTTTAGTGGAATAATATTGTATGACTTTTGATTGCTACTTATATGCGTAATGATGGTAGTACCAAAGGTGGTGGAAATAATAAACGAGAAGAGCCGTTAGCGATTGTCAATCCCTTGCGCTTACTCTTGCAAAAACTTTGTGCAATTTGTTTTGAACTACGTTTTCGTCTCCCTCATTGTCTTTGCAGACGGTGTTTCTGGTTCAATTGCTTAGTTTTATATGGAGATGTGCCTCGACGCCGATATCGGGAGGTGGATTGTGGAATTCCTCATCGGGCAAGCCCTCGATGACAGCTTGTTAAATTCATTACTCAGTGTCCTCCCTCCTCCTAATGGAAGTTCTCCTCTCAAGAAAGCTCTTCTTTTGCGAAAAATCGAATCAGAAATATCTGAGGTATCCATCCCCGAAACCCTCCTGGATTTGTTTGAACAAATAGAAGAACAAGACTTTCGAGACGGAGTTGCGGAACATTCTGGCAGCATTGGTGCGGCGTATCTAGCGGTGGCAGTGGCGTGTACTGTAAAATATCTAGGCAATAGCCGGGGTAATAGTAATTTTGAGTATTTTGATGCGGTGAAAAGGATATGGAGGGGGCGAATTTGCAAATTGGTGAAGACAAAAGAGGTGGGACTGTTTTCAAAGGACTTACAGAGTTGGATGGATGATATTGAAGCAGCAGTTTGGGTGGACAACGCATGTGATGCTGTGTTGAAGAGGAGTGAGGGGATACATGTAACTGACGCCGTCAGGTTTTATGTTCAAGAAGAAAGAGGGAAGATGGGACCCTCCTTTCTTGAATCAATTGCACAGGCATCAAAAGCTGATGAGGAGTTGAGGGGAGTCCTAGGAAGCCTTGTTCAAGTTCCGGAGAAAAGGGTGAACTTGCAAGATGAAGATCAAAATTTGGTACCGAGCCACAAGAACAGAGGTGTATATAGAGTTTTTTTTTTCCCTTGTTAGTGAATGAGAAGAGAAGAGATATAGATTAATGATAAAGGCTAGATATTCTTCTTCTCCCTCTTCCTCATCTGCCCTGAAATTGTTGATCGCAGCATTATCCGTATAACTTTTTGAGTGAAATTTTGTCAGCGACATTCGTATTTCTTTAATTACAGTGAACACAACACGGACATTTCAAGTACAAATTTTGCTCATATTTGGTTTGACTGATATAGTTGTTTTTTGGGTGAGGGGGTTTACGCATACTGATTTTTGTGCGGGTAGACCTTAATAGCTCTTATCTACAGACATGAACTGTGGGTGGTGTGGGGGCTTATTATGTTTTATATGTATAAGACGAATACTTGATTACATGCAAATTTCTCATTTTTTGAAAAATGGTTTTCCTTGCATAAAGCTGAGTGGTAAATGTACGCTTTTCTTTTTCTCTTTTTCTTGGCTGGCAGAGGTGCAAAGACGCAACGCGCTTTCTAGACATAAGCAGATTGCCCGTAAACGCAGCAAACGGGCTTTGGCTGGGATGAAAAGAGGAGCTAAGATTGCTGATGTAGGTGATTCTGATTTGCACGAGTCATGCAAACAATATGATATGTCTACTACACCTGAAGTAAATAGAGCGCTTGAAGCTCTCAAATTAAGTTCGTTGGAGCTTCAAGCTGTTGTAAAGGACCCCCTTCCTGACTCCTTGCGCATAGCGGAGAATGTTGTTTCTGATATGAGAAGAAAGAATGTTAGTAATGATCCGATGGAAGAAAGTCACCCTAGAAGTGATCCTTCAGTTGTAGGCTCTCAAGCTATACAGTCTAATGAAGAGAATCTAACTAAACGTTCATATGGGCCTGCTCCCAAACCAAGCTTGATGGCACGAAATGGTACAGCCTGTACATTTGAGGTAAGATACTTTGTTGGTATACATAAACTGAGAAGTTACTGATGGTGTTGTCACATTCAACGAGGTTGTATAGTGGGAATAGCTTCTGATTTTTCACTCAACTTCGTTACCATGAATTCATTTAGCTTGTGATTGTGTCTGCAAACTAGTGCGTATTCCTTCTTGAATTTGGCTCAATGTTTTGAAGACTAACTTGAACAATTTATTTGCTTGCTGTTTTTGAGTAGACAGTAAGAAGTATGTCTTTGCTTGTATGCAATTCTAAGTTGGAGTAGACTTTTTCAGGTTATTGATCCTCGTTGACTTTTATTAGACGCTGATTATTTTTCCCCCTTCCAAAACACACACAGGGAACATAGCCAACATGCCACCCGGAAATGTGTCACCGGGTGAGCTTTGAAGTTGAACATTCTGTTTGACTTAATTTCTTAGAATGTCGTCATTGTTTTTCTAGATCCCTTTCCCCTCTTCTTCTGTTTGATAAGATCCACATTCATGTTTATTTGACAAAGTTTTATGTTACCGGTCAACTTAAAACAACTCTCCTCCTTTATCAAGTTTGAGGCCGGCAAGTCGAAAACTTAACCAGGCGGAGTTTTCTGTTTGAAAAGATACAGAAGTAAAAAAAAAAAAAAAAAGGAAACCACCAATTGACTTACCCACATGCATTGAAATTGGACCTATGATGACATTATGGACTATGAATCAATTATTTTGGATGTGATCTTGTAGAACTTTAGTGTTGCCTGAGGCGTCAAACTCATTTTGGTTTACTCCAGTGGCAGTAGACACATGCATGCTTTGTCTTTGCTGAACTATTACTTCTTGATTTGACATGCATTGACTAATGTACTTTTTGTGGGAAAGGACAACTCCACTTGAAATGCTGCTATTGAAATAATTGATTTCTGTATATTGGATATTGGAATTAGCAAGTAAAAATATTTTGTTGATGGTATGATGTTTATCCTTGATTCACTATCGTTGCTTGTTTGATCAATAATCATGACTTTTACATTTTCACTTTTTTCCTTTTGTTTTTCCCCTTTTCTTTGCGGTACTTATTTTTTCCCCCTGAAACTCCATTTTACAATCTTGTAGAGGTTCTTTTTTTTCTTCTTCTTTCAGATTTATTCACCATTGTAGCCTAATTTTGTTCTGGAGGATGGGATGGGATCATTTATACATTATATTCAAAGTAACGTGGTTTGCTCGTTTAGATCTTGGGGCTGGCAGGATCTTCATCTATGAAGGACACCGTTTGATTTTTTTAGGGCCAAGAAATAACGAGGTTTGAAGTAAATGATGTTGGGTACTTTCACAGCATTTTTCTAGCCCCAGTTTTGGTTCTCTGCCCCTCCCCCACTAATAAAAATAACACCCACATCCTAAAGGAGTGGCATTATTGTGGAAACAACTGAAGTACGCAAGGTCATGTTCTTGTGCTTCCCCCCCCCCCCCCCCCCCCGCCCCCACAAGCCTTGCATTTTGCTTTGTAATTTTTCTGGTTAAAGGCTCATTATTCACAATAATTTACCTCTTCATTTTTCTTGACTAACTCTTCATAGAAATTTTGCATATCATTTTATACTGAAGATTGTGAAAACAAGTTAACATCATAGTCATTTTCGGAGTTGCAAATTTAGTCAACAGTGGAGTCTTTGTTTTGTTAGTTGTCATATGTTTGACTGTTATAATCGCTGTTCAAACATGTTGTAGTAACACGAGGTGGCTACTGGTTGGTTAATAAGCATGAACCTGTACTGATTTCCCCCTTCGTTCAAATTGTTCCCAATGATGAGATTTAAGCATGTGAAATTTTCTTATATTCTTTATTTCTAAAATGGAAAATCAGTGGGATGATAGAATTGATGGTCCGCCAGATGATTTACCAGACAAAGGAAACAGACGTCGATTACCGAGTCCGAAGAGAAGCATTATATCTCCTCCAAAAACATGTGAAAGTTTCAAAGTAACAAATAGGAGAATACCAAAAAAGTGGAGTGCTTTAGAAGAAGACACTTTGAGAACTGGCGTGAATAAGTAGGTTATTTCTGTCAATTTTTTAGTACCTTGCAATGTTTATTATCTTCGACGTGACTTCTCATTTTGATGGTTGGCGTGCTGAAGTATGTTACTTCCACTGATTTAAAATACTTAACAAAGTTCATACCGGAAAAAAAAATCCCTTGCATCTGACCTTGATTTGTATTTTCATTTATCTTTATACTTCTTATTTTAGGTATGGAAGAGGAAACTGGAAGCGCATATTAATGGCTTATATTGATATTTTTAGGGACAGAACTGAGGTAATGTTTTGTAGAACTGATTCTTTTGAAACATGAAATTGACATAATTATTTAACATCTGTTTTTTTTTCTCTTTTCTAGGTTGATCTGAAGGATAAGTGGAGGAATTTGGCTCGATATGTATGATTTACACCTTGTTATGTCCTTTTTGTGTTTTGTTTTGGTTGTGACCCCCCTGCATTGCTTGTCCACCCCCACCCCCACAACTCCCTCCCCTTTTCCTGAACATCTAAAGTCCTGAAGGGAAAATCACCTTTGGTAAGTTTAATCTTCTGCTATTATGGAGGTACTATGGTGTTCCAAGAAAGTCCTCTTGGAACACCAAATGGGCTCGGTGGACCATAGCTTGGTCCGATATTTAAAAGAAGTCTTCAATTATAAGTCTTAGATGTGGCCCGAGTTCAGGTTTGATCTAGTAGTCTATCTAACTGAAACTAATTTAGTTAACCAATTGTACTTTTGTTTTGGCATTTGAAGAATATCAATGCACGATTTAAGACGTGTACACAAACAGAAATCTAGACACTCTTTTCAAGGATAGGAGGATTATTTTTTTTATTACGAAACAACAATAAACTTCAGAGAAAAAAGAAAGTGGATGAAAAATGATAAAAATATTGTGGAATATGGGATGTGTCAAGTGGCGGTAGGATTCTCTATATTTGGTCTCGCCCTTGAAAATATCTGCACTGCGACCATGGGATTGCGGTGAACCTTGACCAAATAAAAACACACAGTTATAATTTACAGCCACTTTTCTTTACTTATTTAGAAGTTTCCAAACTGATAAATGGATGGAATCTGAAAGAAAAGGTAAGAAAAGAAGACCGAGAGGGGGGGGGGGGGGGTTGGTGGAGGTTAGTACCTTTTGATTTGATGAGTGAACTGCAAAGATAAATGGCCTAAGGCAGCAGGCATTTTTGTAATAGAATAGAACTTATGCAGTAATAATTGGAATAGGAAATTGCATATGATCTTTAAATGTAACAACTGAAATAAAGTCTGGTAGTCAAGAAAACCATGTTATTGATATTCTATACTCTTTCTTATTTCACTTTAATGACTTGTTCTATTTCCAAAATATATACACATCGCTAGAGGTCATATCATGTGAAAAGATGATACTCCACCAAGAATGTCTTCTCCTTCTTCTTGTTTCTTCTTGTATACACTTATACATCTGTGTAGTAATAAGCAAGATCATTTCTTAGAGCCTTCTTGGCTAGTAGGGGTAAGGTTTTAATATGTTGTGAAACACATTCTTCTATTATTTAAGAAAATCTCAGCTAGAGGGGACTTTCAAAACTATTGCGAAATTATGACTGTAAGGTAAGGAAACACTGTTCCTCTTCCTTCCTCTTTTCTCTCAGACGTTCAATTTTAGGTGGATGTTGGTCCAACATTTATGGATGCCTCTGGTCTTTTTTCTGATAGACTCTTCCTATCTATTCTCACCGTTCGGGTCCTTTTCATCATGTCTGTCCCGTTATAATCTTTTGTTAAATGAAAACCATCAAAAATTTGTTGATTGTATGTTTTACTTTGTGAAGCACAACTCACATACAGTTTTAGGGTTGGAAATGAAAAGAGCAGTTGCAGTATTTGTTTGGTATCCATTCAAGATGTACAAAGATTTTCAATAAGATTGAGAGGAATTTGGCACTTCTCTCTAGGGTTCCCTAAATACGTTGGTTATGGTTAGAACCTATTAGTTTATCTGTTGTTAAGTGTAAGTAAGTCATCTTCTTGGGGAACGATTTCCTTGTGTGTTATTAGAGCAACCAGTTTTGAAACATACCATTACGTTTTGGAATCTTTGTAGTAGAAAAATAATACATGCCCGGTGCCCCATTCTTTGTTTTCTTTAAAGGTAGAGTAAGTTCATGGTGGTCAGAAATATGCTCTCTGTCTATATTTCTATTGTAAAGTAGTCCATCCTTTCACTGATGATGCCGTTTTAAGTTGGTAAAAGGACTTGGATGGAACAACAACAATATAAGGTAATTTGTTCTGTATGGAGATGTAATATTAGTATGAAGGTTTCTTCTTTGTTATTGAAGGTTTCTTCTTTGTTATTGATGTTTGCTTTTGCCTCTTTTTGTCTAAGTATCTGTTTACAATACATTTACATTTGTTGTATGATCACTTACCAAAAGAAAAATATAGTATGCTTTTGTCTCTTTTTCTTTAAATATCTGTTTACAATACATTTACATTTGTTGTATGCTTAAAGAAAATACATTTGTTGTATGCTCTCCCTTCTGTAACATAGCATAACTTGCCATAGAATTATGCTGCCTTTTGTTTCTTGAATCTGTTTTAACATTTCAATTATTTGTATTAAAAATGAAAACAGAAAACGATGTGCCTTATCTCTCTTCGTCTTTAAAGGCAGCCTTAGTTAATGATGCTTTTTTTCTATGGTTAAAACATTGCAAACCTTTTGTTCCAGGATTGTCATGGCATTCTAAGCCTGTTAAAGGACTGGGAAGGATAATAATAAATAAGCTAATTTCTTCTGTATAGAGAACTAAAAATAATATAGATGTTTCTTCTTTACTCTTGTTGTATGCACTTCTTTCTTTTCTTTTTTTTCAGCATATAAGTTTACTGTATGTTTACACATGCTGTCTTTTTCTCTAGGTATGTTGATTCCCAAGAACGTACTTGCCTCAAGTAAATGCTTATATTTTTCAATTAAAAAAGTGACCCTATTGAATAAAAGTTTGAAGTTTAGGAAAAAATAAAAGAAAAACAATTTAAATAAAAGAAACAAAAGACAACCTGGTTTGAATTGCATGAGGAATTAATTGACTAATTTGCCGTGCTTATGTCTTATATTTCAGCTCAGCTTACCAATGCTTGTTTTGTCTTAAATTATCTGATCCTTCATTGTATACATTACAGGGATGAATTGTCTGTACCATATTCTCTTATGCCTGAAGAATCAGTTGATTTTGTCTATGACCACCCAAACTAACACACACCAGTGAAGAACAGGAGATTTGACAATTGAATATGTTTCGTAAGTGGTGAAGCTGTTCTCTTTTTTTTCACTTGAAGCGCCACTCCTGCTGGTTTTGTATGCTTATTTGTATGAAACGTTTAACAGCCTGTTTGACTCGGCCAGTTGCTGTTGTTTTCGTGTGAATATTGTTGGTCAACCGATCCACTTCTTGTTGTCTTGTGTGCATTTTTCTGGTCAATATGGCCAGCTACTGCTGCTTGTGTATAGCTTGGGGGTTTTTTGTTGGTCAATCTAGTCTGTTTGTATCCCATATTCCACCTGCTCGGTATTCTATGCTTATCTAATTTCTGTATGTCATGTACAAGATCTATGAGCCGAGCTAGGGCTCCATACCTGTGTATTTTACTGAGCCGAGTTTGGAAAGAAGATGAGTTGTATGCATATAATGAAGATGAATTATGTGCAGATAGTGAAGCCTAAATGACCAGTACAAGCCAGCATAATTATGAGATTCGGTGGATTGGAAAATATAAATATTTGACAAGTGTGCTGCGCCTCATGAGTGAAGACAAACTCAGAAGATACCACAAACCAGCTTATACATTGTCTGCCAGCAAGGTTTGTTTCAACCTTAGTTTAATCGGTCCTTAGGATGTATACGACTAAGAGAACATCAACAGAAGGTAGAAGAATGTTAATCATGCACAAATATATTACCCACATCCATTCATCTCAAAGTTTAAAGATATAACTCAAACCCGCCATCTACGTACAGACACCAGGCTCAAAGATCCTCTTTGTTTTTCTGCTCTGATGAAAATCATGAAAAATCTGAAATAGCAATAACTTCCTGACAATTCAGGACAAGGTGAAATACCAATCAATGGAAACAAAATAAGTTTCCTTACAACGAATAAGCATAAAGCAAACTCGTCCCAACTCCAAAGATTTTACCAGCATGAAACCCCCAGTGCCTAACACACAGAAGAAGTGTTCGACCACTTTTGTCAAGCGTAGTTCAAGCGAAAAATATCGTTGAACACATAGAAGCTTCCTTGTGGGGTAGGCATCAAATGGAACATCTGCACATGCAAGAAAAGGGGAGAAAAAATGCAGTTAATGTCAGAAGACTGATATACTATCAGTATATAAGTTCCACTCAGCTCAAAATTTTAGGCCAGACACCAATTAACTGCAGATGGAAAGAAGAAATGACAATGACTCCTCCCAAATCATCAATATGCCCCGTAACCTCCTTAATCCAGAAAAACTAATTTCCATTTGCAAGTCTGAAGCTGCGTGTGACATGTCCACCGAAGAAAAATAAAGTGAAAAAAATAAAATAACAAATCCATCCACTCGGACCTCGAATTCCAAAACGCTGGTACACCGGGTACCACAAGTGGAAGGGAAACAAGATTTATCATACCAATAAATGTTCATATTCCAGAGCGTATCAAGAGTGTAAAATTTACATTCAACATAAATTTGAAGAGCTTTTCTTTACCTCCCTGACCAATCTTCTTCAAGATCCTTTTACGTGCCCCTTCTTAAAGGATGATGTTTTCCATCGTGAAATTGTAGTGTGAAAGTGGTATCATAAATTGATGAGACCAAAGTTCACATGTTCGGATAAGACAAGACCTTCAAGTTAGTCAATAACCGTCGACATAACTCAAGCTCAGCTATTGACTGGTTAGCGTCGGCCCAGCCTAAGGGCTGCCTACGCCACAAGTTTGCCCGGCCAGAGGCCGAAACACTAGAAGGTGGCCATCTTCGGTATGGCTCGAAGTACACAGGTTTTAACCTGATCTGCTCAGCCAACGCAGCTCGGCTCGGCCAGAGACAGGGCGCAGTTAGTATGGTCATCACCTTATCCGACCAACGTCTAAGGCCGAAAGTCTATGGCCGACCTGCTCCGTCTAGCTCGGCTAACTGCTCTCGTCCCCTCGGCCAACTAAACAAGTCGACCCAGCTAAAAGTACGCTTCGGCAAACACAGCTCGGCCGCAGTATGCCTAAACAGAGTCCTGCCACGCAGCCAACTTGGCCTCTCAGCCCAACACATGGTGCCACTTGGCTTTCACGCAACCTAAGACTGCCAACAGTGCAGCCCTTCATCTCCACATGTCAACCATGTAAAGGAGAGGTGCCAGCACAGCAACCCTTAGCTACCGCGTGGCTATCATGCAAGCCAGAATTGCCGCCTAGACAACCAGGTGTCATCACCACCTCCATTCTGGGACACGCAGCTCTCAGCTCCAACCGCTATAAATAAGGCTTCCTCCGTAGAAGCAAAGGACCTCTCTCTCTCCAAGCCTATTTCAAGCCACTTCAAGTCTAAATGACACCTCGGACTTAATAGTCCTCGGCTCGGCCATAACTGCGCCTCAGCTGACCTACATAGACAGTCACCATCTCAGAAAGAGAGTTCTAAACAGGTTCAGTACAACCCTTGATTTCAGCATAAGCTATACACAAAAATGCCCACAACTGACTTGAGCGTCGGAGGGTTTTCCTGAGGGCATTGACTCTGCTGGGCCTCAAACATTGCCTTTCCTTCTCAGGTTCCAGAGACGGACCCTAACGGAGAGTTGACACCATACCACAAGGATCGTCTCCAATCCACCTGGTGAAGATCCGACTTCATCATAAATGATGTAGACTAAATAATGAAAGAGAGGATGTAAAAGTACACTCTCTTTTACTCATTGGTCCACGCCATTCACATTGCCACTTTCACGCTATAATTTCACGATGAATTGCAATGCTCCTTAATCGCTATAATTTCACGATGATTGAAATGCTCCTTAAAAGTTAATTTCATAGACAAGAAATAACTGCTACTGTGTGCTGCAATCTTTTGATAGATACATAGTACGAATTCAGCTGATTCAACAATGACAGAAGTACTTGGTCATCCGGATGTGAGGCAGCACACACCAAAACAAACAAGAAAATGCATAAGTCTGAAGATGTGCTTGTTTCAGGTGATTTGAAGTTTGGTACCAGGCTAGAGATTGACGCAATAACACGAAATCCACAGCAACTATCCGTCCAATTAAAGCTACAGAAATCTAGATAAGTGACAGGCTAAGCTACTGGATCGCCTACAGGCTAATCAGTAATAAACCTAGTGGGAGGAGGGTGCAAATGGTCCAATCAGACGGAGTTTATCATCTAACTTATCCAACTGGCTATACCCTTAGAAAGGACGCTCTGCAACTCAGCTTGGGATCTACATAAAACGATGGTCAAGCTTAGTACGAAAAGAACTGGACATGATCAAGTTCAGCACAATTATACTTGATTAATCCCATGTTGTCCGACATATGACAGTGATAACTACGAGAATATGCAGATAAACTGCTGCAATGGGAAATGTAGATAGCAATTATTGTAGTTGCCTAAAATATTATATATGCTTGGAAACGATCGCTGAGTAAGCTAACCGAACACAAACATGTCTGGAAGTTGGCCCAAAAACTGCTTGAGATTTGAACCGAATTCAGAATGCTACTCAACGCATAGAAATCTCGAAACAAGCTGCTTGGCTAATGTGCAGCTCAAAGTTGTGCAAGTAGCTTCCTTATGTGCACCTAGGCCTACAGAATATCAACTATTTACGGATGCTATAACAGTGTAGTCACTGACAGATAAAAAGATTCACTCTAAAAGTCATCCTAGCTATCAAAAGCAAAGGGAAAGAAGCAATGGTTCCTTTTACGGGTACCGGTACCTTTTTGCTTATATTCCTTCGAGCTTCCACGCGTGTTCTGGGTACTAGATCCTTTTATGAGGTGATTTTTCTTTAAATGTTGGTCTTAGATCTCCTCCTTGTCTTATTTTTTCGGGTAAGTAGGCATCATAAAAATTAAAATGGTCAACCACATCTATAACATGAAACCCAAAAAGAGACACGTACATATAAACCTCAATTCAGTTCAAGATAAATCACATGCCTTTCCATACCTAAGCTACGCTAGCACTAAAACCTTGCAGAGAAACTACACAAAACTATAGACGAATTTGATATCTTGTGAACCTGCTCAACTACCAAAATACCAGGAAGACATGTCCTTTGGGAAGGAATATCAGTATTCAACTAAAAGTCCTCATAATTTCAGCAACCTATGAGGAAAATAAATTCCATATGAGGTAACGTTAAACCGAACTACTCACAAACCACACTAAGGGATGCATACTGATGTAAAACTTCGGTTATTAGGGAAGAAGCATATTGCTGATAGTCACATTATCATGACAATAAGCAAAGTGCTGCATCAGGGTTAGTAGGATTCCAGATCAATCAAATGAAAAAATATTGTAACTTGATCAGGGTTAGTAGGATTCCAGACCACTCATATGCATTCACAAAGGCTGCTAATAGATATTAACCTTATGAAACCCTATCCTTACAACAAGAAAAGAAGAGCATAAATCGTCGAATACCATCGTCGAAGAACAGGCAATCCACAACATCAACCTACATGTCAATCCTTAAAAATGTAAATGAAAAAGCTTTTGCAAAAAGCACCATTAAACCAAGCAAATAGATGATAAAACAAAATTTTAATCTTTCTAGTTTGGCTTGAAAATACTCAATGTCACATCATAATCCACAGAAAATGCTATATAAAAGAGATAACTTCATGACACGTCAATAAGGGTACAGCGGCACAATGGCAGAAACTAGATGTCGAAAGGAGTTTTCCTCCTTTTGCCCTGTGAATACAAAATAAAGTAAGTCAATCATAAGCAGTCACCCTAACAGTCAACATTCACCTTTACTAGCAGTATAATTAAGAGAAACCTCTAACCTCAACCACTAACGTGTGGATAAACTTTGGTTTACCAAATAACATGGAGAAGTCTCTTAAATGAGCAGTCTCAAACAAAATAAATCAAGCTAAAAACATGCCCAAGGCAAGCACAAAAAGAAGGCAATCACCCATCTTGGCACAATCAGGACTTTCCCTAAATATTTTCATTCCCCGTTTCCCATCAATACTGCATTGTCAAGGTGCTATCGCTTTTACTAACGCTTTCAAGTTACCAAAGATACGTTTCATGCTAGGAATGGCAAGTAGACTTACTGCTAACCGACCTAAGGAGTATACAGAGTGACTCCTGTCGCTCATTCCATGCTATCCTAACACTACAGAGTAACCTTTTCAAACACATTATGCACTTGCCTAACTTAGTATTTCCTCTCATAATCTCAGAGCGCTATTTGACTTCTTTTGGCATTTGTGCTCTTTGGCTCTCTTGTTTCAATCTTCTACCGACACGCTTGGTTCGTCTTAAGGACAAGCCACAGACGGGTAGTGGCCACCCTTAGATTAAGCTTGACACTCAACCATTAGGTCTACCTTAATACTCGTTGGCAGAGTGAAAACGCTATAATCTTTGGACATCCATACCTGTTTGATATTTTCACATCCTAACCACTATTTTAGATTAGTATATATGAACAGTTATGACTTGTAAATACCCGCATAATAAGCATCGCAGCAGCATTACTGGTACTTGCAGCTTCTCCATGAAACAAACACACTCGAGTCAATCAGTCAGAATGTATCAAATCTGCATGTATTGGATCCGCTCGTACAACCCTGCATGATTACTCCCACCCGGAACAATAAAATTCGGCCCCAATAAAACTGAAAGAAAAGAATCATTGGCTTCAACCCGACTAACTTATCTATGAAATAATGCACAGCGACATTGTTCATTAAAAACCTAGCAGATCCCATGAAAAAATTAACAATAATAGCAAGCACGAGCTAGGTCGACTTAGGTTGACCGAATGCAGGTGTTACCTGGCTAAACTTCAGAGAGTGAGTCTCGCCGGAAAGTTGGAGATTTCCACTGACGAAGACAAGCATACCGCCAGCGGGACCAGATGGTTGGCAATCGACGGTGGAGATGTGGTGCTTGCACTGCTGAAAGGGAAGTCCGGTGAGCTTTGCAACGATGTTCTGGGCGCCTTGGATCTTCTGGCCTTCGAAAGTCAACATAGAGGATTCCTGGTACAGGGTCGCCAGGCCGGCGCGATTGGAATCGAAGGTGGAGTAGTAGTGCTCCACAAACGCCTTGGCCAACGCGTCTGGATCCATCTTCTCTTCGACTTTCGAGTTGGAAAGATCAGTGGTGGATTCTTTCTTCTATAGCAATGCAACTCAAAGCCAATTCCGGCTACAAACCTAAATCACAAAAAGGCCTCTGCACAGACACCAGCCCGGTTTTCCTTTCTCTTTTTCCTTTTTCTCCTTTAGTGGGAAAAGATAAATGAACTATAGAAATTTCCAACTTTTAAATACTAATTTACAACAAATTTTCAATACCTATAATATAAAATATTTAGAATGGTATCCTTTATATTCATCACAACATGTTATCTAACACGAGTTAATTGAATATTATAAATAGTATCGTTATTTTTTAAGGATATTTTTTGTATGTTAAAATTATAAGAGAAAAAATATCAAATCAAAATTTCATATGGAGGACACTTATTCAAAATTTATTCATATTCTAAATTTAACTGCATATATGCAAAATTTATCCAGTATATCCCAACAACAGCAAAAGCTACATCTAAGTTTGGTGAGAGTGAGAGACAGACAAACAATACCTCCATTCCAATGGATAGATATTTTGCAATAAGTGAAACCCCCAGCTCTATATGTACCTCCATAGATGACACAATAATAGGAATATGGTGTGCTGGTGTATTAGTGAATGAATTTAGTAAACACAAATAGAAAACTTCTGAAATTAAGATAGCCAAAACTGTGTATATGCACAAATAATGAAAGATAAAGATAAAAAAAAAAAGTGCAAAGTCAGCCTTAAGTATATAGAGTATCTAAACCCCTAAGTATACTCTAAGGTGCCTCTATATCATGCCTAGACATCCTTAACCTTAATCCTCTATCTTCATGAACTTCTATCATGAACCATGTCATAATAGAGGTGCAAGTCTAGCAGGTCATGGCTAATACACTCATCTCAAATCAGTTTGGTCCTGCTTTTACTCATATTCCTTTCTACAGTGAGGCTTTCAACTGTTCCTACAGACGTCGTTGTTTGTCTTATCTTGACATGCCCAAAACCATCTCAGTATCCCCTCCCTTATCTTATCGCTATATTAGCCACCCATAACCTTTCTCTGAATACCTCATTTCTTATCCGGTATAGCCTTGTATACTCAGACATCTACCTTAGCATCTTCATCTCTGCCACTTCCATCTTTTGTAATTGTGCCCTCTTGATAGTCCAAGAATCTGTTCCATATAACATTGCCAGTCGCACTGCCACCCTATAAAATTTTTAACTCTAATTTAGTTGAAAAATTTTTGTCACACGGCACCACTGAGGCCGCTCTCCACCTACACCAGCATGTATGAACTCAGTGTGCAAAAGAGTCGAGCCAGGTCAAGTATTTTTTTCACGAGGAAGCATGTTAAAATTTAGATACACTAAATCTTGGCTCGTGCTCGCTTGAACTTGACCTTCAGATTATACGCTCAGATGATTTCATTTTCGTGTATGTTCGATCTCAACTCAGTTATGCTCGAGTGACTTCGAACAATCAAACATTCTCGGTTGTTAAAGGGATATTAGGCTTACCTCATTATTATACTATACATAGTGGGTATTTTACAATTATTTAAGATATACTCGATAAGGCCCATGAGGCTTTCGAGTCAGACGATACATTGTTTGAGAACAGCTCATAATTATAAACGAAGCGCTTGAACCTGGCTCAAATTTGATTAATTATATTTCAAACAAGTATTTGACAAATCGAACACAAATAGTTCATGAATAATCTCGGCTTATTTGCACCCCTAACGTAGCATGCACATTATTTCTTTTACAAAATACACTTGTGATATATGTGTATACATTTTCAAAAGCATTTTTAAGGTGATGTATGCACCTGTAACGTTTATCCATTGCATGCCATTTTAATTCTTTTTTATTTTTATTTTCTAACAATATCAACGTAATAGTATGTGTTACTGTGCATGTTTGATGGATTTATTATAGAGGTACCACAAACATTTACGTAAATATCCATAGCAAAATATTTAAACAACGCATTAAGAATTCAAAGACAGACTTGAGATCTTCGTCATCGGGAATACGAGCAGCACTGTAAAAGTATCGGGCCGCAGCTGGCGATGAAAGGACACGACAAACCCAATCAATTGCGACCACATCAACATTAAATCTGAGTCTTGTTTTGATTTGTTGGAAAAAAATCCGAGTACGACATTGTACGCGTAATCCTCACCATTTTGGTTGGTTTCATATCATAACAACCTCCATTGTGTTTCGATGGTAAAACTTTACCTAAAAAATAAAACAATACATGAACAATTGATTATGTTGAAGATGGCATTTTAGTTGGATTAAATAGGCTGCAAAAATATTTTTTGATAACAATATGAGGTGTTTGTTTTAAGTGTAAGAAATTGAGATGGTTTTATAAGGAAAACATAGGCGGCACATCGCAATTTTGACTGAACCACGGTGCGTTGGGTGATTTTCACAAAACCGCTGCACACACGGCGGATTTAACACAACCGCCGTATGCCAAAACTCAGAGTGTCATACGACGTCATCAAAACCGGCGTATATTTCATACGGTGGGTTTGACAGAAACGTCGTGTATAATTTTAAGTTTACTTTCAAACATGTGATGAACATGTTTTTTTTTTTTTTTTTTTGAGATAAAACTGTTATATTTTTTCATTTGTAATGCACGTAATTCTCTTACGCTTTCACCCATGGACCTTCGGTTAAGGATAGGAAAAGAGATTAATATAGTAGATTAAATCTAAAATTGTAGGTGCGAATTTTGAAAATGTTAAAAGATTTAATTTTCGCTATCGGTTACATTTTATATTAAGTCGAGTTTGGGCATGAACATTTAATGGATATGAAGTCTGGTGCCTTCTTTGTACATAGAATTGGGTATCTCACTGTCATATAAATATCTTTTAAAGTTGAAAAGGGAGGCACTTGAGGTTAGAACATCCAAGGATAGGGAAAGAGAATGAAACGACGCAGGCAGGCCACGACTTACTGCGGTGAAATCGATATGTCTGGGGGTAGAAAGCTGACGATGAGATATATTAATTCTCAATCCTCTCACCTTACTCATGATCACGCGACACGTAGCAACAGGGTGAGGTGTTGAGACTAGATGTATGTGACCTTCATATAGTATCATCATCCTCCTTGCTGTCACGTGTCGTACGGTGACGCGTGGGATGAGAGAATTGGGGTAGGGAGATCTATCCGGAAAGCCGGTGCTTTGTGTTCTTCTCAAGTGGCCGACCGTCCGCAGACGTGGAAAGATTATTATAAACAAAATAAGTTTGTTTACGTTTTCGGTGCCTTCTAAAGTTCCAAGTTCTAACCAACCAAAAAACTTGCACCCATGTTCTTAACTTGTGTTAGCAGCTACCACCTATTTGCAATCTAGATTTCCTCGGATTATATTGTTCCTTGTTTGCTTCATATTCCAATCTTAATCGAAATCAGTATATCGTTACAAATAATATTGCACAACACATATAACCTGACTTGTTCATTTGGTTTTTAATTTTCTTTTATTGATTTCGACCAATTTCAAAGCTATTGGTTCAGTCTACCGGTTTGGTATCTCTAAGCAATTGATATCTACAGCTTATAAATGATTATACCATACAAGTAATCTATTATCTATTAGTGTGTCCAAAAAAAATAAAATTACATGACCAACTATGATAATATTTTCAAAGTGATGATAAGTAATCAAAAAACACGTATTCATTTCTTGGCAAATGTTCATGGCGTTTTTGTTGTTAAAAATGTTGAAATTTAATATCATGTTCGTTTGTATGTTGTGTTTATATCTGTTATGATCAGAAAATACACCTACAAGAAAGAGGTAAAAGAATACAACAGAAATTATTTTAAAAAAAGGGTTCCGTTTGTTCTTTTGGTTTTTTTTATTTTGTATTTTCGTTATGATTACATAAACAGATATTTAATATTCTATATTTGACTTATCAACATGGGAAATATAAAAGTATTCACTATGATATTTATCATAATTATTGTAATACAGTTTTAATATGAAATAATCGGTTTTTAACAATAATGTCAGTAATTTATGTAAAAATTATTATTTATTATATGGTAAAAAAAAGTAAGTTAAATTTTTGTCTAAAAATATGCATGATGAGAAATGGAGAGAAAGACCTAAATATTAAAGAAGCTTAAGGAGGAAGATCCTTGACTAAGCGAACACCCCTCATGCAAAGCAAGAGAATATTAATAATATAATAATGATAATAATAATATAACAACACATATCCAGTATGCCCTAACGACAACAAAATCTATCGCTATAGTCTGAGAAAGGTGAGAGACAGACAAACAATATCTACATTCCGAGTGATATAGAGTTTGATTTCAGTGAAATCCGGCTAATAATAATAATAATAATAATAATAATAATAATAATAATAATAATAATAATAATATAAAGAAGGGTACTGAGCGGCTCACACAATGGGTTAAGATCTCCTCACCGCAAACGTCACCACGTGACACGTGACAGCAGGGAGGGGCGCGGTGGGGTGATCCCATCCCTCCCACAATTGCTGTCGTGACACGTGACAGCAGGGAGGGGCGCGGTGGGGTGATCCCATCCCTCCCACAATTGCTGTCCGGCGAATGGGCAGCCAGCGTGGCGTTCGTCATGAGCCCCATACCCCTCTTTGTTTCTAGTCTGCACGACTCACGAGTATCAAATGATAATCACAAAAAAAAAAGAGGAAAAAACGGAAAAGCATATTCCACGTTTCGATATTATCTCTAAAGGGCGTCACCCCTTTTGTTTAATTTGTCTGGCCACACACATGAAATCATCTTGCTTCCCATAGGCCGCACCCCTTTCTCAATCAAAAGATTTTTTTATTGTTCTTCAAGTAATAATCTATAACACATGATGTATGATCGTAGGCACCCAATTATGGATACTCATGATATTCTGTTCTACCATGTGGATATACGATCTATGCTTTCAATCATTCCGTACGTTGCAGAAGATATAAATTAAAAGATATAAACACTATATACACAACACAAAACACAACATATACTCAATATATCTTATAAAAACTATCGTTATGATATGAGAAGGGTGAGAGTCCGGTAAATAATGACTCCATCATAAAGAATGGAGAATTTGATTCCAGTGAGACCTCCGGCTATATATGTACTAGATGACACGCTAATAGAGATATGATGTGCTAAACTAGTAAACAAATTTAGAAATACAAATCTATAAAAAGAAATTGGATATATAATCCATAAAAAAAATCAGAAAAGTAAAATTTTGCCAGGATTCCAATTCTCATCTTACATATATTGTGATTTGTGAAATATCAGTTGATCGACAAACAATTTTCATTATGGATCATCGGGAAACAAGCTCTATGTGTTTCTAATACATGGATATATTTACATACATTCGATCCTCACATACTGTGTCATAGACAAAATCTTCTAAAACAATAACCTCTAATACTTATTAATGTATTAATGATATCCGTATAGATAGATATAAGGCTGGTGCAATTTGTGCGTCAAGATTGTTGACCGCAATCGCTTTTTCTTGTCAAAAACAAGTAAAAGAAAGGTCTCCCGCGACAATTTTGCTCCACCCCCATTATTTAGACAAAGCCGTCACACAGGAGGCAAATACCACATTATTCATCATCTTCCTCCTCGGGTATTAAACTCTGCCTCTTCTCTCACACGCACTAGTGCGTATTTTCGTACGGTTTTTGATTATATTAAGAAAATCCCGGAGCACAAATAGTTGATGGCCTTTTCGTTTAAGGAAAAGCTGTCTTTGTTCTTGAATAATAGATGGCTGGTGTTTGTGGCTGCAATGTGGATACAATCATGTGCCGGAATTGGATACATATTTGGGAGCATTTCTCCCACAATCAAAAGCTCTTTGCACTACAATCAGAGGAGCCTTGCCAAGTTGGCTGTAGCCAAGGATTTGGGAGACAGCGTTGGATTCTTGGCTGGAAGTTTGTGTGAGATTTTACCCATGTGGGCTGCTCTTCTTGTTGGTGCCCTCCAGAATTTGGTGGGATATGGTTGGGTTTGGCTCATCATTACCGGTCGAGCTCCTGTCTTGCCGTTGTGGGCTGTAAGTATTCTTTCCTCTTTCTAATATTCTCTTCATCTTTATGAATCATTCTTCTACTACCAGATTGATGGTCTCGGGAGCTTTCAACTCGTTGTTAGCTTGTACTTTTTGTTGAATACATAGATCAGATCATGTAATTCCCCCCTTTTCTTGGCTGTTTATTGTGTTAAAAGATTCTACAATCAATCAGAAAGATATCGACATGAAACCATCCGGGATTGTAATTAGGAATAGAATCTGTATAATATCAATGTAAATGATTATCTAATTTTTACTATAGTTAGCCAATCAATATACTATAAATAAGACCATCTTGTATACTTAAAAATGTAACTGAAAGAGATTATTCTTCTTCAACCAAATTCCAGTTTACCATTTTAAGATGGTATCAGAAACAGATTTTTTTATTCTTAGAAATCAGAAACAACTTCATCATCTTCTAAAATCTTTCCAACCTAATTGAGCAAATCAAACCAAATTCAACCAGCCTACACAACTCAGAAAGGAAAAACCACCCGACCATAGAACACATACAGCCACAAACATACAACCATAAATCAAGCAACTCCATTCTGTCCATAAAGCAAGCCTCACGCAAAACCCAGGAAAATTAAACTTTTCTCAACACAGTCCGACCAAATCAAACTCAAAAGGCAGAAGGAAGTTTAGGCATTACAAAACCTAACACCCAAAATATTCCCGATAAATTGACACTCTCTGCTTGAAAACAGATTAGGTGATCTACCGTCAATCGAAATCAACCGAGATATAGAGTTAGGTTATGAACCCAATCAATTCAATTTTTAAAAACAATAATAATAATAATAATAAATCTATTTTTGATTGTGGGGGCTACCGATACCATGACTCACGAAACGTATTACATGGACTCAAATAGTCTCCACCAGCAGAGCAATCCGATCATATTTTGTTCCTGAAAAAAAAAGTGGCTCGATTACTTGCTAAATGATATATGTAGATGACAAGATAATAACAAAAAGTGACACTGAAGATATTGGAAAGCTGAAAAAAATATGTTACAAAATTTGAGATGAAACACCTAGGAGAACTGAAGTATTTTTTGGGAGTTGAAGTTCTACGGTCGAATAGAGTGATCTTTATATCACAGCGGAAGTATATATTTACTTGCAAAAACAGGAATGGTTGATTGTAAATTAGCGAATACCCCAATACAAGTTAACTATGGACTCCGAATAATAGAAGGTGCTCACCCGGCAGAGAAAGAAAAATATCAATGACTAGTTGGAAAATTGATTTATTTGGCACATACTCGGACAGACACAACCTATGTAATTGGGTTTGTGACTCAGTTCATGCACCGACCACAGGTATATCATGTGAAAACAGTCATGGGAATAGTATGATATTTGAAAGGCACGACAGGGAGGGGATCATGTTCGCAAAGATGGGCATCTAGATGTCGAAGAATATCCTGATGCAAATTGGGCTGGTAATTCAGATGATAGAAGGTCTACATCAGAGTACTTTATGCTAGTTAGGGAAAATCTCATGACATAGATAGCAAAAAAATAGAAAGTAGTAGCACTTTCTAGTGCTGAGACAGAATTTCGAGGAATTGCCGAAGGAGTAACATAAATTTTGTGGATAAAAAAGTTAATGACCGAAATCGGTTTTCTAGCAAGTCTTCCGAGTTAACTGAGGTGTGATAATAAAACAGCAATAAGTATCTCCAAAAGTCCTGCAAAGAATGACATAACTTAACATGTGAAAGTAGATCGACACTTTATGAAAGAAAAAACCGATGATGGTATTGAATTTCCATTTGTAAGATTTGATGATCAACTAGCATACATTCTTACCAAAGCTGTCACATGACGAATTTTTACTGAGGTATTGTGCAAGTTAAGCATTGGAGATCCACTACTCAATTTGAAAGAGAGCATTAGAAGTTTTTACAAGCAATCAGAAAAATACCAACTATAATTGGGGAGACAATCCGGGATTGTAATTAGGAATTGAATTCGTATAACATCAATGTAAATGATTATGTAATATTTATCATAGTTAGCCAATCAATGTACTGTAAATAGGACCATCATGTGTACACGAAAAATGTGAATAAAAGAAATTGTTCTTCTTCCACCAAAAGTTTACCATTTTAACACGTTGCGGTTCTGAGCATGGACCTCTTTATTGACTTTGTGATGAAAAGAAGAGACTTCACATCTTCCCCTTGCTCTCATTATAAAGCTGAACAACTCATACCGTCTGAATGAAATATTTGATTTTACGTCATGGTTGATGCTGTACTCTCATATCTGGACTCCCCAAATGTTTTACCGTATTTAACTAGTCCTTTGCACTGAGCTGTGTCACACATTTCTTGTTCTGACTCGGGGTTGTCATCCTCGGATTTCATATCAATCAAGTATTAGTGGCTCATCAATAATGTTTTGATATCACTTCTGCACTTCCCTCTTCAGTCTTCTTCAATCGTAGTCGTTCTGCTATGTTCTCTTAAATATAGTTTGGTTAGTTCCACTTGGTGGAAGTTGGCATGTTCTCTGTGCGTTAGTCATGGGTAGCTTTTTGGATATATTGATATTTCCAATTAATTTAGGGGTTACATAGTTATTTTTATCTTAGACTGCCTGATGTGATTACAATATCATGCTGCAAGTTTAGGCACATTATGATTGATGTAAACCAGCAATCATACGCATCTTATAGTTTTTTGCACTTTTTTGATGTTTGCAACTCATAGCAAAACTGGATCAGTTACAATGTCGAAAGATCTGCTTTTGGATGTGGGGAAGAGCATCCTGCAAATACACGAAGAATTCCAAAAAGGAAAAAGGGAAACATTTGTCTGCTTTTCTGGTCTTTTTTATCTATAGAGCCAGGTTACAGAATGATATAATTCAACGCAGCAAGAAGCAATGTCTTTGACCTGTGGACAATTATTTTTTACTTGGAAGTTATTCTGATTTTATCTGTTCAATTATTTTATTAGTTTTCCACGTCTCCCTCTATGTCTTACCTTTTCTCTCACTGTGACAAAAAAAAAAAAAAAAAAACAGATGTGCATTCTCATATTCGTTGGAACAAATGGTGAGACGTACTTCAATACGGCAGCTCTAGTCTCATGTGTGCAAAACTTTCCAAAAAGTCGTGGCCCAGTGGTTGGGGTACTGAAAGGCTTTGCTGGTCTCAGTGGTGCCATCTTAACTCAGATATATGCGGTCATCCACTCTCCAGATCATGCTTCTCTGGTTTTTATGGTAGCAGTTGGGCCAGCAATGGTGGTTTTCGCTCTTATGTTCATTGTGAGGCCTGTTGCTGGTCACAGACAAGTCAGAGCATCCGATGAGACTAGCACCGCGTTAATATACAGTACATGCCTTGTTTTGGCCGCTTATTTGATGGGAGTAATGCTTGTCGAAGACCTAATTGATGTTAGCCACACCGTTGTCCTATTCTTTACACTTGGTTTATTTCTCCTGCTTGGGGTCCCTGTATTGATCCCTGTGTCATTGACTTTTTTCCAAGAGCCGAAATTACAACTCGAGGATCCACTCCTGCCTCCTGAGCCACAAAAAGCAGAGGCAGGAAAATCTGGACATGATGAGAGTGAGATTATATTCAGTGAAGTTGAAGATGAAAAGCCTAAGGAGGTGGACATGCTTCCTGCTGCAGAAAGGCATAGAAGAATTGCTCAGCTGCAAACTAAACTGGCCCAAGCAGCTGCCGTAGGAGCTGTAAGGATTAGGAGGAGAAAGGGCCCTCGTAGAGGAGAAGATTTCACACTGCCACAAGCTTTAATTAAAGCCGACTTTTGGCTTATTTTCTTTTCTCTTCTTTTGGGTTCTGGATCTGGACTGACAGTTATTGATAACCTGGGTCAGATGAGCCAGTCTTATGGTTATGATAATTCACATGTTTTTGTGTCTATCACTAGCATTTGGAACTTTCTTGGTCGTGTTGGGGGCGGTTACTTTTCTGAAAGGATTGTCAGGTATCATTATCATTGACAAAAATTGTTGTGGCTTTTCTTTGGAGTAGATATTTGTCTAACCGCTTCTAATGCAAGGTGGTATGAATGAGCAGGGACTTTGCTTATCCAAGGCCAATCGCACTGGCTATTGCCCAGGCTGTGATGGCAGTTGGGCACTTTATCTTTGCAATGGGATGGCCAGGCCAGATGTATGTTGGAACTCTACTAGTTGGGCTTGGCTACGGAGCACACTGGGCAATCGTGCCTGCTGCAGCCTCAGAGTTGTTTGGTTTGAAAAAGTTTGGAGCTCTCTACAATTTTCTCACAATTGCAAACCCTGCGGGATCATTAATATTCTCAGGTATCCTTGCCAGCAGTATCTACGATAAAGAAGCTGAGAAGCAAGCTCAAGGGAACCTTCCTGGTCAGAAATTGACCGGAGCAGTTTTATCAAGCATGCTCTCTGCTGATGCACCTTTAAAGTGTAAAGGCACAATTTGCTTCTTCATGACTTCCTTGGTAATGTCTGGACTCTGCATTGTTGCAGTTATTCTGAGCATGATTCTTGTGTACCGGACTAAAGTTGTGTATGCAAATCTATACGCTAAATCACGTTCATAGATGGACTTTGCCTATGCACTTGAATACCTAGGAAGAACCTTTACATTTATTGAGGGTTCTAAAAGGACATGTCCTCTCCAGCTTATTTATGATGGGAAGTGTCACCGCTGCCATGCTTGTCTGAGGAGAGCAAGCGTTGATGTTTTTCTTGGGGTGGTGGTGGCTGCTTGTTCTGGAGAAGCAGATTTCGAGTGTTGTTTGTTATGCACTGAATGTTGTACATGTGTTTATTTTTCCAAGTTTTTTTTAGAAAGAAAACAAATTTTATTATGCAAGTCTGAACTGTATTGGATTTGGACTCAAGTTTTGTATTGTCCCTGACAAGTATTTTCAAGTCAGTTGTGCATCAAAATGCAAAAGGCTTTCTATGATAAACAAGTTTTTTTCAAGCCAGATGCTATCAGTAATGATAGGATGGCTCTTTTGTTTCTATGATGTAGTGTATGAACATATTCTCTAGTGAGTGCTTTGGTTCAGACATGGTTGTATGATTATAATTCTTGAAGGTGTTAATTTTCTTTCTGTCACTGGTTTATCTATTTAGTAGTCGTTGGTGTATTTGATTTATTTTATGTATTATAAGAATTCATTTTCCATCAAATACTAACATGTATCCAATCCAATTTATGGAAAAAAAAAAACACAAAGATCACAAAGTTATCGCAACATTTAATATATGTCGGCTTCGTGTCATATTGGAGTGATTCAGTATGCAGTTTCACAGGTTCTACCATTTATCCGTTCATTTCTAATATTGATCTACCATTTATCAGTTCATTTCTAATACTGGTTGTAAAACACTGTATCATTTATCCGTTTATTTCTAATGTTGATTGTGAAACACCATAAGTAGCACGATCTTGAGGTCCGAAATTCAATATGAATTTTTTTTAATTTGCATGCTCCTAGTTGTCATGGGAAAAAAAGGAAGAACGAAAAAAGATATTATTTGCTTGGAGATTGTCCAAAACCTTCAATACGTGAAATACATCTTTGCTCGCGAAAGATTTCGGTGTCAGTCGGGAAGGAAGGGGTATGTTATGAAAGTGCCCAGACAATCACTATTTCCTCTTTTCATAAAGTTTGTGAAATTGAAGGCGGGACTTGGAGCAACTGATAAGTTGTTTTGTGACATCAAGGTCATGGATTCAAGTAGCAGAAACAGAATTTATACAAAATATAAAGTAATGTTGCATACATCTTATGGCAAAAAGATACGGTTGACATAAAGAAAAACGGAGTAAAAAAAGTAAAATTAAACGGGAAGATTGACAACTCAAATGTTTGACCCCGAAGCGGATCATTTGGAGGACCACGGCAACGGATAGTTGGAAAATTCATATGTAGGCCTATTTCAAAGTTTAAATCTCCATTTCGTCGGGGAGCAAATCCTGGGCATTTGTTTTTTCCGATCGAGGCAATAGATTTTCGCCTCAGGGAATTCATAATCGGGTGTTGGGCAAGAACGGAGGAAGGTGAGATAGCCAAACATAATGGCCATGGAGGTCGAAGCAACCCTATCTCATATAGGTTTTCCCTATTGGAATCCGGTTCGAAGACGATTCATGCCGGACTCCCCTTTCTTCGCCGCCGGCAACGTCGAAAGGGAACTGCTTGCCAAGCAGGTGTTACTTTCCCTAGATTTAAACTTTCTTGCTTCATGTATTTTGATTCTCGATGCGTATTTGAACCTGGAATTACGCCATTCCTTCTTCGGGACAGCTTTTCTTTTCTGTAGATATATTATTTTAGATAGTCCTTTTTAGCGGGAGTTTTTAAGACTTCTTTCCTTCTATTATCTTCCTGTGGTTAGTACTATGCAACTATAGAGGGCCGAATACCGTTTCAACCTGAAGTTTAATTCATGCCTGATTGTCGATCATTTTTAACTAGGAGGGCTTAGGTTTAGGCAACAGCATGAAGAAGTAGAATGGTCATTGAGGTGCTTCCTATGTTTCTCTTCCTATTTTGCTGCGTCTGAACTAGCTCCTTTTTTTTTTTGTCTTATTGAGAGCTTAAGGTTTAAGCCAAGAAACCTGCAGATTTGTCTATCCAAACTGCATTTCAGTATACCGAGTTCATCCATACCATACAGATGTCTCAGCCAATGCAACATCACCCTCTATCAACTACTATATGAAAGCAAGTCCGATTCTATTGAAAATTATTCTTTTTTTTTTTGTTGTTCCCGTCGCTACTAAAAGCGTCCTGTTTGTCATGGAACACTTGATTTTTAAAAAGAGCCTTGACCAAGTATTTTGATGGCGCAATGCATGTATTATAGGTATATGCTTCGATGAGGTGGGTTCATTGCATCTATAAGAACGCAAAAGCTAATTGAACTATTATGTAGTTTTTTTTCAATTTCTGTTTTGGTTCTGTAGCACTAAGGCAAACTCACATGTATTTCTGCTTTCCAGGTAGCACTGGACTTGGCAGAAGAAGAGAAGCAGCAGGTTCATGCTCTAGAAGAAGAGGAACAAAGGTCTGTTTCTCTGCCCTCTTCTTGTTCATCTATTTAGCCCTACAGGAGCTTGATTTATGAATATGATATTTTTGCTTAGGCTTTATCACTCCTCTAATTGAATGTAAGTCCTTTAACTGAGACAAGTTAGATCTGCCAGCAACATTGCTTGGGGTAGCACAAGTTGACTCATTTTGTAGATGGAATTTCCAAATGTAGATTAGTCCTCTTGCTCTTCGCTCATACTTGCTAACGGATCAAAATAAGATCATGTTTCATGATATCCAGCTCATTCATAAATTTTTCTTTCTGAGGGTGAAAAAAATAAAGTGAACTAATGAAATGAAGAAGCAATTGGAGTTTGGTCTGGAAAGAAAATAAATGAGAAGCCCAAGATGACAATTGATAGACTTACAAAAGATGGCTAGCTAATTTCTTTTTTGTCTTGGTCTTTACAATCATGATGAAAGTGTCATGAATTACAATTATGCTTCTTCTGGATATGTGTATTGTATTTTTACACATTTTGGATATCTGGTGTTATTTATATGCTTATCATGTCTGCAATTACCAAACCAAGTTCTATTTTGCTGTGTACTTGGCAGTAAAACATTTTGTCCTATTGTTGGGTGTGGTGCATGTTTGAAATCTTTGGATGCTTTCGAAAGTCACTATACAGCACGCCATTTTGCATCTTGTTCAATCTGCTCGAGGGTTTATCCAACGTCACGTCTGCTAAGCATCCATGTATCTGAGGCGCATGATTCTTTTTTCCAAGCAAAAGTTACCCGTGGATTTTTAATGGTGAGCTTCTGTCAACTAATATTCACCTCCATTTTTCCAGGGTTCTTCTACTTCTAACGTAACATTTCGCACAATCTACATTTGATTTATTTATTTATTTATTCCCCCGACCCAAAAAAAAAAAAAGAGAACCAGTGGTATAATAATTCTTCTTGGAAACAACTAATGCCTTTTTGTGTGTTTGTGTGTGTGTTGGGGTGAAACAGTATGAATGCCTTGTTGAAGGTTGCGGTACCAAGTTGAAGAGCTATAAAATTCGTCAACAGCATCTGGTTGACAAGCATAAATTCCCTGCTACTTTTGAGTTCTTCAAGAAGGCCCGGCCATCAAAGAAACAGAGGCAAAAACAGCAGCGTAAAGAGCCAAAGAAAAAGATGGATGACTCCTCGAGTGACATGCAAATAGAGGAAGATACTATCAACGACCTTGTTTCTGCTGTTTCTAAACTAAGCACTTCCAGCTCTCCTTCTACCATAAGCTTTGGACGTCGTCACACTCGGGGTTTAACTTTAGTTCCTCGGGTGGTAGAGCATAGGGAAAAACCAGTGTCCTCCAGAGAAAGGTCTTAATTAGAAGGTCTTGAATATCTTGCCTGCCTGCTAGTAGCAGTATGAATGTGAGGTTTGGCGAGCTTAGAGCACATGTTCATGGCACCAAGCTTCAAGCCAAAGGAAAACTGGTCAGTCATTTGCTTTTCAGTATTTCTTGTTAGCTTATGAAGATTGATGGTGTCGATCATGGGAAGCGGACATTTGGCTTCATCGGCTCAAGTTATAGTGCCTTCTGTCATTGCAAAGCGGATAGGTTATCATCATAAATGTCAGAATTTCCCTCTCAGATTTGCTCAGTTTTTCCTGTAGTTTATGGTGTCAGATGCATTAGACCAATAACAGCATGCGGCCCCAAAATATCAAACATATGGAAATCCAATTCCGCTCCGACTCTGGCTTCCAAGAATGGGTGGGTAATTGTTGGATTTTAGTCGACCTTTGATCATCACAGCGATCTTTTGGCTTGTTGACAGAGAACGGTCCACTTGTTTGGTGGAAAGTTTTAGTAGCTTGTGGTTTATGCTCATAACTCCTTTCAAGGAAAAAAAAGAACTTTGCATGTTTGTTACTTTTTCAAACTCTCTTGTCTCCGTGTGTTTTGATATAACTTGAGATCTTTTTTCTTGAGTGATTAGCATCAGGTAGCTGTGGTGATGTTGATCTCATCAGTCCGTTAAAGTTGCGAACATGTGTAGTTCATTCAGGTAATCAACTGTAATAATGAGACTCAGCTTTCGTGTGACGAACCTGATAGTCTAGTACATGATAACTTGAGAGGACGCCCAAGTTACAGTGAGAAGAAAGAAGAGGCAGCAGTCAGATGATGGCAGGTGGATCCAATGAATATCCAGGATACTGTAATGTCGGAGACTGAACAGAACTAACCACTCTCAGCCTTTGGCAAGAATCTCTAGTGTCTATAGGTGGATTTAGTAAATGTTGAGAAAGCCAACGATGGAGGTTGAGGTGCAAGCAGCGTGGGCTATTATATCACGTGAGCACTACAGAAAGCAAGAGATTAATGTAAGGCCTAATACAGGTGTATCAACCCCCCCCCCCCCCAACCCGACTGAGATCAGAGACTATTGCAGAATGTGCATCTTAGCATTATTGTGGGAGTTTCTTGAGGAGCTTGCTTTACCTAATGAGCCGAATAGGCGATTATGAAGGAAAATGTTAAATATTCTAACATGTGCTAGAGTTCTTTCTGTTTTATCCTCCATTCAATTTTTTGCGTAGACATGTTCTGCATTTTTTTCTTTCCAAAGCTGAAGCATTCGTGAGGTGCAGCTTCGACGAGTGGAGAGAGCTATGACAGAACGGTGGAGTCATACAGAGAATGGGAGTAGAGATTTTGTAATCATTCCTACAAGTGATAAGGAGTAGAGTGTTACATCAGTTGGGGTGTCTCATGAAATTATTACCTTAGCTGGCAATTCAACATCTCTTAGCTGTTTCAATATCTGCATGGACTCTCCCATCAAATTCTACTCTTGTTTAGCGTCAAAACTATAGAGGTATCCCTTTCCTACTTCAGAAAGAGCTATGTGTTTTTCGTGCGGTAAAAACTAAAAGCAAACCATACATGAACGAAGAGCTAAAAAAAACAGCACAACTCGAAGGTAGGAAACAAAACAACTATGGGTACCGTTATGCGGAAAAACCATGGCAACAGGCTTGGCCCCTGAATGCATGCAGGAAAATGGAAGGATTTAATTGTCGAGAGTGGGATTTGAACCCACGCCCTTTCGGACCAGAACCTTAATCTGGCGCCTTAGACCAACTCGGCCATCTCGACGTTGCGACCTTAGCTCTCAACTTTTCTTATTGTTTCAATGGTGCAATTATCAACAGATTTTGCACACGTCTAATGTATCTATCATTAGGTGTATTTGCACACAAGTCTAATGTATCTATCATTAGGTGCAGCAAGTTTCTTGTTATAAATGGTGTATGAGACCAGTCATACATCTTTTTTTTGAAAAAAAAAACGACAAAGATTGCATACAGTAGTTCCTCATGAACTACATCATTTGCAATCAAATGATGGCTGATCCCAAATGCCAAAAAGAAATTATTAGTCATACCTTCTCCAGGATAAGATTGATCTTCCAAGTCAAATTCCACATATAACTCAGCATCTCCATTGCTCCAACAGGTGTAACACCACTTATGCTTATACACCACTCCCACAATAGCCAACTAAAGCTTAGGAACTCTTACCTGTTCATTCAACATCTCTTGTGCTTCCATTCTTTCCACAAAGTTCTCCGTTCCCAGCTCAGGTTCCTCACACGCCATCTCTTCACACAAGAATTTCTGAGCAAAGCAAATCTGCATGCTCAGTATTCCAATGGAGCTAAGGCCTCATTAAAACACAAGAAACACATTGAAAATCATCCCTCAGGGAGAGAAGACAGCAATAACTAGACAACAAATCCATAAAAACGTATCATCAGATCCTGATCATTCACATAATCCAAATTAACTTTGCCAAGGCAAGCAAGTCCAAACTGTGGATCTGCAGTTGACAGAGACATATTGTTTCTTACTGGCAACCCACAAGTTGTAAATAAGTTAAAATCAACGTAAGATACGCTTCACACATGCAATGTGAAACAAATCTGGTATGGTCCTATTACCCATGTCCCAAAACAGCCTTTCAGCCATGTAAATTTTGATAATAAGCACCAAAATTGATGAGTATATGGCATAGTTAATAACACAAATGAAGCAACGTCAGAGAAGTCCATGTGAATTGATTGTATTATCGTCATCGGAGACGGTAAGTGGAGGTGAACATGTAGCATTGACTTTTATACTACAAGCTAATAATACCTGGGAGCCAACAAGCACAAGTAAATGAAATGAAGCAAAACATATGAAATAAAAATGGGTTCAAGGAAGCTTCCGATTCTAAAATATGGAGCTAAATTCAGTTGCCATCATATGCTGATATTTTACAAGTCAAACCGGCCATTGTTCATGAAGCCCATGCCAGGTTGTTATGTGGCTTACCAATTCCCATTTCCAAAAAGATGTCCTCTTGAATTGCAGTGATAATAGCAATATCTTACTACAAGTGGTATTCTTTTGTATCAACATTATGACATCCCAAAAGGCAAGAAACAATTGTCAGCAAATCTGTTTTGCATGCCAGATGAACTCTAAAGAAACATTGTGACAAGATCTCAAAATCGGTTCATGGGTATCAACTTTCACTATAAACCAAGGACTAGGAAGGGCAGAAAATGGTGCGACATTGAAGGGTGTGGTCAAAAGCTTATCATCTAATCATCAAACATGAGGGAAAAATTCCTCCGATTTCCACGTAAGGAGCATCCAGGTAATAGATTGGTGTCGCACGCTGAGAAAACTTCCACCATCATGCTGGGTGAATTCAGTATGTACATAATTAGAGGTAGATAATACACTAAGCATTGCAAAAAAAAAAAAAAGGGTAAAAACACCAATCCCAATAATACTAAATACAGGCGTAAGTAAGTTTATAGATACAAAGAATATATACCAGAGTGCTACCCAAATAGAACAATGGTGGACAGATGATAAGAATGAAACATGAATTTAGGCATTCGTTGTGTGTGGCTACTAATTACCAAGCAATACAGTCACTGCCCCCCACCCCCTAGAATAAAAGGAAAAGGAAAGGTATATACCATGAAAAAACCAAACAAACTCGTCTTACCTTCCCGTTTGCTAGGGCCATAATGTAATTTATCTTTTTTGCTAGAAAGACAAAGCTTGGGACAGTTGGAAGAAAGTAGCATAAGCGGGAGATTCTGTCAAGCAGTAAAAACAAGTTGAATGTGAAAAACGTTTTTTTGTATTTTTCTGAGATACAATTCCTTCATCCCCTTTATATGTATTTGTATTGGTTTGATTAGTCTATACAAGGTAAAGAATCAAATCACACTAATGCTAATTACACTGATTGCTATAATTACGTAACGGATCAAATAGTATCGTACTGGAGGTACTCCACGTTTTGCCCTGGGAGGTAAGACCCGAACCGGCTGTTGGTCCTGTAAGATATCAGTAGAACACACAGGGATCTCTGGGGTGCTTTGAGAATTAAGTGGGGGTATTATAGGGGCATGATCAAGGGTGGTATCGTTATTAGACAAAGAGATAGATTGATCATTACTATTATCATGTCTTACCTCTGGTGGAGCATTCGTCCTTGGTGGATCATGAGATGGTACACAGTCCACGTGAGATACCTCGTCGGGAGCTATAGCACAGTCGGCGCCATCTACTTGCCGTGTTGGAATGAGCGCAGGACAGTTATACTGTGACAGCCAATCTAGGGTTCCATCATTAGCACTGGGCTCCCCCTGAACCCGAGATTGGGTGGTATAATAGAATTCGGTCTCAACAAAGGTACAGTTCATGGTGATATGGACGCGGTGTGTTCTGGGATTATAGCAGCGGTAGCCTTTCTGGGTGTTGGCGTAGCCCACAAAGACACATTTGTCTGCGCAGGGGTCAAGTTTTGTTCGTTCGTGTTTGGGGTTATGAATAAAAACGGTGCAGCCAAAGACTTTTGGGGGAAGGGAACATATAGAGGGAATTGGGTGTTGAGTAGATAGTTCATAGAGAGGAGTACGTAAGTCTAGTATTTTTGTAGGAAGACGGTTGGTGAGGTAAGCAGCAGTAGATACAGCCTCCGACCAGAAACTCATCGGGACCTTAGACTCAAACATCATAGCACGTGCCATTTCTAGGAGAATTCGATTTTTTCTTTCTGCTACCCCATTCTGTTCAGGGGTGTTTGAACAAGTAGTTTGATGGATTATGCCATGTTGAGTGAAGAATTGTGCAAGTTCTTCACTAAGGTATTCCCCCCCGTTATCAGATCGTAGAATTTGGATGGAGGTATGAAATTGTGTGTTGACCATATTGTAGAAAGTAAGAAATTTTTGTGTAACTTCAGATTTATTTTTCAAGATATATAGCCACGCCATACGCGAGAAATCATCCACAAAAATCACAAAGTATCGGAATCCAAATGGTGTATTGTAAGGAGATGGACCCCACACATCAGAATGTATTAGAGAAAACATTTTTCCGACACGAGTACTAGTTGAAGGGTAAGATGCCCGAGTTTGTTTAGCCCGGAAACAAGTATCACACTGCAACTGTTCAGGTTTGGAAATAAACAAAGAAGGAAACAAATGTTTTAAATATGCAAATGATGGATGCCCTAATCGACGATGCCACAGCCATATCTGTCGAGTACCTGTCCCGGTGGCAAGATTAGACTGTCCCTGTTGCGCCACCGCATCGACGAAGTACAACCCATGGCGCTCAGTACCACGCCCAATGATCTCCTTGGTACGAATGTCCTGCAGAATGCAAAACGATGGATACATCATAACAATGCAATCTAACTCTTTAGTAAGTTGGCTGACAGAAAGTAGTTTCGTGGATAGGGCAGGCACATAGAGGCAATTTTTAAGTGTAATGTGTGGTGTAATGGTGACAGTGCCACTGCTAATGACCGGAACTTTAGTACCATCAGCTGTCTCAACACTTCCTTTTTGAGGTGGGTTTTTGGTAAGAAAGTCATTTGGATCGTAGGACATAGTGTCGGTTGCTCCGCAGTCGAATATCCAGGGAGAATTAGTGTTGGGGTTAGAAGTGGTGATGGTGTTTAATTTTGGGGTTTGAATAGAGGGTTTTTGGAATGGAGGGCTTAATTGGCAATTTTTGTGGAAATTAGGGGTCAGACTGTGGCTCTTTCGGACTTTAAGGGCTTCAGTGGGTGCATCTGATAAATGTGGACCGGAAGTAATAAAAACAGAACCTTCATGGGTGCTACTGATATTTACAGGAAAAACAGGGGCTGGGGAAACAATTTTATTTTTAGCCTCAGTATAAAAGACTTGAGGGTTAGGGTTTGAAACCCTAACCCCTGTACCTCTCCCTGCTGCGCCGAAAGCTTCTTCTTCTCCAAGGCCTCCCGTCTGAAACTGCACCTGCTGGTTTCCGCCGGGCCTTTCTCCGGTCAGATCTTCTTCCTTTCTGTTGCTGTCACCCTCTCCGGTGGCCTGTGCAGCAGTAGCCTGGTTTTTCTTTTTAAACTCCTCCCACCATTCGGGATATCCATGGAGTTTAAAACACTTATCTCGGGTATGACCCTTCTTTTTGCAGTGTGAACACTCCTGATTTCCTTTTTCTTCCCCCCGCCGTGATGGTGCTCCTGAGCGGGGGGTATTGGGTCCTCCTCGTCTCTGTTCTCCAGCGTTTTTCCCTTGAAAGCTGGGACCTTTTGCTGTTAAGCCCTGTCCCAAACCTACCCCCAGTGAAGAATCCGAGGGGGTAAGTTTCAGTAACCTGTTTTCGGTATCAGATCTGCGCAGTTCACTGTAAGCAGCTTCTGCAGTCGGTCTAGGGTCCCTCTTTAGTATCTCCTTCTTGGTGGCTGCGAATTTGTCATCTACAGCCATCAAGAGTTGGTACAATCGTTGCTCCTGTATGTATTGGGTAAATTTTTGTATGTCCTGTGGACATTCCATGGGGTTCGGGCTCTTACTGTCTATGGCTCTCCATAGGCTTTGCAACTGGTTCCAACATGCATCCAGTGTGTTGGTCCCCTGTTTTAGTGTATACGCCTGTTTGTGAAGATCAAAGGTTTGTAAAGGGTCAACCCCTGATCCGTATGTTATAGCTAATCCATCCCAAAGTGCTTTCGCAGTTGGATAGCTAGATGCATTATTAACCAGACTCTCATCCATATTATCGATTAACCATGTGAAAACAAGTTGGTCATCTTGTTCCCACTTGGCAAAATTCACATCGGTTGGCAGGGGGGGTGGAGGAACCCCTGTGATGTGGGTGCTCCTCCCCCTGCCAAGAAGTGCTCTTCGCATTAAATTGCACCACAATGGGTAATTGTTGGAGTTCAATTTGATCTTCAAGATCAAATTGTCAGATACGGTGGGTATGACTGGCTGTGAAGCCGGGACAATTTGAGTTTGCAAGAATTTAGCAAACTCGGCAGAGAGATCAAAGTTATCAGGGAGTTTTGGCATTTTTTCTGATGTTTCTGGTGATTCATGTGGGTTATCTGAGGTATTTGACATTGTTTGATGTTTTTGCAGGTTCTAAAAAAAAACGTTATCAAGATAAGGACAGGTATGGATATTTGGTGGCACTCTTGGCTGAGAAAGGGTATGAACAGTATACTAGAAGAAGGTTTGAATTGTGGCGATGAGGATGTTTCTGAGCCAACAATTTTTGACACAATTCTGGCAATGATGAGAAATCTGAGCCAAGATTCAAAACAGAAACACAGAGAGGAATTTCTCCTGCTCTGATACCATGTCAAGCAGTAAAAACAAGTTGAATGTGAAAAACGTTTCTTTGTATTTTTCTGAGATACAATTCCTTCATCCCCTTTACATGTATTTGTATTGGTTTGATTAGTCTATACAAGGTAAAGAATCAAATCACACTAATGCTAATTACACTAATTGCTATAATTACGTAACGGATCAAATCCTGTCTATCCTAAGTATGGTAAGTAAAATATTCTGATAATTCTAACAGATTCTACCTGCTTATCGTTGATGACGGCATCAGCAATCCTCTGCTTCACGTCTAAAAAACAATCAATTAAAAAAATAATAAGAAACAGATCAATTTAGAAACAAATACTGAGTATGAGGACGAAAAAAATGAAACGCATTCAGAGGTTAGAGAAAGAGAATAGAGGGCAGGTAGGAATACTAGGTTGAGCGGTGAGGAAGGAGAAGCGGTCAAATAGGTGTAGCAATAGGCCTTTAAAGAGCATGCCGAAGCTCTGACACTCCTCCGTGCCACCCGACGCCAAAACTCCTGACCACTAGATAGAGTTCTGCCTTCTTCAAACACCACTAAAATATATACTGCCAGTAACTCTGAAACCAACAAAATTATCTGTGGAAATAGATAGACACATTCTTCATTTGCAGCGTCTTTGGAGAAGTCTTTTTCTAGTATTATTACCTACCACTAAAAACCGATCTTCAAAATCAGCTTTCAATCATATTTTATGAAGCAAACTGCTCGTTGCTGTGTTTTAGTGTAACTAAAAACTTTCTATTTTAGAAACCATCTGTCAATTTAGATAATTCAGGAAATGTTAAATCTTGCTTTAACTTATTTCCCACCTTCAAACGGGTTTGCAATTCTATAGATCATGACTTCATTTTGATAATTACCTACCCTTTCCTGGTAAAAGTAGGTTTGATGTTATACATAAATGTATAAATGGCAGTTGCCTTCAATTCAATCCGTTAACATTAGTTTAAAAAAGACAAAGTCATTAAGCCATCAGAAATGGCAGTCCAGACTGGGTGATTTTGTTTGTAAGGATATTCATTAACAAGATAATGACTAATAGCAACCATTTGAGATGCATTTAGTTCTAATACTCCATATTGAAAGAGAAAAAGAAACTGAAACAAACAGAACATTGAATTTATAAGAGTAATATCAGTGTAGTTAGCCAAATACAACAGGAGAACTAAATAGCAGAACCAGTAAACTTGAAAGAAAAACCAGGCAAAAAAAATGGGGATTAGAGCTAGAAATCTTCATCCAACTTGAAGTGATGGGCATCGCCGTTTTCAATCAAACTATTCATAACAGAAGCCTTCTGATAATCCCCTACCCTCTTCTCGAAAAAATTGGTTTTCCCCTGCAAGCTAATCAGCTCCATCCAATCAAACGGGTTCTCCACGTTATACATCTTCCCATATCCCAAGGCCAGTAGCAATCTGTCTGCCACAAATTCAATGTATTGACTCATCAGATCTTCATTCATACCCACCAGGGCACACGGCAAAGCATCACAAACGAACTCCCTCTCAATATCCACTGCCTCTGCTACTAATCCTCTGACTTTTTCCTCACTAAGTTTCATCCTCAACAAACTGTAGAGCAAGCAAGCAAAGTCACAGTGGAGACCCTCGTCTCGAGATATCAATTCATTTGAAAAGGTTAGACCAGGCATCAGCCCCCGCTTCTTTAACCAAAATATGGCGCAGAAGCTCCCGGAAAAGAAGATTCCTTCCACGCAAGCAAATGCAATAACGCGCTCGGCAAACGTCTCAGATCCATCTATCCAACGGAGGGCCCAATTAGCTTTTCTCTCCACGCAAGGGACAGTCTCAATTGCGCGGAAGAGCCTGTGCTTCTCGACAGGATCTTTGATGTAGGTTTCCAGCAAGAGGCTATACATTTCAGAGTGAATGTTCTCGATGGCGATTTGGAAGCCATAGAAAGCACGGGCCTCAGACACCTGGACTTCTTTCATGAATCTACCGGCGAGGTTTTCTAAGACGATGCCATCGGAGGCAGCGAAGAAGGCAAGGACATGGGTGATGAAGTGGCGTTCGTCGGGGGTGAGGGCAACCCAGTGGCGGAGGTCTTCGGAGAGATCGACCTCCTCGGCAGTCCAGAAGGAGGCCTCAGCTTTCTTGTACATCTCCCAGATCTGAGGGTATTGGATAGGGAACATACAGAAGCGATCGGGATTCGGGGCCAGAAGGGGCTCTTCAGGGAGGGACGGCATCTTGGGAGGAAGGGAAATATGGATAATCAGAGGTGAAGATTGAGAAGGGATTGGAGAACTGGTTGAAAAGAGAGTGGGGGATGTGACTTAAATAGGAGAACAGTAGAGAGGAGAATTCAAATGAAGAAGAAGGGGAGGAGGCAACTGGCGAATTTGAATTGAAAATGAATGAAGGAGAGAGTTTTAGGTTAAGAGCGCGGGAGTTTCTGAATTTTGGAAGCGGAAGGTATCACATTTCGCGCAATTAAATTCCTTTTTGAATTTTGGAAGAAGCTTGCAGCGGAATGTATCACCCCGCAGCCGCAATTACCCATTTTAAGGGGGGAAAAACAAAGGCCAATACTACCATAGAAGATAAGAGTCCTCGTTCAATTCTTGGTATCTAGGTTGAAAAAGTTGTACACAAGCAACTCACGTGTTCACTGTCAACTAGGCCTTTGGCCCAGACAGCCGTAAAACACCCATATTATGCTTGTCTCTAGAATAGAATTCGGTGTCTCTTAGAATAACTTTCAAGTACAAGCAACTCTCACAACGTGTTCATTGCCAACATGGTCTTTGGCCCAGACAGCAGTAAAACATCCACATTATACTTGTCGTTCATTGCCAACTAGGCATTTAGTCCAGACAGCAGTAAAACACACATTATGCTTGTCTCTAGAATCGAACTCAGTGCCTCTTAAAACAACTCTCAAATTGAATACCAACTGAGATATACTATGGAGGCTAACTGCAACTTCTTATGGTTGTTATTAGATAAGTACTCCTTCCATCTCCAAAATATTATTTATTTTTTGCTTTCAACTCACGTAAATTATGCGTGTTAAAAAATAAAATAAGACAAATAGTTTTTAGACAGAAAAAGTATTGCCCATTACCATTACCTCAGTAATTCTCAAGCACTTTTTTCTTACTAAACGTAATATTTAACATGTACTGCTGGATTGCCAAGTTAATTTGGATTAATTGGATTTCCATTTTGGTAGGCTCGCCGTTCCGTGTTTACATGATATTTGAACGTCCGCTAAACTAGAAGAAAAACACATGCATCATTTACACCAGGCGAAAACTTTTTGTTTCAACCGCCAATAGGACTATTAGCTTCTCTGCCACTTGTGAGTTCTCTTTAACCTTGCAACATTGTCCTCTTATGTAATCATGATGCTTTTGCTGATAATGCTTAATAAGAACCCCGACCACTAGACATACATTTCTAGTAAGAGTGAAATTCTGGGTTAGGACTCAGCTATGAACACAGTAAAAGCCCATAACTGAAACTGTCTAGACTTCTCAAAAACACCTCCCTGGTATATGTATATGGGATGAGTAATGTTTTAGAACATAAATTTGAAAACACACCTTTGGAACACTCTTTATGAGAACCAATAAGGTGAAGAAAGAAGGTGTAGAAAAAATAGATGCCTACATATTCTCTCATCCTTTTACTGATCCACCTCAGGAGTGTTCCCAAAGTAATGTTCCCAAAGGTGTATTCTAATGCAGCACTCATGCGATTGATCCAAAAGATCATAGAGGACAGCAGAGGCACAGATGCACAGTAGTTCCTGTAAGAATGATGTGCCTTTATCACCCACCACCCCCACGCACCCCAGCCCATCCCACCCCACCTCACAATAAAAGAGGAAAACCAGAAAAAGAAACGAAAGAAAATAATCAATGACTTTCCGTGCTCCCAGTATTTACTGTTTTTCCCGGCTATGGAGAAAGATTCATCTCAAGAAAACAATACATCGACAATAGAGATGGAAAAGACCAAAATGCTAACTATATCAGACAAGAGAGGAAAAAAGGTAATTGCCCATGCGGAGAAGGAAAAAAGACAACTCCCTCCAGTCAAAATTACAAGAGGTAATTGTAAAACAGATTACTAGTATTTGTACCAAGTCTTCACGTAGGTGGAAAGTGACTCATATGAGATAAATCAACTCATGTATCTAGATAGCCACATGAGCAAGGACACCTAAAGCCAAGTAGCTTCAACAAATAAAACCTTTCTTCACCTTGCAGGTGGAGGGACATGAGCCTTGGCAAACCCCACCCAAGCAACAATGCCAACAGCAAGGATGATCCATCCAAAAATGTCATATTTCACATCGCTGCTCATTTTTTTCTTTGCACTTTGCTATAAAGAACAACATGACAAAGAATTAGGGTGCATCTCAAAGTCAAAAAATAATGGGCAGCTTTTCATGAGCATATACCTCTTTTCAAGCAAATGTCCAGATTAATATAAGCAATCACGGGAGGCACACAAGAAAAGCCGGCACAGCGCCTAGTATTATCAGCTATTTCCACAAGGACCAGTAAGCCACATTTCTTTTACTTACTATAAACTCACTTTTTGACCAAGTTATCACCCGAACTCAAAGAACCGTTTCTATGTTTGCTTTTCTAATTTTTCATTGTGCACCAATTATGTTTACCAACTCTTCATACTTTTCGATAAACTTCAGCTCCTTCTCTGTCTTGTCACTATGATCCCAACACCACTCTCACTGATCAGAATTCCACTGATACACCAAGCACCCCCATCCATTTCCAGTTAATGGCACCACAGCTCCCAATATTTCTGCCTTTTATCCACTCACCACCTGAATCTCTGGTCACTCATGATGATTATTAAAACTGATTGGATATGCTCTCCATTTTCTGCATTTTTTCTTCCAAGGTAAGTACTGTATCAACAATTTGTGGTAAAAAAGATTTATAAAAATTTCTACAGGTGATGACTCCGATACGCAGCAGATGAAATTATTTAAAATGTAGTAGCTTTTCAAAAACTAAGGTGATAGGAAATAGTGGGGTTGGCAATAATTGTTGCAACATAGATTGATGGTTTGAACTATTAAAAGCTAAGACTGGCCGAACCAGGGTCAATCAGTAAGAGATGACAGACTGCATAAGTAGTGCTCCCCTCCACCCCCTGGGTCCTCCTACTACTTTGTCCACATGCACTTCTAATAAGTACCAATGCTTATAAATTGGAATGGTACCAGACCGCTGCAAAGAACAGTCGGACCACAACGACCAGGCACATAGGAAAAACAAGGAAAAAAACGCAAAGAATAATGGCAGTCGTCTCAATTGAAATTCTTCCTATAATTAGTCTAGTGAATCACCTTTGTACTGGTTGATGTCGACGGCCCAGTTTCCATAACTTGTTCAAGTGGACCATGCTTGTGGATCTCCATATGCAACTCAGGAGCCTGCTTACAAAGAAGTGACATAAATTGCTCACTCGGAAGAAACTAAAGGATTTACAACATTAGAGAACACATTTTACAATCAACTTTAAAATAAGCAAAAGAAACTGGCAGTGAACTACAAAAATTTGTCCATTGGTAAGCAGCAACAAAGCTGGAGCGAGAACATGCAAGATTTTTTAGCAGATATCCACATTCCCATGGATATATATTTTTCTAATGGATCTTTGGTATGATGGCACAGAGGTGAATAATGGGCCTTTATGGGTGATACTTCCTGGAAAATAACTTTTGCAGTTGTTGCAGGATGGTGTCATATCCAGCTAACAGAACATCCTTCATACCCTACCCCATCATATATGTAACAATCTCCCTCTCTCTTCACTCCTTCAGACAGTTAATACTGATCCTTCCTGTCTCCGATCCCTTCTCCACCTTCTTTCCCATATTCTCTAGTCTCACCTCCAGTTCACTGTTGAGCAAGAAGGGTGCCTACATAGATTTAGGACAAATTCTTACAAGGTCAATTATCAACTATCTGTCATCCAAGTAATTTGACAATGACCAATGCAATTAGGAAGCAGAGTGAATGCTCCATTGGGCCCATTATTTTAGGCATGCAGTAATCACCAAGTTGCAAGTCTTCTCCAGTTTGCTTTTATTTCATTGTTCAATACCCAACTACTAAGATACCAAATAGTTGGTCACAAATCACCCCCCACCCCCTACAACAAACCAAAATTTTGAACATTGCATGAAAGAATGAAGTGCAGCACTCCTTACTCTGCGCTTCTTCCTGTCTTCCAGGTTCACTCATTGTACATAGTTATCTATCCTGCCAAGAGAGAGAGGGAGGGAGGTGGATCCACAATATATCCACAATGGGAAGCTATAGAGAGGGAAAAGGGCCAGCATTTACAAGCTTACATCAAGCAATATGTGAAACATTTCATGTCATCTACATTAAAAATTCAAGTCCTTGATGAAAACACTACACATAAAATTAAATAGAATAGAGGACAAAATGCAGGATGACTGAAGATACATATATTCTGAACTCTCATGCATTTGGGGGTGGGGGACTCAGAATAAGCAGCTCACACAAATTAAGAACATCATACCTTGGCAGCAACTTCCAAAGACTTTTGGTAAAGTTCGTTTGTAGGGTCCTGCGGCACAAGAGCAAGATCAACAACAAAGCTACACAGATGCACCATATTCTACCAACTAAAAAGGCAGTCAGGAAAGCAATAACCTGCTATATATGGATATCTGAAGTGTTAGACTGGTTTAGGACTGGTGTATGTTGTCTTAAATAATAATCAACAGGATGTGTTCTCATAACTCAAATTTTTTAGCATAAAGCATATGATAAGAAATCTTAACCTTGTGAAAAGCTGTATGCTAAGAATGTAAACATACCTCTTCAAAGGCTTGTTGAAAATACGAAGAGGCTTTGTCGAAGCAAATCTTAGCTTCATCCCCATTGGGAGTCATAAAGGCCTGAGAAGTGTATGCATTGCCCAAATACCAGAGACTTTCAGACTTCCTGGGGTTGATAGTCACTGCCTCCTCCAACTTGGATATGGCCTCTATACAGAAATTAGAAGTGCCCACGAATAAGCTAACAAACCTAGAGTACCAAAACAACAATATCATTCAATTAACTACAGTATTTTGGATTATATTCCAATCCCCACATTACATGCTAAATTAAATGTTGACAAGAAAACGGGACATTTCCTTACAACTGTTTTATCTTGGTGGCAACGTAAAACCAAGAGAAAATAGTACCTGCAATCATTCTTTTAGCATCAGTAACGCTCTGAGACTGGGATAACTCCAGCAAAGCGCCTCCCCATCTCGTCAAATTCTGCAGTCAGTAACTCAAATTTACCGAACTATCACAGAGTTGATTAATCAGACCCAAAAATCATAACGAATACAACATCCGCCCAAACCCACCAATTAGAAATCAAAACATAGCACAACAAAAGCACAAAAGGACATGCGTTAAGACAAAAGGTACAGAGAAGGAGCCGAGTGTCAAATTACATCGGCATCCTGGGGATTTTTGGTGTAAGTGGCCTCGCAGGACTTGCGAGCATGCTCAAAGAAGAGGATCCGATCAAACTCACTTTGCATATCCATGTTCCTGACAAGCTTTGGGGTTCCTTCTCTCAACCTTTCAAGTTTTTGCAAATGAAGATTTCTTTTCTCCACAAGGCTAGGGCTTGAATGTGAAAACAAGGGCCAAATGTTGTGTCGCTGGTCAGGAGACTCGGGGCAATGACTTTCGAGTGAGTTGTGACCTATGTAACTCAGTTTGCTACCTATCATCAAAATTCCATTACCTATTAACTTTGATTAATAAAATTCCCAATGAGTTAATGACTAATAAAATTTGTCAATAACTTTTCTTTTTACATAAAATAATTTGATATCATTCACAAAACTACGTGCCCGAAAACCAGATAGAGAGGAGAGAAGGTAAACGTTTATCGACCTATTTTATGTGACTAATTTGCTACATATCTCATCTACGAGAAAAAAAATAATAATAATCTTTACCTACAAAGCTTCGTAGTTAATAATATGGTTCCATTTTTCAATTAATCATGTTACTCCAATACTGTGTCCGGTATATAACGCACTATAGTACAGTGTTGGCTCTTATGGCCCTATTCAAATAAATTCGATTTTCGTATTTAACATTTTTTTCCTTACATCGTAACACGGTGTTACTATCACTGTGTCTGACATCATAAAAGTACCTTTCTGTTTTTCAACAAGATGTAGGAACGTGTTGTACGTTAACTTTATTTGTTATCAATAAGATCCTCCTTTCGACCAAAAAAAAGTGCTTTTCTGTTTTTCAACAAGATGTATATACACCCTATTTATTCAAATACGTTCAAAATCCTCCTAAACATAATCGATGCACTTAATCTTATGGATATATCAAAAACCAACCATTTTTCATCTCCCAACAAAAAACACTTCTCCAATCTTTATGTAGTTATTTAACATCACACACACGATACACAACCATCACATACAAACATTTTTTTTCTATTTTCGACTCTCAACCTTAAATCATCTTATACTACGTTCTCTCAAACTTATCTCATTCAATTACTAACAAAACGGCGGAGGACAAACAACAGAGTATGCAATAAGTACAATAAATCAATATTCATCTTCTTGAACACAACGACAAATTGTATCACAGTATATATGAATATTGCTTTCAGAAACTCACAACTTCTATTCCATCGTAGTCACTCTACTTTGTTATGAAGAGATTGTTCATCACATCTAGTCTAACTCACCAAACTCATATATGGCTTATTCTTTTACACATAAAAATCACCTCCCTCCCATATAGCATTTAGTCAACATACATTAATGTTATATTTGTTATACATGTTAACATGCTAAGAAACCTATAACTTTTGTTTTACATGTTTCATTGCACTATTGATGTATATAGTATAATGAAATATATTTTTCTATTATAGTCAATCTACTTAACGGGATAATTTACAAGTTCCAACAGAATCACCATGTTTCAATTGCAATGCATAAATGTTAACTTACAAGTCGATTCAATAACAATGTATATTTTTATATCCAAGTCAATATAGCTAAATGGATTGATTATGAACTTTCGTTAGAATAACAGTCTCCGCAATATACATTTGAATGTGTTTCATCTTTTTTATGTACACCGTCTATATGGTGTGCAAGTCATCGTATTACGGTGTGCCTGATGTCATCAGTGCATAAAATCATACACGGAGATATGATATTATGTGTATATCATGATACACGATGTATGTCACATTGTTATACAATATATGTAATGAGAACAACGTCAAACGATAAACAAGTACAATAACGTTGAGCACAGTGTCTTACACACTATAATCAACGTGAATATGGTGTATACGATATTATATTCATTGTAATTCTGATGTATGTGATACCGTGATGTATAATACATACGGGAATCTACAATGGGAGTGTAGACGTGTCACAAGGAATACAACTAAAAGTTCCAACTTAAAAATAGTACGCCCTATTGTGTAGCCTCTTTGGTTTATACCCCAGCTAAGAATGTATTTTAAAATATTATTAATAAAACAGAATGAAAGTGACCGCGGCAATGATTATATAAGTCAATTAATATGATAAATTGCTATACGACATAAACGCCAAGAAAGTGTACCATATATTGGCTTCTTGTTGCTTGTCGTTTTTCCTTTGTTTTTGTGTTTGTATACTACATATCCGTACAAAAATATTCAAATATTTAAAATTTGAAATTATGGTTACGCATACATAACTTAATGGAGAGCATATCATATATTGGGGTTTGATTTAACGCTGTCATATCATAGAATATAAATTTTGTGATTTTGAGGACACGGGTTCGAGTTACGGAAACAGTATTTTATACAAAAAATATATAGTAAAGCTGTGTATATCAGATCGCGAAGGATTCTTTTCGACCTCTGTGCAAATGTGGAAATCTAATGTATAACGATCTTTATATACTAATAGTGTGACTAAAGCTAAATTGATCAAATTTTATTTAAATTTGTGAAGAAAATAACAAGAAAGAGATATATAAAGGAACGACAGGACACCAGCTACGTGGTTGCATTAATAAAGGTAAAGAAGGTAGGTATTTGGTTTATACAGAATGGGTTAAATACGTATACTGCTTGCCTTTCTCGAAACCTCCCGTGTTTACGAAAACAACACATTCCCCATTTGTCGGGATAGGATCCCCTCACCCTTAAGGAGGGTGCGGTGACGCGTGACCGCGTAGCAGCAATGTTGAATAAGTGCAAGATTAACGGAGGAATATTCGATTTAACATATATAGAACATACCATATGATGAGAATTCCTTGTATAGGCGATTGTGTAGTAATGGTGATTGATTGTGAATTATTGTAATTAATTGTAATTGATATACTTATCTTATTAGAGTAGGGAATGTAGCTATAAGAATGGCAGTGTATTACCGTACCAAAAGTGTGAATGAAAGAAAAGTCTTCTTCATCATAATATTGTCCAATATTTAACATGGTATCAGAGCAGGATTAGTTATCATGCGGACTCAGAAACTGGGTCATCATAGTCCACGGACCCATCTCAGCAAAATAGCCAGATCGAAAGTACAGTACCTGAACCACCATGGATGGCGGTAAAGCTATTGAAAGTGCCACCGGAACCGAAAGCAGTCAAAGTGGTCCTCAGTCAACCACTTTTTCTGCAGAATTCATACAGTTCATGGAACTGTTTCAAAAATTTCAACCCCAGTCGATTCCGGACAATGTAAATGTCGGAATCAAACTCAATGGAGATAATTACCTCCTTTGGGCTAACCTCATGGACACAGCTACCGGTGGAAAGGGAAGGAGCGCCCACATCAAAGGGGTTCCTCCACCCCCCTCTCCAAACGACGCAAGGTATACTAAGTGGAAACAAGAAGACCAAACTGTATTCATGTGGCTAATCCAGAATATAGAATCAAATCTGATCGGAAATGTAAGTAGGTATCCCACAGCAAAAGCGCTATGGGATGGCCTAGCCACGACTTACGGGTCAAGTACAGACTCGCTTCATACATACACTCTGCACCAACGGGCAAGTGCAGTCAGACAGGGAGGTGGCTCGTTAGAAGCATGCTGGGACAAATTGGTAGGGATCTGGATGAGAATCGATGAAAGAGATCCCAATCCAATGACCTGTGCTAGAGACATCGAGGTATATCAGAGGAAATTGCAGGAGCACAGATTATTTCAGTTAATGGACGCGGTGGACAGCAGATTTGAAGGTATCAAACGGGACCTCTTGAAACGAGATCCACTACCTACTGCCGAAGCAGCATTTGGGGAAATAAAGAGGGAAGAAATCATGCTATCTTACCTGGAGAAAGCCCCCTCAGTCACCGGAGATACATCACTGGGGGCTGGCCTCTCCGTGACTAGCAGAGGAGGCAGAACACAGGTCAGCCGAAGCAGAGGCAGGGGAAGGACGCCGTCTCAAGGCCGTGGTACCACCACCACCGAGCAACAGTCACCCCCTACGCGCTCATCTTCATCATCGCGCAACCAAACCATTCGGTGTAATCATTGTGGCAGACGGGGCCATGCTCAAGAATCATGTTTCGAGATTATCGGATTTTCATAATGGTGGAATGAGAGGAAAAGCAAGGGCCATATTTCTGGAGGAACAGTTGCTACCGCCATCGCCACAGAGAGCAGCGAAAAAGGAACGGAGGAAGAAATAAACCCAAAGGCGGCAGGTAGTAGGGTAGAGAAGAGAATTGAAAACCCTTCTCCCCCTTTTATTCCCTCACTTTCAAAGTTTGCCCTTACAAGTGTGTGTAATTCTTGGGTTAATGAAGGAGATTTAAATGAACCAGGTAATCCCTCACCCCAGCCAATTAAACCGAAATCAGTCCCGTGTAATCAATCCGAAAATTACCCAAAAACCACACCATGGATACTTGATAGTGGAGCCACGAATACCATGACTAATGATATCCGCGACTTCACTACACTTAAAAAAAATGAAAAACACATGTTTGCACAGCCAATGGTGACATAATCCCAGTAAGCAATGAAGGTAGTATTCAAATAACCCCTACTGTGAACTTGACTAAATGCTTGTATGTTTCAGCACTTTCATCCAAATTACTGTCAGTTAGCCAAATAACCCGTGAATTAAATTGTCGTGTACTTATGTATCCCACTCATTGTCTTCTACAGGACCTTCGCACGAGGACAATCATTGGTCATGGTACTGAACGGGGTGGCCTGTACTATGTGGGTGAGATGATGCAACAGGGACGATCTAATATGGTCACCGGATCGTCCCAGGAGACACTGTGGTTATGGCATCGTCGTCTTGGTCACCCATCTTTTGGTTATCTCAAACACTTATTTCCACATTTATTTACTTCTCATTCTACCAGATTACATTGCGAGACTTGTATTAAAGCTAAACAGACTCAATCGTCATTTTCTTCCAATAATACTCGAGTAAGTCAAATGTTTGCATTAGTTCATTCTGATGTTTGGGGTCCATCTCCCTGCTCCACTACACCTGGTTTTCGGTATTTTGTTCTATTTATTGATGACTTCTCACGTATGACTTGGATTTACTTCTTAGAGCATAAGTCAGAAGTGTATTCCAAATTCCATAAGTTCTATAATATGGTCAAAACTCAGTTCAATGCCCAAGTTAAAATCCTACGATCAGACAATGGGGGTGAGTATCAGTCGTCTGAATTTCGGTCATTCTTTACCACAAATAGGTTAGTATATCAGACATCCTGTCCTCATACTCCACAACAAAATGGAGTAGCTGAACGAAAAAACCGTATCCTCCTTGAAATGGCACGTGACATGATCATTGAATCACAAGTCCCTTCAAGCTATTGGCCTGAAGCAGTTGGCCACCTACCTGATTAATCGTCTACCTAGTTCCGTGCTAAATCATAAAACACCATTGGACATTCTCTCCACTCAAACCCCAATCCCGTCCATCCTAAATCTTCCATCACGAGTATTCGGGTGCACTGTGTTTGTTCATATCAATAAAAATGCCCGAACCAAACTTGATCCCTGCGCCGAGAAATGTGTTTTCGTTGGATATGCTACCCACCAGAAAGGATATCGTTGTTACAATCCTCAGACCCACAGGCTGTATGTCACTATGTCCTGTACTTTTATTGAGCACGAATACTATTACCATTCTCGGTCTCAGGGGGAGAATATATCAGAAACCGTCGATTGGTGTCCTATTCACAGTGGGTCTTTGAATGGTCCAACAAGATCAGTTCCCCACATAGTACAAGACACAACCACGGTACCAGAAGATGCTTGTCCAAATGCAGATATCCCACCTGAGGTAAATACGAAAGGTCAAGAACCTACTGCACCTAATCCCCATAATTCTACCCCGAGCTCACCTGTTTCATCTGATTCACCTGTTTCATCTAATTCTCCTGAGTTATCCCTTGATTATACTAACTTGACAGATGAGACACAGGTAGATAATCATCAGGTCATAATTTTACCTCCTCGGGAGAACAGAGGAATCCCACCTCGGAGATACTCCCCGGAAAAAGTTCCCGAAAGACAAGATATCCAGTGGAGGTATCAAGAAGAAACCTCGCAGGACAGGCACAGTCGTTCTTTAACCACTTTATGTTCGGAAAGAATTCCCAGGAACGTGGAGGAAGCACAGAGTTCGTCAGAATGGAAAAAAGCAATGGAGGCTGAGATGGATGCATTGGTGATGAATAACACGTGGGAAAAGTGTAGTCTACCTCAAGGAAAGAATACTGTTGGCTGTCGGTGGATATTCACCATTAAGTATAAGGCTGATGGGAGTATAGAGAGGTATAAGGCGAGGCTTGTTGCTAAGGGATATACACAAACATACGACATTGATTATTTCGAGACCTTTTCACCTGTGGCAAAGATTGACACTATTCGAGTTTTATTCTCAGTTGCTGCTACTAAGGGATGACCTTTACGGCAGTTTGATGTAAAGAACGCTTTTATTCATGGAGAATTAAAAGAAGAAGTTTATATGGATCCACCACCAGGCTTTAGTCAGAATTTCAATCAGGGAGAAGTATGCAGGTTATCCAAGGCTCTGTATGGATTAAAACAGTCTCCACGAGCGTGGTTTGGGAGGTTTACTATTGTAATGAAGAAACATGGGTATAAACAGAGCAATTCAGACCACACATTGTTTATCAAAAGGAGAGGTACACTAATAACGTGTTTGATTATTTATATTGATGACATGATTATCACAGGGAATGATTCAGAGGAAATGAACAGTCTACGTCAGAATCTGTTCACTGAATTTGAGATAAAAGATCTTGGGGGCCTTAAGTACTTTCTTGGAATTGAGGTAATGCGATCGAAACAGGGGATATTCATCACTCAAAGAAAGTATGTGCTAGATTTACTAACAGAGACTGGAATGCTAGAATGCAAACCCTGTGACACGCCGATAGTAGTGAATCATAAACTCCAACATATTGAAGGTGCAGATCCGGCAGATCGAAGTCTGTATCAAAGGTTAGTTGGTCGATTGATCTATCTTGCTCATACTCGCCCAGACATTGCTTATGCAGTTGGAGTTGTGAGTCAATTCATGCACAATCCGCAAAAGCAGCACATGAATGCCGTAATCCGAATCATGCGATATCTCAAAGGATCTCCAAGCCGAGGAGTGTTGTTGAAAAACAATGGTCACTTAAGCATTGAGGTATTTACCGATGCTGATTGGGCTGGCAACCCTAATGATAGACGTTCTACATCTGGATATTTTGCACTATGTGGAGGGAACCTTGTAACGTGGAGAAGCAAGAAACAAAAAGTGGTTGCATTGTCCAGTGCCGAAGCTGAATTTAGAGGTATTGCTAAAGGGGTTATGGAAGTATTATGGCTCAAGAAATTGATGAATGAGTTAGGACTGTCAGAAAAGGATCCAGCAAAGGTTTATTGTGATAATACGGCTGCAATAAATATTTCAAAAAATCCGGTACAACATGATAGGACAAAACATGTGGAAGTTGATCGGCACTTTATAAAAGAAAAATTAGAAGGCGGGATTATTGAAGTACCACATGTTCGATCTGAAGACCAGTTGGCTGATATCCTTACAAAAGCCGTTGATGAAAGGAGTTTTCAAAGTGTATTGTCCAAGTTGAGTATTGGAGACCCCACTACTCAACTTGAGGGGGAGTGTTGAATAAGTGCAAGATTAACGGAGGAATATTCGATTTAACATATATAGAACATACCATATGCTGAGAATTCCTTGTACAGGCGATTGTGTAGTAATGGTGATTGATTGTGAATTATTGTAATTAATCGTAATTGATATACTTACCTTATTAGAGTAGGGAATGTAGCTATAAGAATGGCAGTGTATTACCATACCAAAAGTGTGAATGAAAGAAAAGTCTTCTTCATTATAATATTGTCCAATATTTAACAAGCAAGGGGTGGTGAGGCTAGATGCGGGTGACCTTCATCTAGCCTCACCATCCCCTAGCTGCCACGTGTTGTGCAGTCACAAAGGAGGTGAGGAAAATGGGGGGTTAGGAAATCCCAACCCCCATTTGTCCATTAACTTTTCTGGATGTTTATCTCATCGTTCGGACAGCCGGCAACGATTCCGTCCTAGATTTATCAGACATTTTTTAAATTTTGTTTTTAATATCCGACAATAGCACATACTAAAAATTAAGTATTACTTTTGTTTTTTTGGAAACAATGTAAATTACTTTTGTTTGCTTATATGCAACGGTGTCATGTTTCTTTTAAGAAAATGTTCATCTAAAAGGTCTTCAAGATTTTTTTTCCTTAATTTTTTTTAATTCAGCCAATTAATTCTTTATTTTATTCAGTTGATATGTTTTTTTAATACTTTTTCTCTTTACCTGCTAGTATTTTCAATTTTTCTTTATTGATGATAGATAATGAAAGAATTAAAGAAATACAGAAAAAACGAAGAAAGAAAGGAAGGGGACGATTTTCAGTATTAAACAAAGAAAGAGGACTTAACCGCTATATATACTCATCCAACAATTTTCGGTAGCTCTTGTCAGTCACATTTTCCTCCCACCAAATATAGGTACTCTCTCTCTCTCTCTCTCTCTCTGTCTCTCTCCCTCTCTTGCTATCTACGCTTCGCTTGACTGATTTTTGGATCCCAAAATCTAGTATTCTGGAAGTTCCACGCACCATTTCTTTTCCCATTCTAGCTGCTGATCTTTCAATTTTACGCCTTGATTTTCCTATTTGCAATTAATTTTGGTTAAAATTGTTCTGCTTAGCTGAAACTCAGCTGATAACGTGCCTGCTATATGCATTTCACGGGTTCATGTCCACCTTTTTTTCGTCTTAATTTTAGCTCACCGAGTTCTTTTTTCGGGATATTTATAAACCGCAAGCGGATTCGGGTAGCTGGTTGATTTATTTTCGCTATTGTTTCACTTATTTTTATTCACCTCTTAATTTTCAGTATATTCTGTAATTTTCTGGCAGGCAGCTAAGTTAGATTTAACAGCATCCCTTGGTTCCAGCAGCATTATTAGCTGATCGTACCTCCAAGATTACAAAGTTTTAGTTGTTTATTTATTTATTTTTGGTTGGGCGGTGGGGGTTGGTTTGGCGGAAGGTGGGTTTGACAGCATGAAAAATTTGTTACAGTTGAACCTTTTTTTTTTTTTTTTTGCTTGGGTAATTTGATCGGTTATCAATTTCGCCTAGTATGTTTGTGAGGTTTCTCTATCCTTGTTCTTCATCTTTTTTACTTTTTATAACTGTTCTGCTTCACCGATCCAATTCCTCAGGCATAGTCATAAACCACAGATGTTAGATTCTGTCTTTTGTTCTTGGTTGGCTTGCTTCGTGTTGTTATAGCAGTATGTCAGTGATCAATTCTTCTGCCGACATCTGGATATCTGAAAATCATATATTTCAGTGAATGTGTATGTTTTTCTTATTCTCTTGATTTTACTTCGTTAACACTTCATATCTGATGCTACTTTGGCCTCGTCTCTGCTTTAGATTATGCACCATGGAGAACATGGACAGTTATTGGCAATTAGGAAATGAGCTTCGTGGCCAACCAAAAGTGTCTGAGGATCACAAGTGGCTAATGGCTGCATCCAAGTTGGCTGAACAGATTAACTTCAAGGGTGAGCGGAGGAATAATCTTGATCTCTATAAGGGATCGACAGAAATGAGGCCTAGAGACAATTTTGGTTTTCAAGAAGAGAACAAGTTTGAAAGACTCAACCTCAACATGATGAATCTGGACATTAAAGCGACTGAAAGCCTGAGCAGATGTCCGTTATCCAATGGTGTTTACAATCAAAATCCTTTTATTGAAAAGCCTGTTGCGAACATCATGGGAAATGTGTCCAGAGGCAAATATAACATCATTGCCAGCAGCAAGGAACTCAACAATAGCAACAACAATGGCAACTACAATAACGAAAATGCCAATTCTAACAACGTTGTTGACAAGAGATTTAAGACATTGCCTGCTGCTGAGACACTTCCCAGGAACGAGATTCTTGGTGGATATATTTTTGTCTGCAACAACGACACAATGCAGGAAGATCTGAAGCGGCAACTCTTTGGTAAGTTTGTATCTCTTTCCCTATTATTACATTGTCTACATGTAATTTAGTAGCTTAGATGCTTATGTTTTATGCCTCTTGAAGCGAAAACTGTTAGGTCTCCTTTTGATGCCAATTATAGTTGTCAAACCACTATGTCATGAATGTTATGACCTTCTCCTTGGTACTTGGACATGGGTGATATAGTATAACCTATACTATTGAATCATATCTGTTTAGTAGTAATTAGACTGCAAAACTGTGCATCCGTCAGACTTGATAACTGCCTATATTGTACAACAAAAATTGAATGAAGTGAATGATGTTCTATATTTGTGAATATGGAAGCTGGATAAAGTGAATCAATCATGGAATTCTTTGGGGAGAAGAGTGTATAAACATCTGATGCATGATTGTGCCATGCCTAAGCGGGTCTGCTGGTTGGCAAGATTCTGTAGCTGTAAAGTAACTTTGCTTGTATGGACATTTCTTTCCTTGACCTATCGCCAATTAAAAATAGGATATCATACTCTGCCACTCCTTCAAAATCGTGTCCTTGTCAAGGAAGAAAGTGTTCTTACTGCTGATTTTTTGGTTGCAGGCATACCTCCAAGATATCGAGACTCTGTGAGGGCTATAACTCCTGGATTACCATTATTTCTCTATAATTACACCACTCACCAGTTGCATGGGATTTTTGAGGTCTGACTTGCCTCTCTCTCTCTCTCTCTCTCTCCTCTCTCTCTCTCTCTCTCTCTCTGTTTGTTTGTGTGTGTGTGTGTGTGTAATTTATTGCTTGGAGGAGATTTGTCTCTGTCATTTCAAATTACTCCTGTTCTCTACAGTCTGATAGTTTTGGGGGTTACAACATAGATCGAACTGCTTGGGAAGATAAAAAGTGCAAAGGGGAGTCTAGGTTCCCATCTCAGGTAATGTTTAGTTTTCAGCATTTAAATTCTACAAATTTCCTTGGATCCCATTTCCTAATTGGAGTTTTCTTCATCCTACAACTTAGGTGCGTATCCGCATCAGAAAAATCTGTAAACCATTGGAGGAAGATGCTTTTCGACCAATCTTACATCATTACGATGGGCCTAAGTTTCGCCTCGAGTTGTCTGTACCAGAGGTATATTTTCTATCTTATTCCACTGTTTATGATATTTGCTATAGCCCAGAGTGACAATTCTCGCAATTTTGCCTGTGGTGCAGACGTTAGAGTTGCTAGATTTGTGTGAACAAGCTGATGGTTAGATGTACCTCCTCTCTCCCTTGCACAATCAAACGGTAGTGCAGTTGTAGATGTATGTTGTTGATGTCGTTTGAGCGCAAGCTTTGTTGTGGAAGTGGCATATGTTTCCCTGAGCAGGATTGGCTGGTAATGAGTCTCTACTAATAATGTAGCCCTTTCTTTGGGTTAATGATGTAGTACTAGCTGAAAGATTATGTGAAGACATGGTCTATTTGAGTAAGACCAAATGTCTCGTGTAATGGTCATGTCCTCAAAAGATGACGGCCGTATTAGTATGTATACAGTCTCTAAGCATGTGTTCACCAATGAATCTATCATTTGATCAAAAGCAGTCACTTTTCCTTGCCCTGTTTTCGCCTCTCCTCTCTACTGTTAGTCATGTGTTCCTCCTAATAAGCAACGTTTGCATTCAACCCCCCTTACGGGTTTTCGTACCTTCTTTCTTGGTTACTATCTCTGTGCTTGCATACTTATGAATTGGATGATTCGACTCTTCCGCACGTTCACACGCCCGTTATACCCTAACAGGTGAAATAAGTTGAGAATAAAGGGTTGGGAATAATTCACGTCAGATTGACTTCTGTACAATTTGTTCTTGGAATAAAGTAGTGGCCGACCTATCGAGCTCAGAGTAGGCTGGATAGATCTGCTAAGTCAAGACAGTTCAGATACGGCAAATGAGTTTGCGTTCTGAACAGTCAACCGACTTGCCGATCTGAACTGAACAGCACTTCAGAACAGTGATTTTGTGCTATCAGCCTTCCAGCCGAGCTGAACTAAAGTCAGATTGATCAGATAGATAAGATCAGTCTAGTCAGCGCAATTGTGTTTGCGTTCTGGGCTGATCACCGATCTGCCGACCTCGGCACTTCAGCACAACTACGAAAGTTGAGCTTTCAGCCGCTTCAGCCGAGCAGAACTCAGCACGACAGAGCTGCAGAACAACGAATGTCCTCAGCCAAACAGCAGACCTCAGCACAAAGCAGATCTCAGCAAGACAACGCTTCAGAACAACGAATGTTCTAAGCACAATAGCAGAGCTCAGCACAAAGCAGAGCTCAGCTTGACAATAACCTCAACAGCTCAGCTGAGCAAAAATCCGAGGTGAGTCCAGGACTCTGTCTTTAAGACGTATTGCTCCGGTATACTGTGCCCAACCGGATGGAACAATCGTCTCCCAGGATACAACGGAAGTCAGTTCAGATGAGCGGCACTGCAGCGTATGAACTCTACGAACCTGTAAGATGTCCTGAACTTCTCGGGCTTGATGCAAAATGTAGAAAGAGAAGAGATGAGAAGAACACGTGTATGCAGAGGAGGAGAGCAGAATATTGGATTCTGAATGAGTGTGACCAGAGAGGTTAGCTTAGCTACTATTTATAGGGAAAAATTTGATTAGGGTGGTTAATTGACAATTTAACCATAGCCGTCGGATCAGATTGCCACCGTTAGATCAGATAACAGACAACCGCTTTTCAAATTTGAATAACCGATTTGCAAAATTAAATTACGGTTACGTAACTTATTTTCCAAATTTGAATTACGGTTAAGTAACTGACTCTCAAATTTGAATTACGGTTAAGAAACCGACTTTCAAATTATTTTATCCGTACTTGGAGCATTAACTTCTCATTCATCCACTTCAATTTCTCCAACATAAAGAAGTGTTAGGGAGGATGGTAATGCATGTGTGAATGGTGTGGTTATCCAGTAGCTCCCTCCTGTCACACTGGCGAGTTTCGCTGATTCATCCCCCTACAATTAAGTGAGCTAACTTTGTTTTACAGTCCTCCACGAAAAGTAACTGAAACCACGTCGGAGAACGGTCTGCAATACAGAAAGCCGTATCCTACCAGGAGGAAGCACTAAAGAGACAGAAAAGCTTGTATGGCTCCACATCAACAAAATTTGGCAAAGCAGTTCACGTTTTCGTCTTCAGGATATCTAGCATACTTCACAATAAAATAACTACGAAGTTGGATTGGAACAGAGTATTTTCTCGCATACAACATTTTTAATTTCCAAGTTTTATGTATGGTATTTAAAAATTCCTAACATTTTGTTGACATTTTATAATACGCCTGTTAACTTGTGATAATGAAATATTCAAGTGTTATTATATATAAAAAACTTAACATACATGCTCCATGTGTCTTAGAAAGACCGTCCACCACGTTACTATTCTGGATTGTCCGAAAATTGTTTATCACATTCTATAAATAACAAAAGAAAATCAGTTAAATTACTAAAGTCTTCCTATTAGTTTGTGTTTGTTAGGTCTTTTTCTAATGACAAATTAAAAAATATAAGCACTAAAAAACTTTTCATAATTGCGTGTAAATTTAACGAACTTATAAATTGAGATTAAAGAATATAAATTTAATTGTATATGCTATATACACACACATATATGTATATATATATATATATATGATTGGAGATCAGTAATTATTCGGTCTTTACACTCACTTTATTCATATGATGACTCTTGATGTACTATGGTATTCCTCCGCCATAAGTGAGGTCTCAATAAAATAATATTTTCATAAAATATATATATATATATGAACGCACATATGTATGCATAGTGTATATTGTATTATGTGTATATATATGTATAACATATTAACGTGATCCAATCCTTCACGAACAGCGTGTGTGTGAGAGGCGCGAGGAGATGAAAGGTAAAAAAGGAGCAAAATTAGAAGAGTGTTATCCAAAAATGGCATCCTCTTCATCCTCATCCATAGCCACTCTCTTCTCCTCCTTCTTCAGCCCTCCTAAATCTGCTCCTCTCAAAAACCCTGCCCCTACCCTTTCCGTTTCCACCACTACCAATTCTCCCGCTAGAATTTCTTCTCAAGTTGTCTCTATTTCCAATGAAAATCAGCAATACCGCGAGCCCCTTTCAAAACCAGGTCTTCCCGAGGATTTGTTGTCTGTGATGTGCCCTTCGCTAGCTTATGCCAACACCCTTTTATTTAATTCCGCCTACAATGTCCAGGTCGTTGTCGATGACAACGAGCCTGAAGAAAAGCTTCTCAATCGTTTCCGGAGGGAGGTGATGAGGGCCGGCGTTATTCAAGAATGCAAGAGAAGGAGGTTCTTCGAGAACAAGCAGGAGGAGAAGAAGCGCAAAACTCGTGAGGCTGCCAGGCGCAATCGCCGTAGGTAAGTATAATCATTTGTATTTTGTTTTTCGGGTTTCAATCTCTGAGTAGCCCTCCCTTTTATAGCTTCAATGCTGTAGTTCACATTCTAATAGATGTGTTTGCTTTATGTTGGGGAGAAACAAACCCAATTTTTAATTTGTGTTTTGTTTTATTGGGTTTCAATTTCAGAGTGCTTCAAGCTTTGCCTTTATAGCTTTAAATACTGTATTTCATATTCTAAAGCTTTGTGTTGCTTTATTGTTTCTATCTGTTTTTATGTTAGGGGCTCTTGAATGGTTTGGTTGTATGTGCAAAATTCTGATATGATTCTTTGGGATTGGTGGTTTGCAGTTGGGGACGAGTTTGTGGAGAGTGCCTTTACAGTTTGTCTTTGTTTCTTCTTCTTCTTTTCGTTTATCTAGATGTTTCAATGCCTGCATGAGCAGCTTCCATACATCCATTTTATTGGCATTAAAATCTGTAGCTGTTTGGTTAGGCGGTTTTCTCAATATAATGCAGCAGCTTGGTTAGACGGTTTCAGTAGCACATTGCAGCAGCTTCTTCCTGCTAACTGTATTAATTTGATTTGCCCCAATGGTCACACTTAGGCTTCTTGATGGAGTTAAACCATCTTTATTCTCTTCACTCCATAAAGAAAAATGTGACATGCCCATCGTTGAGACAAAGAGCTCTTAAGTATTGTATTTGGTTTCTTTTATTTTTTTCACTGTTTCCAACAGAAACCAAAAAACAGTTCCTTGGTGATGAGCTATTATTCAATATTTTTATAACTTTTCCGCGATATGGATGGTTTTGAAGCTCTCAATGTTTGAAAGGCAATCTCCTTAACCTGTACCTTTCTTTCAATAGACTGACTGACAAAATGTATGAAGAAGCCACCCTAGCTCACATGGTGTAGTTTGTTCTGGCGTTTTTCTCCTTGTTTCGCACGGTCAATAGCTGCACCTTTGTCAGTTATGGACTTTGGATCTTTTGCTTCTCTTCTTTTTTTGCCCTACAGATCTACTTCAATGAAGAGGGATATCTAATTTCTAAAAGATTTCTTGCGTGTTAACTTTCTCTAGAAGTGATGCTTTATGTATGGGATAAAACTTTAGGGATGATACACCTAACCGATGCATCATGTTCTTGGCTTGCTAGATCAGTTTTGACCATTCCAGACATCTGATATACATCTGGGTATGGTTAGAAACTGTTAGATAATGACTAAAAGTGATGTTTCTCACGCAATTACAGGCGTAACCCGCCACGAGGTGGCCCCATGGATAGGCAAGACAATATACCCAAGAACAAGAAGGAAGATGAAGAGGAAGATAACTGGGAAATTCCTGATGGAGCTCTCCCTGTCTGAGAATTTCCCCCTTTCAAATTCGTCTAAGGCTTAATCCTGCATGTATCATTGAGAGATTCACTTTCTTCTTTTTGCTGTGTCGTTTAACCTTTTCACTTTGCGGCCGCTGAAGATTAGTCAGTATTTTATTTCACGAATATTTGCCAAGTCTCATATGGGAATCTGTTAGAAAATCTGAAGACGAAATATATTTTGCTGATGCCCGAAAGATCATTTTCTTAACTGGAAAAATCCTTCCATAGTAAGAGAATGCTTTCAGGACAAAAATAGCCAAAGAATTCTCCCTTAGAAAAATTGTTTCTGAAATAAACAAAAACATGTTCTTTCTGAAGTCCTAGGAAAAATCAATTTTTTTTACTTTCTACTTATATTAATACAGAACCACAACTCTTGTATATATATTATGTTCAATTTCAATTTGAAAGTTCAAAATCAAGTCATAGAATTGATTAAAGAAATATGAGGATATAAAACTTGGTTGAGTAATTAACTGATTTCTAAATAGAAGAAGATGTATAACTCTGCCCAAAAAAATGGAGAAAAAAGCCCAAAAAAAATAATTTTTAGTAAGGAAATCACTGGCAAAACGGTCCTGTCTTGAACGCATTTGAGAGAACAGACTACAAAACTGTCCTGTTTGGAACGCATTTGAGAGAATAGACTGACTTAGGACGCATTTATTAAAGACGTCCCATCTTCTGATTGCTGTATTTTATCGCAATAGCAATTTCATGAAGAAACCATCTTGATAATCCTTTTACAGACTTCACACAGTGTCAATGACTTTAAAAATCCAAGGTGTTTTGTATTATGAAGGTGAACCAGTGAATTCACATAATGGAATTAATTATGATCGTGCTCCGATCAAATTGATGAGGGTGATAAATGATATCTATATGAAATGTTTAAAGAACGAGTTAAATAAATGTTAGAGCTAGATGTAGATGTGAGAGCAATTAACCTGGTCTGTTGCTATCCTTTTCAGAGTCTATTGTGACTGGTTATGTTTACAATTTGACAAAAATTTCTGAGAACGAAGAATTAGAATCTAACTCTAGAAATTCTAATTCATTGTCCAATCCTTTTAGCTGTAGATATATATGTGTCAGTTCCGGTAGTAATGTGGATAAACATATTTTTGCTCGATCTACATAATGATCATCACATTTTGGATTAAAAATTGCATCTCTCGTGAAGTGCCTCCTCCCAATTTCCACAAGGTGCGGAAGAAAAGGGAAAAGAGCAACTATGACTTATTTTTACATGCTCCTCACGTGATTTCTTTAATATTTTATTCCTTTTCGGTAGTGCCATTTGTATTATTTAACAGAAAGAAAAAAAAAACGAAGGATGAACAGAGAAGCAAACATCCTATTCAACCATCAACATGTAGGCTGCTGCTTGGATAAGATGACTTTTCAGCTATCCGAAAGGTCGTTAGCTTGTACGCATTCACTGGTTTCCTTTACATAATTGGTGCAAATATCATTTCTTTATGCCTCCACATGGAGATCTTGGATTCAGCTGTCTTCTACAGACAACCCAATATTACAAGAAAACAATTTTTTTTTTTGCCCTTCGCCTCAACCACCCGAGAAACTATGGATGGTTATATGTAACCGGATGTCTCACTAGAAGTAAACTATCTATCTCAAAGAATGGAGGTATTGTTTGTCTGACTCTTACCATTCCCAGACCCTAGAGATAATTTTCTGTTGTTGAAATATACTGGGTATGATTGTTGTTGTTGGTGCTATACAATAACATGAATCAACAGTCATGGTCCTGTCAAGGAAAAGAATAAACAGTCATGGAACCATAAATCTTCTGCAACATTTTCCTTTGACGTCACAGAATTCATTAAGTCGAACCATTTGTTCAGCTAGTTTTTTCTTTATTTATTTTTTATTTTAATAAATACAGACGCTCACAAACATAGCAATATCAGATATGATTCAGAGAGTGAAGCACAAAATGTGACTGAAGATCTCTTCAGCAGCATTAAAAGGTAAAATAGGCAGACAAAACTTGGCTAGACTTCTGAGTTCTTCTGACCTGTGAGTAGTGGACAACCTGTCGGATACTATTTGTACTGAAATAATTGAGCTATATCCAAGCATGCAGCGCACAACTTACTTTACCACAGCTATCATCTTATGGCTCTTAGCTTGAATTTCCACTTTATTTCTGGAGCTTGATTTCATCAGAGTATATCAGACCTTGTGTTGGGCTCCTCAGCATAAAATTTGGCTTCATCACATCTTCCCTCCGTCTTGAAGATGCAGTCCTCACCAGCAGTTGTTGCAAACCATAATGTGGATGTCGTGCAAGAACCAGAAACAGGGGAAAAAGATCCTGAGAGCATCACTCTACATCAACCTCTTCTCAAGAAAAACTCAGCCACATCTCTTTCTTCTGTTCCACTTGCCATGCTTGGAGCTAAAGTTTCTCATATTGAGAGCCTGGATTACGAGTAATCACACACATAAGCATGCCAACCAACTATGTTTTTGGTTGATTTTCGAGTGCCCTCTGAAATCCCATGATGTAACCAATAGTGTTTCTTGCTCTGACAAACATGTTTTCGTGCAGGATCTATGAAAACGATCTCTTCAATCATGATTGGAGAAGCAGGTCAAAGATCCAAATTTTGCAGTATACTTTACTGAAATGGAAACTGGCATTTCTAATTGGACTTCTAACAGGACTAGTTGCCACCATCATTAATCTGGCTGTTGAAAACATAGCAGGCTACAAATTCCTGGCTGTGCTTAAATACATCAATCAAGAAAGGTTTCACTCCCAGCATCATAATACATCATGTCTTAAACACTTGCCACATTTGAAGTCCCAATAGAAACGGTAATCTGAGCTAAGCCCTGTTTTCATGCATCTTTGCAGGTATCTCATGGGTTTCTTATTCTTCACGGGAACAAATCTTCTCCTCACTCTGTTTGCTACCGCCCTTTGTGTGTTTTTTGCTCCCACTGCAGCTGGGCCAGGAATTCCCGAAATCAAAGCTTATCTCAATGGGGTTGACACACCCGATATGTATGGTGCTACAACATGCATTGTCAAGGTGGCATCTCATTCTACTTATGCCATATAGTTAATGGTCTACTTGACCTTGAGCATTCAAAACTGAACATTTGACACTGACATAAAAACAAGTGGGCAGCACTAGTTCAATCTGAATTTCATTATTCCTGTACCAGATCTTCAACTTCGACAGTCAGTGACGGAAACAAACTAGTCAATCATACATTTATTCTGATACCCTAAAAATATCATATAAACATAATCACTGGTAATTCCCTTAGACATTTAAGCCACAAGGAAATGCAAACCAGCATTTTGTAAGTATAGAGCAGTCACATAGGCACACAAGAACTAGTAGGATATCCTATGCAAGAAATGACATGAATGGACTCTGACCTCTTTGATCACTTGCAGATCTTTGGGAGCATAGGAGCAGTTGCTGCAGGCTTAGACCTAGGGAAAGAAGGTCCACTGGTTCACATCGGAGTCTGCATTGCTTCCCTACTAGGACAAGGGGGCACGGACAAGTACCAGCTCAAATGGCACTGGTTTCGCTACCTTAACAATGACCGGGACCGGCGAGATCTCATCACATGTGGCGCCTCCTCAGGCGTCTGCGCAGCCTTCCGGTCACCAGTAGGAGGTGTTCTTTTTGCTCTTGAGGAAGTGGCAACATGGTGGAGGAGTTCTCTCCTGTGGAGAACTTTCTTCAGCACAGCAATCGTGGTGGTGGTACTCAGGGCCTCCATCGAAATCTGCCAAGCTGGGGATTGCGGACTTTTTGGCGGAGGAGGTCTTGTCATGTTTGATGTTAGTGGGGTTTCTGTGAACTACAACATATTGGACATCATCCCGATTATTTCTATTGGGGTAATTGGTGGAATTCTGGGGAGTCTCTATAACTATTTTCTCCATAAAGTTCTCAGATTCTATAGTCTCATCAACGAGTAAGTACTCTCTTTATCTTTTACCTCATTAGTATGCTCTGCCATTGATTACTAGTTCATTAATGAGTTTTGCAGGAAGGGAAAATTGCACAAGATAATGCTGAGTCTCACAGTCTCGGTCTTCACCTCTGTATGCCTCTATGGACTTCCATTCCTTGCTACCTGCAAACCTTGTGATTCCTCCATTTCAGATGACTTCTGTCCCACTACTGGCCGAGTTGGAAACTTCAAGAAATTCAACTGTCCGAAGGGCTACTACAATGATTTGGCCACTTTACTCCTCACAACAAGTGATGATGCTGTTCGCAACATTTTCTCACTCAACACTCCACAAGAATTTAGCCTTCTCTCCCTCATCATCTACTTCACATTATATTGCATCCTTGGACTCATCACATTTGGAATAGCTGTTCCATCTGGTCTCTTCCTTCCCATCATTCTGATGGGTTCTGCCTGCGGCCGTATGCTTGCTATTGCCATGAGACCTTACACAAGAATTGACCAAGGGTTGTATGCTGTTCTAGGTGCAGCTTCTGTTATGGCTGGTTCAATGAGGATGACAGTTTCTGTTTGTGTCATATTCCTGGAGCTCACAAACAATCTACTTTTACTACCCATAACAATGCTAGTTCTTCTAATTTCTAAAACTGTAGGAGACTGTATCACCCCAAGCATCTACGAGATAATACTGGAACTGAAAGGACTGCCATTCTTGGATGCACATCCAGAGCCGTGGATGAGAAATATAACTGTCGGTGAGCTCGCTGATGCAAAGTCACCTGTAGTCACTCTTAATGGAATTGAGAAGGTAAGGCGCATCATAGACGTTCTAAGGAACATACACATAATGGGTTCCCAGTTCTAGATGAAGGAATGATGCCGTCAGTTGGTCAGCAAGCAGGAAAAACTGAACTGCTTGGAGTAGTCCTCAGAGCACACCTTCTTTTAGTGCTGAAGAAGAAGTGGTTTCTCCAAGAGAGGCGGAAAGCCGAGGAATGGGAAGTAAGAGAAAAATTTACCTCAGTTGATTTAGCTGAAAGGGGGGGAACGTTCAAGATGTAGCTGTTACAAAGGAGGAAATGGAGATGTATGTTGATTTACATCTGCTTACAAATACAACCCCACATACAGTGGCTGAAACAATGTCAGTGGCGAAGGCTATGGTAGTATTCAGACAGGTGGGACTACGCCACATGATCGTCGTACCAAAGTATCAAGCATCAGAGGTGAATGCATCAAGAAATTCTGATACAATAATTCCTCAAACAATTATTAGTTGATTCTTTTGCAACTGAATTCTGATATAGAAGAAAATGCATGTTGATAATAAGGAAAATGCATGCCACAATTACTGTGAAGCATATCTAACCAAAACCGGTAGGACTGAAATAAGAAAACTGATACATTTGTTCTCTTTCTCTAGGTGTCACCAGTGGTGGGAATCTTGACTCGGCAAGACTTCAGGGCCAACAACATACTGAATGCGTTCCCTGATATTGCAAAGAAAAAGGAAACAAGACACTGAACTTGTCTAGAATCAGCCAAATACTATATCTACCACACATTCTTTCAGAGTGCCTTAAGTCTTTACTTTTTCCCCCTGTTCTTTCTAAAATTTGGAGAGGAGAAAGCGAGAGATGAGCTAAGCAGGCAAATGGTTTTCAAATGAACTTGCAAATCCCAGTAGACTGATAAAAACTACGCCTATTATATATCATCCAATCCACATCGTTCCTGAAACTGTGAACTTAAAAATCTCCTATTAACAGTTTTTGTTTAGGAAACCGTACATATGTGAGTTCCTTCTACCAATCTTGAACGTCTTTCTTCCGCTCTTTCTAAGGCTTCTATGCTTAAAAGTGTCTACAATCTTGATTGACCAAATGCTCCACAAGCAAATCTTTTTTTTTTTTTGTCCTTTCTTGCTTCCGGCCGTCTCTTGAACACTGCCAAAATCTCAATGCTGCATCCAGATTAAAGGCCTCAAGTTAATGCTGGAAAGATATTTATCATACTGTCCTATGATAAGTAGCAGTTAAAGAGTATATCAGCAACAATCAACAAATACAATCACATGAGAAAGTTCTGCACTTGCATGTTTTACCCAAGTGAACGTCAACAGAAGGGGCTTATCAGAAGAGCTGGTAGGGAAATTTATCTACCAGGTCACACAGGGGCTACACCAATTATTTGATAATCATTTTTATGTGCAACACACCAATGATTTAATGCCAAAAACCATGGTAATTTCCAAGTTGTAACGACACTCCTTGCAAATTCAGGCATACTCCATCTCCTTTCTACTGAAAACTCCTTCAAGGATGTTTTGTATCAGGATATTTGATCTTAAACTATTATACGCACCTGCTTCAGAGAATAAAAGTTGATATATCAACAACATTTCCCTATTGTCTTAGACGCTCCGGTCTATGGCGGGGCACAAGGAGATCGGTTGTACGCGACTTCACCCATGTGTTTCCAACACTTTGTTTCAAGATGATCATAATGAAAATTGCGTAAGTATTGTGTCGATCAAAGAAGTGAAAACACTTTAGAGTCATTTAGTTTCCATCACATTTCAAAGGCAAAGAAGAGTGTGTCTTTGACTCCATTGGAAATGAAGATACACACACCACACACACACACACACACACACACACACCACACACACACACACATATATATATATATATATATATATATATATATATATATATAAGTTGATACATACATACACACACACAGACACACACACACATATAAAATATGACTTTAACAGCATGGTAGAATTCCCAATACAAGAGACCTTTGCCACACAATTAAAGGATGGTGCAGTCTATATTGTAGCCATTACACCAGACATAGCCTCACAGTATCATGCCATAGCCAAAAATGAACTATTAACTTTTCTCAGGTTATCATTTTATCGCCTTCTATTCAAAGAGTTCCTAGAGTACCCACATTTGCAAGTTAGCAGAAGCCATTTAATGACTTCCACCTCATTTTAGAAGATAAGATAGAAGGTAGAAACAATAAACTCAATGCATACTAAAACCCTTTCCATGTAGATTCAAAAAGCATGCAACCGTCAGGTCTTGCAGGTAATATAAAACAAAAGACAGGAACACCCCAACAGGGAGGTGGGTGGGTTGGAGGTGAAACCTCTGCGTCCCAGGGAAAAAGTTAAAGCCATGCGCTTTTTCCAAATGCCATGTCTTACTGGAGAGAAGTGACTTGCAATCCTACAAGAAAACACTGCATCAGCAGGTAAGAGAGTAAAAAGAAAACTCTTGCCTGTGTGGGGTACGGATATGTTGCCATTATTTGTACGTGTGTGTGCATGACAGAGAGTAAATCTACCTCTTTAAAACTTTGCCATCCGCAGCTTACGTAGATGAGACTTTTTGGCAATGCCAAACTTCCCTCTTCCGCTGCTGGGGCTTTAAGATGTACTGAAGCTTCTTGTGCACGTAGAATCCATGGTCGTTTTTCATCTTTTTGATACAATCTGCAATTTAACCAAAAGAAAAATTCTCAATCATCCTACTTTTAGGTTCCACATAACTAAGTGAAGTGTCAACCTTACCTCTTTCCTGTCTTGCATTTAAGCTCTGTTGATGTCTTGGCCTTTAAAGCGGTAAGTAGAGATGGTTCAAGTCCCTTTCTTGGAGGATCAACCACAACAATATCGGATCCCACAATCCAAGAAACTGGATCCTGCATAATGTCCAAACTGCCAAAGTTTACTTGAAATATTTGATCACATTACAGACTGGCTCATTGCATATAGATATTCATATATTTGATCCAATCACCAATCCACCATTTTCTAACATATATTCCTGACAGCACCCGAAGAAAATGAATTTTGATTGAACTTTACCTTTCATGCAAAAACAAATATTTCAAATCGTCCACTTTCACATAAAATACGACATGAGTGTGTGCACTAATCTAAAGACAACAAGGTTGACCAAACTACTTAATTTGAAAGACAGTTCCTGACCAAGCTTAACTATTGCTTCCATACACTTCAGTCCATAGGAAAGGAATTAGTACCGCAACATAACTAAGCACAGACATCAGATAGGTGTGAAGTGAGTGGAAGCATGCAAAAACACATATCAAGCCAATTATGTTGAACATTACCCGACATATAGGTGTTAATCTTCTTGTCACACAACACAGAGGAAAAGGATCTTTCAGATCAATGCCTAAAACCAAAAATGAGACTTCAACTACCATGCTCATGCACGCAAGACTTGTCTCATTTTTGAGAATATATCTCCACAAAAGCATACCCATAACATAGGTCATTTATGTTTTTTTTGTGTGTGTGTGTGTGTTGTGTGTGTGTGTGTGTGTGTGTGTGTGGGATGGGTGCGTGTCTGAACAAGAAAATGAATATGAATGAAATGAGAATAACTGCAGATGCATCTCCATGATGCCAGCTGATGCTGCAATTCAGAGAGGATGGTAACCGCTCAACTGTCTTCTCAAACGACTGCTTCGATTCCTTGTTCACCTCTACACATTTCACGGATCTGTTGAGAAATCCACTTCTTTATAACATATGATTTTGGAAACAATGACTACATATAAGATGTTAACACTAGAACTTTGCTTACCTACACTTCCTCATGGCAGCCAGAGATATTCCGATTACCCCAGCACCTGCATAAAGATCTACAACTGATGTACCATGAGGGATATATTTCTGTAACGTGCGGAGTAACGAATCAAATGCCTGGCCAAGAACACAATTACATATATAAGAATCAGTGATCATACCAAAAACATATCTTGCTTGTCCAAGCAGATGGAAGCTCTTTTAGAGAAGGCATTATCCACATCCATAAAATGTTTCAAAGAGCTTCTTGTATTCATCACATAGAAAGCAAAACAACCATAGGTTATGCAAACTGCATCACATTACCCCCCCCCCCCCAAAACAACATGTAAAAGGACAAGGGACATGTACTACAAAGTTGTAGAATTCCAGATTCTCTAACTTATAATGACTGAAATATCCAAAATTTCAATATCCAAAATTTCATCAAGATTGTTAAGAAGGCGTTCATGAGCTTTCTACCCTGGTATTTGCTTGACTGAAGCTTGATGGAGCCAGAAAAACATCAACTCCTCCAACATGCTCCCAAAAGTCCCGCTCTCCAAGCAAATGTCTCCATCTACCCCCAAAGATGATCTGAATGAACAATCTGAAAAGTTAAATAATCACACACAAATACTTCATGTAGGAATATCTAACATTTAGCTGGGAGTCATAACAAAACAAGAACTGAAAAACCGGTTTCATTGCCACACAATGCAAAATACACCCCTACAAATAATCACCTCGTTAGAGTCATTGTCCATTGTTACCTATGAGCCGGTATAAGGAGCACAATTTCCAAGTTTATAAGCAGGTAATTACTAAAGGAGTTTAACCACCTAGGCTTCACAGATTCCAATAAGTAAACTCAATGCTTACAAGAACCAGAAAGTTTTCTTTCTTTTTTCTTATACTTTTATTCCATCAAAGAAACTTTTTAATCAAAATGAAAACACATTGTATATGATACCATAATCTTTTATTTTCATCTGCATGGTTCCGCTAATTCTCTCCTCAAGCAGTTAAGTAACTGTGACATTTTAAACCAAAATTGTATCTCTTCTCCTTTTTCTCTTTTATTCCGATCCGCACCACCCACCCTCACCAAAAAAAAAAGCAAGATGTACTTTAATCTTTTTTTAGCTTCTAAGCAACTAGGTACTTCCAAAGAGAAAAGGGAAAAGGAGATTTTACCACTCACATTACTGCCTGATGTTTGAAAATTAGCCCAAACAGAATGAATCAAATGGATCTTCTTCCTAGGACCACCATTTCTCCAGAGGAACTGAGACAATTCAATTACACAAATTACGTACAAGAAGAGTATTATACTAAGAGATCAGTCCATTAATGAGCATGATGATGCATCTTACATTCGCCAAAGCATCCAAATTTTGGTAGGAAGAGGAGTTCTCATTTCTCGAATTCCAAACCAAAGTGACCTGCACTTTACCTGAAATAGTACTGATTTCATATGGAGGTTACAATGGTTTATAGAAAATCTGCATAAGATAAGCATGAGATCAGTCTATGCCGGACCACATACCATTCTTATATCTCTGCGAGGCAGGAAGTGACGTGTCATATGTTGTCACAGCCATCTGCACAAGCCGCAGCACCACTCAACATTTAAGAGGATATCATAAATTACTAACATCCACATCCCCTAACTAGCAAAAAAAAAAAGCCTTTTGACATTCAACAATTTGTGACATTACTTGCCTGGACATATCTCAGTTCCCCAGTTCCCTGATCTTCATCATACGGTTCAACCTTCAGCTCAGTGATTCCTGGCAGGAATAACACATAAAAAATAAGCTCCGTTGTTTTACATGGAGCCTCCATCGCCCCCCCCCCCCTGCGTGGCACCCATGCAAAGTGCAGGCTTGGAGAAACGAACATATAAACTATTAAGACCTTTGAAATGACAACCATAAAGGATAAAAACCAAAACATGGTTCAAGAAACTAGCCTCGTTTCAGGAGTTCCACGGCAGCATTAATGCTGGGATGATGAGCTGCAAAATCAAGAGCCAATTCATCATTAACTTGCAGGCACTCCCAAAATCGAAAGATGGATTTGGTCAAAGCTCAAACCTTTGCAGTCAGGAATATCAACTATACTATGAGTACCCTCTTCATACAGCCCAATCAAAGGCTCGGCAGATGAACCCCGAACAGCAAGTTTAGCACGGCATCTCCATCCCCACTGCAAAATAAAAGCCCTCAGAATTCCATGATAGAGTTAATGTAGCGACATTACTCACAAATGCCAGCACTTACCAGCCTACAGCTGTCAAAGGTAAAATCGGATACGCCAAGTTTCTGGAAGAAGTCTGCCGCCTCGTCTACAATTGAGGGGCGGTGGAGATTGTACTGTTGAGTACAACCGGAGCACCTGAAGTTTAATCGTTAGAAAAAGACGACTATTTTTCATGATGCAGCTACTTTAAAGACAATTTGGAAGTAATTAAAAGCAAGTGACTGTTGACGCACGATTGGAAATGGGAGCAGTCGAGAGCGCAGGACTCGGACATAAGATTGCTTGTACCAAGGTTAGAATTACGTTTCTGTTGTAGAGAAGTTGCCGGCAATTGAAGCGGTTGTAGGGTGGACAAGCAGGTGAAAGTGGGCTTGGATGGCCTTGTCGGAGTTGAAAGATAGATGGGGTTCAGGTAAATGGTGGCCATTGGTGTTGTTTTGGACAAGCAGGGAAGATGAGGATTGAACAGCTCAAGGCATCATTGGTGGCGGGAATGTGATAAAAACCTCGTATTACTCTTTTGGCTGAAACAGGATCCCTGACCGCCTTCTTCGTGACCCCCTCACGACCGCCCGTCACGTGGCAGACAGGGAGGTGGTTAGGCTGTTATCGCCCCACTGGGGGTTAGGCGATCCAATCTGCGACGGCAGAAGCAGATAGCTTTTCCCTTCCAAGTTCCAACGACGGAGCAACGGAACCTTATCTTTTTTAATTCAACGTCACGACCCTCACCGCCCAGCCAACCGGCGAAGTTATTGAAGGATGTAAATCACATATTTAACCATCCATTAGCAACTTATAAAATGATATAACTTTTATATTTAATAATCTATTAGATACAAAAATATATCAAGACTTAAAAAAATCTTATTGAATGATGTAAATCAGATATTTAACCATCTATTAGATTAGGTAAAGAAACCATATCAACTTATAGAGGAGCCTGGACCAAGCCTGCACATCCATCTTTCCGTTGCATATTTACGCACATTTTCATTATATGTCTTCCATCATAGTTCTCTAGTCTGCACATTTTCATTATATGTCTTCCATCATGGTTCTCTAGTCTTATATGTATGGCTGTAAATGAACCAAGCCGTTCAGCTCGTTTGTCTTAAACTCGAGTTCAGCTCAGATAAAAAGTTAATGAACAGAGCTTGGACACCTTTTTTCTGTTCGAATTCGGTAAGTGACACCGTTCGTTTAAGGTGTTTGGCTCGTTAATATTGTTCGTGAGTTAAACAAACCAAACTTGAACAATTAAATATGTTCGTTTAAATAAACGAACAATCTCGACTCGTTCGCTAAGTTAAATGAACCGAGCTTGAACAACACAATGCTCGACTCCTTCGGCTCGTTTACAGCCATACTTATACGGATTCAAATTAATAAAATAAATTAATAAAATGATATCATTCATCGAACATCGAAACTGTTTTTGATTTTTTACTTTTGCATTTTGGTGCTTTAATAAAGACGTTACCGTTAAGACATTGTAGTTATTAGTTATTTACATATATTCAGTACGTTTCGTAATGAAAATTGAACAGCATCTTAAAAGTTAAAACTACGTAATAAGGAAGATATAGATGTGCTTAAAAAAAAAGATGTGTTGAAGGAGACAGTGGGTTAACCCGCAATATCCAAACTCGGTTAGCGTACAGCAATAATTTAGTCTTAAATTTTGACACATCACATTTGATGCAAGAAGTATCATACAAACAATATCTGAATGATATTAGGCCCAAAAACAAGGTAAAAACAAGAGAGCGACTTTTGTCATTATAAAATTAGATTTATATTAGCTTTTGAATTATTGAAAATTTGCATCAAAGATACTGACTTGAATGGCTTACCGAAAGGCAGCATATTTTCTTGAGGTTCCAGTTCCACCAACACAATTTCCACCTCACAAAAGATACTAACTGGCAAAACTTGGAATTGGCAGGATACAGCAGTGAAAGCGAAATCATCAGTAATTACAAAATATAGAGTTCAGAACACACTCCATATCCTGTACATTCATTGTCCACCGGATCAGTCATCCGCTCCAAAATACCTGTCGCCAAACTCCCCCATCCCAGGTATTACTCGATGTTCTTCGTTTAGAGGCACATCGATTTCTGATGTAACAATTTTCAGTGATGGGAATCTTTTACAAACACAATGTACTCCCTCTGGTGCCTGTAAAGCAAACAGCATCATCATTTGCTGGAAGTTCTCTCTTCCCCATTGCTTCCCCCTTTCGCCCCCCTCCCCCAAAATAAGAAAGGAACTTTCATAGAAGGCGGTCTGCAAGCAACTTACCGAAATAAGATTTAGGAAAATAATGTGAGATTCTGGAACCCCTTTCCTTATCAAAAGCTCAATCGCCTGATTGGCTGAGTTATCTTCAAACATCAATTGCAAGATGTCAGTTTTGTACTTCGTCAATAGGAGTTTAATACCTGAAATACTCTATCCCCAATACAGCGAAAGCCGTACGTAATCATATTTCCTTTCTTCAGACACCGCATGCCCCCTTGGGTAATGGAGTGGAGAACTTGAACGACATTTTTGGATGACAAACGAAAAGAAAGAAAGGAAAAAAAAGAACAAAAACAAGATGGAGAAATATCCTTGTAACAATTACCTGTAGCAAGAACTCGGTCAAGAAGTCATTCAGAAATGTCTTTTGGGAGTTTTTCATATATAAGCTGTGGTCAACCAAGCTGATAACTATTATCAACCCAATCATAGCAGGCAGCCTCAATACAAGTTATCAAAAGGGAAAGAGCGAACATGTTTCCCATTGTCTCCGTTGGATCAAAATCTTCCCAATTTTGATGCTTTTGCAGCAAGCTCGCAGCGCATTTTCCATACTTTCACCACTGCCATAGGTATAATAAAACCAGAAATGATGCAGGTTCACATGTTTGGAAACTGTCTCTTAGCTAATATCATCTCAGCTCTAAAAAGCTCCTTAAAAATCAAAATAACTGGATTCTTGCATCCACGATGGTTTCCCTTGTAGCTTGCTTAAGTCAAAGACTAATTTAATTCAGTTGGCCCCTAAGAAAGTCTTCAAAATACCCTTAGTAGTATTTTAGACGTGTTACATTTTGTTAATTTTGTATCGGTCGTGGTTGTCAATTATACATACATCACTGCATTTCAGTGGCCAGATTTCAAATTCCAGCCCCCCCCCCCCCCCCACCCTTAAGTCACTTATTAAGAAAGGTGTCGGTCTAACACAAACCACGTCATGTAAAACAACATTGCATTGACGCATAATTAAATCCAAGTGGGCACTAAATAAGCAATACAAGAAATAGGTCATACAGCATAACATCCATAGTTACACAGAAGGCTGTAGCAGGCATAAGTGATGGTAATCCGTTTTCAAAAACGTTGTCCAAGGAGTTAACAATTTCGAGCAAAACGAGGCACTGCCATATTCAAAATAAAGATATCATGGCAAGCAGGGTCCACCTTTATAAAACTAGTACGAGGAAAAGGAAACGAATGAGTAAAAATCACAGTCCTAAAGATCCCAATCATATTATGCAGAACCACGCAAAACGCCAAAATCAAACAATGAAAATTGTGAAATCACCAGAAGACTAACCTTTTTACTTTAAAAAAAAACAAAAACAAAAATTCCACCTTCGTTTCATTGGACATAAACAACATGCACTATCAAAGGACTTATGATTACAGGGCCTCATATTGCTTGAAGCAGCAATATAACAAGGCAGTATAATTTGGAAAATTGTGCAATAATACTACACATAAAAGCAACAGCAACAGAATCCAGTACTACCTGATCGAGCTCTTACCTTCAAACAATTGAAACTCCACATAACTTGCAAAAGTCAACGCCAGTATACACAGCTCCTACACATAATTCAGCAAAATTTCACCGAGTCAAAGCCCATGGTCTTGTATACAAAGAAAGTGAAAAGGTTGCAACCCTTCCCCCTCCTCAAGAAGCAAATAGTTAGAAGAACTAACATATTCCTTCCACCTCATTAAGAAGATTAAACATACTCAGCATTTTGCAGTGCACTATATCACAAATAGTTAATCATGCCAAAAATTAGATGTATGATGGAGAGTATAATCAAATAAATGAAAGATGAAAAATGCCCATATGAGAGCACATACATTTAACAACTAGATATAGCACACCCAAGCAGAAATCTTCCCACAATCAAGAATAAAACTGATAAATATAAAAATACAGCTGGCATATGATTATCCTTTACAACCATGAACCCTCAAGCAAAGACAATAATTCCACTTGGCAGATTCAAATAATCCATGGTCCCCACCCCCTCTTCATGGTGTTTTTTTCTTCTGGTTTTTTGCTTTTCGGGGTTTGTGAGTATATGTCTGCTGGGGGTGAGGTGGGTGGAAGGATTACTTCATTTCAGCTGATTCTTTCCTATAGTTACCTATATAGTATCCATTACAACTAGTCAACTTAATAACCAGCCACGTAATTCAGAGGATTTCATTAGACTAAGTATCGTGTTTGGCAGAGTTACACAAATCCGGGAGTGGTAGAGTTGAGCCAGAAATTTTGAAGGTCTAATGTGAGCTTTTATATTATTTTATTTTTATTTCAAACTTCGATACAAGCGTTTGTAGTTGACCTAGACCCAAAGGCTGCACAAGAAATGAAAAAAATTAATTAATACTGAATTACAGCACACTGAAACCACTAGAAAAGGTTAGAATATCTTATTTGATCTCAGCAAGCCGCAAGGCTTTGTAAACTAAGACAAGATCGGAAAGGTTGGGATGAATGATAAGGATGTGCTTTACAATAATGATTATCCTAAGGTTTCACAAAAAATCAAACAAAAAATAATGTTGGCAATAAAAGTTGTATCTTCCCAAAGTTTATTTTTTAATAATATCTTCCCAAAGTTAAGAAGTAGAGTAGAAGTTGAACCGTTGTTTATTTCCCTTAACTCACCAGTTGGAGTAACCACTTGCTTTTCTATAAATGGTAAATGGCCAAGGCCATGCTCAACAACCTGAAAATTTTGTTTAATAGCCGTTATCCTATTCTTTTCCCCAGTATCTTCAACAAAAAAAAGCATAATTTTAAAAAGGAAAAAAGAAATATCAAAAATAAAATTTGGGAAATCGCCAGACGAATAAGTCGATCAGAGTAAAAAACAAAATCATGTTTCGATATCTTGATCACAAATCAGCGTATGCATGCCTCTAATCTGCAAGATAGACAGGAATATTCAAATATAAGCTTTTGTTAACAATATTACCAAACTTGAATAAGGAATGACATCAATAAAATCATGCCCTACATTTACTAAGGTCATCTACACTAGGACCAGCTGTTTAGAAGTCTGATAACTATAAAACACATCAGTCTACACCCTTGAATGATCCCTCTTGTTCCAATCATAGTCTAAGCATAGACTGACAGGAAAACAAAGAGCCAAAGTTACAAGCTTCACCATGGAATTTTTTTTACAACATCCTATAATTTATTTTCGTAATGCAGCATATAAGCTAGAAAAAGGGGCAAACATGCTTTTCGGAACTCTAAAAACTAGACACTGTGTTACCCACTTTCTGTACCAGCAGTCGGATGACTTCCCGCATCCTATAGTAATCTAAAGAAAAAGTCAAATTTCACAGGTAGACATCTTGCCAGTTATGAAGTCTATTCTAAACTTATGATATAATGATATCAAAAAACCCTATACAAAATCCATCATATTAGCTCACAATACGATCAAGGAAGCACACACCTGAAAAGTTGACTTGGACAATCAAATCAATTGCAACATGATTATCACCTCCCCTTGGTATAATGACATCAGCATATTTCTTGGACGACATAACAAAATCATCAAAAGCAGGCTTGACAAACTTTGCATACTGCACCACCAACAAATTCTTAAAAGGAGCCACTCAGGTTTTCAAGCTTAAAAACTGATTCAACAAGCTTTTCCATATTGTAAGTAAAGAAAATTTTCCAAATGATGCCGCAAGTTAGCAACCCAAAACTCTCAACTTGGCCGAGGATTCTTCACATAATAGCATATAACAGAGGACTTGCCTGCTCAAGTACATAATTAAGGTCCCTGCCCCTTTCGACAGTGTCTCGCCTGATTCTACGAACAAGCCTCACATCAGCATCTTCAATCAATCAGCACAAACAAGAGAAATAATATATTAGCTACTCGTCTCTTTCTTCTTTTATTGGCTCTTTTGATGTTTCACTTTTTCTTTTCTTTTTATAAGTATGAGTACAAGGGAGACGGCAGCTGGTAAAGTTAAAGAACCTGTGTCAACAAAGATCTTCATATTCATCATATTCCGAACTCGTTGATCATGAAAGACAAATATCCCCTCCAAGATTATAACATCAGACGCATTCACCTAAAACGACATTGAGGTGAGCACTTGTCGACATAGTTCAAAAATCTAAAATTTTGTACCGGACAAGAAACACTGGGAAATGCTATCAGGGGGAATGCTCACTCTTGACCTACTTATTATGAATCTGTCTCAGAAAAGCTTATTTACAACATACATGAAATAATAATTCCATCTGCATAACATCGAAACTAAGCTACAATTCAGTAAGCGAGAGCAATTACAATGTGACAAGTTAGACATAAGAGATACAAATTCTCATTACATTTGTGTGAAAGAAATATCATGTGAGAAAAAATGTTGTTTCAGATGAAAATAGCTAAATGTTACTGAACAAGTCAACAACTATGCATCTGAAACAAAGACATTGCTGGTGGAATAAAAAGTATAGAATAAACTTCAAAACTAGGAAAGATATCGAAAGGCTCAGGCTAAAAGAGGAAGAAGGCGACTATTAAAAGAAATATGACCTTTCTTTTTAATACTTAAAGAGGATACGACACATAGCAACCCACAATATGGACAAAATATCCACATAGCTGACTATACCTAGTGGGAAGTCTCATTGTACACAGAAAGATACGGTTACATTCTGTCCTTCCGTTAGGGTGTGTTTGAATGTAATTATAACCATCCTTTTTTTTAGATTATGATGATGTTTGGAATCGTTTGTTTTTTTCTAACTCAAAAAAATTGGTCCAATAGATTATTGATATGGATAATATAAAATACTTAATATGTTATTTCTTTGCATGATGGCAAAGTGTAAAAATGAAAAAGGGAATCAATACTTCATTGGAGATTATGTAGAGTAAGAGTGGGGAAAATAATGGAAAAACAAACAGATGATCAAGTCAAGAACTTTCTTGCAGTTCATTTCTCAGGTTTACTTAAGGTTACGTTCATCTCAGCACTATTAGTACATCAAAGTTTCATAATCACCATCATGTTGTTATCCAATACCAGTATTAACAGAGGGGTCATTAAATCACAAGCCCAAGGCTTCAGGTCCTTGGTTCACAAGCTTATGATGTTCATTCCTTCGTGAGATTGCCACTCAGCCCAATATTTTTGATAGTAAATTGTTGCATCTCTGCTTGGCACATTGATGAAGAATACATTGAAGTAGAAGAAAACTCCCGACTTTTTGCACCCAATCAGGGCATTATTAAGGAAACAGCGACATCCATGTAAGAATTTGGAGGCATACCTGACGAAAGGTGTCCAAGCGTCTTTGGTGGGTTTTGAAATCATATAACGGAACCTGGACCGATTGCCAACACCTAAGCTTTTCAATACACTCAAGCTGCTCAATATCAAAGGCATATGAAGCCAAAAAAACATATGATTGTATGAACCATGAGAATGAGATCAACAAAAAGACTCAAAAATCCTGTTCGAAAACAGATTCAGTACACAATTATTTACCTGGGTGGTCGAAATTATACTCATGGACACTCTTCGATTCTTCTGGTGTCAAACCTCGGTAGAAGGAATCCTAAACCGCAACAAGTCAGTGTTCAAAGATTTGATAATGAAGGGAGCATGAATATTGATGTATTGGGAGGCAGAAGATAGCTCAAAAATAAAAAGCAGAAAAGAAGGTGCACAAACCTAAATCTAGAATCGGATATTAAACATAGAAGATGAAAAACACACAAGAATAGTGACTATCCAAGAGATCTTTAGAAACGGGTATATACTTATTACTTCTGAATAATAGAAGAGCAGGACTAACAAAGTGCTAAATTAATATTCAAGTAAGTTCCAATCATTGTCACATAGCTAGAAGTGAAGAATGCAAATTAAACCAAACACTTAAATTTCTCCCCAACTTACCAAATTATCACCACTCTGCCTATTGTTTGATACTTGAATTTCTCCAATTTTCTTCACTTTTATGTGGCTATCTAACGTTTTCGCCTCTTTTCCTCCTCCTATAACTGGAATCTCTTGTTCATTTGTCTGGCTTTTCCTTTTATTTTTTCTTAATACTTAGAAACACATCCCTAGTTTTTGCCGAAATCCTATAAACGGGCCGAAACAGTTCCATTGGAATTCAACCTTTGCTTCTCATTACAAGTTGAAGGGAGGCCTCAGAATAATGATAACAGTTGTTTCTACATGGCCAATCTGAGTCATGGAAACCCCTTTTATACAAGTATAACGCGAGGATGTAAACATTAAACAACATCCAACATAGACACGTGTCTTTCAATCACCAGGTCAGCTTTTTCTGTAACCAATGTCCAACTTAAATTAGGGGGGAATTACATGATAAACAAGAAAATTATATAATGATGGTTGTCAGTTACACTCTCTCTTTGCAATAAATCCTTCCCTGGACCCTGCAAACGAGATTTCTCCAGGCACCAGGTTGCCTTTATTATAGCCAAAATCCAACTTACGTTAGCGGAATTACATGAAAAGCAGGATTCACAGTGTATACCTGTCAATTAGGCTATCTCTTTGCAGTCAACCATAAACTTCTAAAGATTTGTATCAGGGATAAGTGATTTGGTAAGCCTGCATTAATAGAAGTCTTCCACGCCCCTAGTTGTCCCTTTTTCTTGTATCCAATTTGCAAGTTAAATTAGGTGAATTACATGAAACACAGGAAATTTATAGACCGTAATGTTGTCAATTAGACTCTCTCTTGGCAATCAACCACATGCTTCAAGAGACATGGACGCAAATGTAAGTCCATTATTTTCTCATCACTTCATGCATGAAAGACATATGTTTCAGTATCCCAAGAGCGTTATATATTTGACTTGGAAGTATTCAACTCAAAATATGAGAAATGGTCAAATATTATGAAACAGACTACTAGTTCCCAATGTTTTAAAAATGCAGCATACCAGCAATAACATCCTTGCACAAGGACACTTAAGCAACTTTAAAGTTATTAATAAAGAAAACCCCCAACTAATCTGATTGACCAGCACAACACGATGATCGTGAAGTTGTTGAATGATCATGTCACATACCGTAGTCTTACCGGAAGCAGTTCCTCCCGATACACCTTTCCAAGGAATTGGGAAATAACAAAACATTTAAAGCATAAATACTTCGATAAGCACATTGAAGATTCAACAGAAGAAGAAGATTCAACAGAAGAAGAAGAAATTCCAAGAAGAAGAAGAAGAAGCAATTTCAAGAAGAGAAGAAGAAGAGAAGAGAAGCAATTTCAAGAAAAGAAGAAGAGAAGAAGAAGAAGCAATTCAAGAAGTAAGAGAAGCAATTCAAGAATAAGAAGAAGAAGAAGAAGAAGAAGAAAGAAGAAGAAGAAGAAGCAATTTCAAGAAGAGAATAAGAAGAAGAAGAAGAAGAGAGAAGAAAAGAAAGAAAAGAGAAATAAGAAAGAAGAAGAAGAAGAAAGAAGAAGAAGAAGAAGAAGAAGAAGAATAGAAGAAGAAGAAGCAATTCAATACACAAATACAAGAAGAAGAAGAAAGATGAAGCAATTTCAATACAATCAGTAAACAAATACAAGAAGAAGAAGAAGAAGAAGAAGAAGAAGAAGAAGAAGAAGAAGAAGAAGAAGAAGAAGAAGAAGAAGAAGAAGCAATTCAATACAATCAGTAATCAAATCAAGAAGAAGAAGAAGAAGAAGCAATTTCAATACAATCAGTAATCAAATACAGGAGAGAACAGAAGTAGGTGATTAGAGGCGTACCAATAACAAAAGGCTGATTATTGCTGGGGTCAATGGAGGGGGGGAGAAATGTGAAGAGGAAATAAAGGGAGTTGGAGCGCAGAGAGAAGAAGATGGCGAAGAAGATAATAACCTCTCCAGCCATAGACCGGAGAAGTGCGGGCGTGAGGCCTTTTCCATAACACAGTCTATCGTCGTCGTCCCCTCCGACGTCTTCCTTCTTAGTTGCCTTCTTCTTCCTCGGTAATACCTTCTCCTCACTGCTTATAAATCGCTATTAGGAAAATAGCAACTGTGATTTTACACGGAACAATTGGAGGAGCGGGAGACAGGTGCCGTTAAGTAGTAGACTTTTTATTTTGACTCAGATGTTTTAGATATTCTATTCACAAAAAATGTGGATAAACGGGTTCTTTTAAGGTAATTGATAAAGATAAGAAAGATTATAAATGTGAATCAATATGTGGAGAAAAAAGTGAAATTCTTCACTCTAGAGTTCTTCAACGTAAGTATGCAAATCATTTTCTAGCAGCCTCTTCTAGCTTAATTGAACCACACGAGGTGTCCTTCCACAAACCAATCCTCCGGGGCTAGCAGAAGAGAAACACTCACACTGTGGGCGTCTTTGAAATCGAACTCTTGATCTTTTACATCAAATCTCAACTCGAATATCAACTGGACTATACACTAGGGGCTATGTAAATCAATGCTAGTTATATAAAAAGATGTCTCTTCTTTATCAAGTAAGAATAAATGGATATCTCTCCATAGAATACTAGGTGAGAAGAACCCATTATAAATGTCATGTATTTTACATACGTCGGGTTTTGTTTCGATTACAGAACAAAAGAGATCGAGACGAATTAGTTCTTTATGAACTTAAAAGAAAGTGAGTCAGACTATTTTTTTTTTGGTCAAAATGTAAAAATTCCATTTAACCAATGATCAAAATAGGATCAGTACATTTACAATTACACCGGGCATACCCAGGATGCAGATCATACAATCAGCAAAACACAATTTGATGATCATACAGTCAGACTACTTTTTAACTAGACACGAAATTGAAAAAAAGGAAAGTTGTGTCACTTCCGACAATAAAATAGAGAATCCTTATTTGATGATTATATGAATTGCTTCCTTTTAAGCATGAGTACCCCTTTCTTCGGTATTATCTTTCATTTATGTATATCCTATTGAATCTTAAAACTCATAAATATAACTTTTTTAGGCGATTATATTATAAACTGTACTAATACCTTTTGTTTAAGGCGATTATACTATGAATTATACTAATACCTCTGACCCTGTCTTTTTACGCCTTCTCCGTGGGCTTTATGAACCTTAACATGTGACTCAAACTAATTGAAGTAATCTTTTAATGTCTGAAATAAAAGGTAATGACATGAATATCATTT
>AP025094.1:336011-412081 GCA_036186865.1 Eustoma russellianum | reverse complement strand
AAAAAATGGAGTAGCTGTAACACCGATTCTAGATATGCCGACAAAAGGATTTACAATTTTTTGGGCAGCATGGGTTGGGGAAGGCCTTACCACGAAAAGCCCATGTTGCAACAAGACAGGCTGCTTCCGACCACCACCACCACCGCCACCGCCCGCACGACCCCCCGGAATCCTTTGTACGCTTAACAGATAGCCGTCATCAGTTGTCACCTGCCACCCCAAGACAAGCATTACTTGTAGGCTACACTCATCTATTTAGCTTAATACTGAAAACAATGTGAATTATCAATTTTTATTATACATATATATATTAACTAGTAGTTAATTATCAGCTGCGGTAACTTCTTACAACAAATTCCTGGCATGGGTAACCATGAATAGTGACCGCCGACGAACATAGACCTGCAGGTGCGCCACCGGTACTTTCTTCTAGCCGGAACTGGCTCCGACTAAATCCCACACCCACATTTCCGATTACACATAAGCTCCAGATAGCTAAACTCACAAATCCTTTGAGACCCATTTCTTGCTATTTGCTCAAATCGGTCTTCCGTATCACTTGTATCTTTGGTACGGTCCCGTGTAAAAGGAAGGGGTATATATATATACACGTATATATGTATGTAACAACTGTATCTACAGTTCTATGCAGAAGAGTGATTTCGGTCAATAGTCTGAACATAAAGAGAAAAAGCAGTGGAGTGACTGACCGAGATTTCGGCGTTTGGTTCTTAAAGGACAATTCTGTTTTTCTTTTATATCATTTTCTTTTACAAAGTAATAGTAATAGACAACAAATGTCAAATCAGTTAAAAAGTATAAATATAGCATATTATTGTTGTGTTTTTTTTCCTTTAACCAAAAGTTCATTCCATGGTCGTCAGTGTCTCCACCGTCCCACAAGATGTAAATCAAAATCACAACCGCTTACTAGGTTAGGTGAAGACTTACGCACGTGCAAAATGATATATCATTTTTGAACGTAAATGTTTCATGGACATGACGATATGGGACTAACTCTTGCATTTGAGTTTGTTGTGTTGTCCATTTTTCTATTATACCCAATTTCGTATCGGTGTCGGGTCCATTTCTCAGAAAATTTATTCAGTTATTTACTTCATAAGTGCATCAAGTGAAGCCTATTGTTGTTTGTTCATATAATGGATTTTATCCCCTGATTAGATATTGCCTTTCGATTGAAATAATTTCTCCAAAATAGCCTTAATCTGACGTAACAATCATGGTATTAAATTTTCATCCGTTTTTTAGTCACATACATGGGGAGTTCACGTGCATATGTATGTTCTACACATTAGAAGATAAGCAATGACGTAAACATTTTATGTCTTTTTATTATTTTGTAATTTAATTAATTAATACAGTATAGATAATTTCATTAATTAAAAAAGCAATGAAAATAGTGACTAAATATTAAACACTATCTTTATGTATATCTATATATATTTCATATCTCTCATCAGTTAATGAGTAAAATGACAATACGGCAACAAAGAATATCGGTCAATGACAAAATTATTTATAAGGTAACATGATGAGTCTACAACATATCATGTGATTGATGACATACTACAGTTTGATTGAATATAATCTAATATGTAAAATTCTCACTAATGTGAAATATTGGAAGCTGATAGAAACTTAACATGGGATTAAAGGCTGCATAAAAGGAATAAAGTTTCGAATAAGATTTTTAACGCAATTTGAATCACCTAAATCGGAGCTATAAAACTTGACATATGATCAAAACAAGATTTAATTATATTGCAACCTACATACGGGTCCGCCTTGCCCCCTGACGTCTTTCTGGTGAAAGAGGTATTGTTTTTCTGTCGCTCATCTAACTCAAATTCTAACAATATTTTTTGATGTTGTTGAATATGTATGATTGATTAACTGATATGACTAGTAGAGTTCAATGCCATATTTTTGAGTTTTGTATTGGTTACCAATCATCTTTTCAACATGTAAGAAGGTACCATTGAAAATGAAAAAACTTGTTGAAAGAACTATAATATATTGCATTTTCGACTTACGAGAAAAAGTCGTTCAAGTACTCTAGATGTTATGCGTGCATTTAAAAGTATAATGACTAAAATGTTACAAAAGAGATGAGTGAATAAAACATTTATTTAATAATAATTTAATAATCGTTGATATTTCAAAACAGATACACAAAAAGTAAGAAGAATGAGCATACAATGAACAACGGAAAGGTAAAGTAATGGGCTTCCCGTTTTAGACTAATAACCGAAAGGCATGGTCTATGGCTGCTTTGCTTCCTTTAAGCCGTTAACTGTGAATCGCGTAGATGCCTTGCACAAATGATTCATTCTGTTTTTCTTTTTCTTTCCTTTTTTTCCCTCTTGTATTGTGATGTTTTTGCTCATTATACAAAAAACTCTAATAAAATTAAACATACATGCTCCATTCGTATTAAAAATATTACCGTGTTTGGTCACACACATGGTTAGTCAAAATATTTTATATATTGTTTAATAGAATGTAGTTCTAAATAGTTCAAAGACTATTTTGTCAAACTATTTTATTAAATACTTTAAATGTTTAGCCTTACTTGATGTTTGTCTAACGACCTTCGTTGACCAACTATGATAATATTTTTAGAACGAAGGGATCGAGTAATAAAAATAAGATGGCATATGCATACACTAACTTGATAATTATAAATATACACAATTCTCATTTTAGCACAATTGATTCTCATTTCATGGCTTGTAATGTATGTCGGTTAAACATAACATACCTTTATCAAGTAAAGATGTATGACATAAAAATATTATTATTTGTTTATCGTGACTTATTGTTATCTATTGATTATACAGGAAAATACATGTGTATCATTTCACAACATATATTATTACACTCAAACATTATAAACTATTTGGTTATGAATGTAGAATTGTAGTCTTGTAGATCGAACGGGGAAAGCAAGAATGGAGCTACACGGGTAATGCAACCAAATACACAACCACCTACTCACCCCCCCCCCCCGTATCCTTCACATTCAGAGCTTCGAGAAGCCTCTTGGTCTCCCGACGAATCCTTGCGATGATCACAGCAGCTGGTGGAAGATGAAGAATCACCCCATTCCTGATCTGATTCCTCCAATAGAGAGTTGATTTGATAGTTTCGCGGAACATGCAGAGGAGCTTGAAGGGGTGCCTTCGATTTGCTGAGAAATCCATGATGTTGCTATCAATCCAACGGTCCGGTTGGGTCTCTCCAAAAAAGGTATGCCACCTACCTTGCTCAATTAATTGTTTCCACACATTTGAGATCCAAATGCAATCCCTAGTTGCATGCAAAATGGTATCTGGCTCCCTATTGCAAATGTTGCAAATGGGAGTGTCAAGGATGCCTTTCTGGTATAGAGTTTCAGCGGTAAGGAGCTTCTTGTGCTTAATCTGCCACAAAATTATGTTCCCTCCCGCTGGGCCTTGGATCCGCCAAATATTCTTCCAACTGGCCTCACTTGTTGGATTGGAAGGATGAGGTGGGGATTGTAGGTCATAAGCAAGTTGCATGTCGAATTTCCTGCGTTTTCTGCTTGATGTTTGTGTGTGTAAGTCCTGTACACTCCTGTGTGCATAGTATTCCCGAAGAATGTTCCTTGCGTACCTAATACTCCGCCGGATGAAAGAGGCGTTACTCCTGTTCGGCGTATCCGCCAGGGGGTCTCCATACTTCGCCCAAAGGACCTGAGCCCATAGCTTGTACTTTTCATGACACATCCTCCATCCTAATTTGGAAAGAAGCGTTAAATTCATCTGTGTGAGCCCTCTAACCCCGAGGCCACCCTCCTCCTTAGGTTTACAAACCGTGTCCCATGCTACAGGATGAATCTTCCTTGAATCACCATAACTTCCCCACAAGAAGTTACGGTTTAGGTGTTCCAAAATCTTAATCGTAGAAGCAGGAAACTTAGCAGTTTGCACATAGTAAGCATGAATGGTACTAGTGACCGATTGTATTAGTATCAAACGGGCAGCCCTGGACATAACTTTGGTTTTCCATGCCCCCAGTTTGGATTGCACTTTCTCCACAATGGGACAGTTAATGTTTGATTGACCCGGCCTTTGGTTGGGTTAGTGTTCCTTTAGTAAGTAGGGCTTGGCCGGTGGGCTTTTGGGGTTATAGACTTGATGTAAGGACTGGGCTTTGGTTAGGGATTTTGTACTCTTTCTAACCTTTTGATTAATATATGATCCGTTTTCTCAAAAAAAAAAAAAGCTACACGGGTACTGCTCTGGAAATGCTACTGAGCACACCAACAACAGTTTGGTGGCGTTTGCTGTGTTTGTGGACCAGAAACCCGGGCCTTTGTTTCGTTGTAACAGACGCATGTTGGATCTGCAAACTAATTAATTGAATTATATTATAGTTTATTTTCGAGTTTAGTTACAATGTAGCCTATTTCTGAGCTCAAACTTAAAATTTTGGACTGATTCAGATTAGAATAATATTATAATCAAGTTTATTTCGAGTTTAGTTAAAATGTCGGTCTATTTCTGAGCTCGAGTCAGATATAAAACCAAGCTTAAGCCAATATAAAACTGAGATTATAGCTTATTGATATTACTCATATTCAACTTGCTAGTGCCCTTGCAACATCTGCATTGGCGAAATACTAACCAAGAAATATGGTATCACTTGTACCCATGAAAAAAGCCCCAAGAAATCTCCTACTCTATATTACCTGCATCATCCTTGAGCCTATCTTATAAACAAGACAAGTTTATTGTGAACACAAACGTGGATAAGGGACCGTCCATGTGATCCCATATGGACCCTACACCCATTTGTTATACGGACTAGGGGATAGTCCATTTCTTTTTTATCGTTAAAGGCGTCATCACTGTATCATAGATATTTACTTTGATCCCGTAAAAATTACTACAACAACCTTACCTCTTTGATTTAGAATCGTGTTAGAAAACGCATACCTGGTAAAGAATGCGTACAGTTAAAAAGGTAACCTATTTATTCTATCAACACATATTGTCTGTAAGGATGAATTTTTAACACAAGTTGCAGTAGTAGAAGATGATGTGGAAGAGGGTGCATAGTCCTGGGGGCGCTAATCGCAGAATATGTGACAAAATCTTCAAGCCGGGAAGACGGGTGTTTGGTGCGGTGACCCCTGGCCCGGTTGAACCGCAGATGATGAAGGGGTAGTAGACAAGTCGGACGAAGAAGAAGCTGCAGCAGGTGACTCAGTGGAAGCATCCAATGTAGCGTCAACAGGAGGTGGGGGTGCGCAATGAGCAACCTCAGTAGGCAGCGCCCTCCATCTCAGAATCATCAACAACATCAATTTCAAGCCCTTGTGACAGAGACACAGGAACAGAAAGGGATTAAGCAAAAGGAAATGTAGTCTCAACAAAACGAACATCAGGAGAAACAACGAAATTACTGGATTCAATATCAAAGAGTTTCCCAGCATTTCATATCATAAGGATACCCCAAAAAATCCTCTGACTAAGGTTTATATGGTTCGGTTACATTTGATACGATATCGTCAAATTCGCTTCAGTGCCACTTCGAAATGAAACGAGAAATAGACTTAATTTAGATGATATACGCCAGAAACCAAAAAAGGTTAAAATAAAGCGTTGGAAATGAGCATCGACAAATGTCAAAAGATTGGGACCAAGAGTACTGTTTTTGTTAAATTTTATTAGGTTTTCTGTCACGACCAAAGAAGGGAAGAACTTCTACTAATCAATATGAAAGTGAAAACCACCAAAATGTGCACTAGCCCGTCTAGCTCAGTTGGTAGAGCGCAAGGCTCTTAACCTTGTGGTCGTGGGTTCGAGCCCCACGGTGGGCGCCAAGTTTTTTCCACGGTGTTTTCTGTCCAAAAACTTCCTGTCGTGTCCTTGCGATAACAATATGAAATCTTGTCTTTTCTTTGAAGAGATTCGTATGATACTCGATGTTTTTTTTGTACTTTTCCAAGGAAACTATTGCATGATTTATTAAAACGATAATATTGCACGACCATTTAAAATTTCATTTTTCCCTTGAAATTTAGATGTGTATATGCATATGTCTTTTTGTGTACGTACGTACGTATAACATATTTACACACATGTCTATGAGAAGGATCTTGATTCCATGGATGATATTACAATAATGTGGGATATGTTTCACTCTCAGTAAAGTCAATTATCCACTGGGCTACTAAGACATGGATACAGGGGAGTTTATCGAGCAAATTGCAGGAAAAAGAAGCAGGCGAACGTGTAGTAGGAGGAGAAAGGGGTTCGGATCACCTCGAGAGTGCGGTGAGTCATGGTGACACGTGATCTGACGGCACATAGCAGGAGAGGTGGCCGATAAAACTGGGTGAATGATGAGCAATAGAAGAGAACGTAAAAGCTAGATGGAGAATGATAACCAAAAGCTATTATATAAGGTGATAGTATAGACTGTATAGTTGTTAGTCTACTTAGGTTGTTATTGAAAAAAGTAGTTCTTTTATGTCATTCGGTAAGTTCAGAGATTTGTTTACAGAAAGATGTTTACACATTTGTCCTCAATGGCGGAACAAGTACCCTTGAGTACAATAAAAATGATAATAGCTTTTGGTTTTATATATTAAATGTGTACATTCATAGATACATCAAAGACTAAAAAGTATATATGAGTAATACGCTTAATCCATCGTGTTTGTATTTATGCATATAAACCATACTGAGATGGGGGGAAAAGCCGCTGCTTGTTCGGATCTTTAAATGTCAGTTTGATGTTCCGAATTTGCTCTCCGGTAAGGTCCTGGAGATGAGGTTTCAAGGGCCTCTATGTTGTACCCATTACCTTGGAGGCTTCCGTTTATTATAGAGGTCGGATGTACGCAATCATACCCATGTGTTAGAAACATTACCACACGTAACACTATGATGGAAGCAATTTGATAGGAAGAGTATAAATTTCATGCTTATCCATGTACTTATTTAGCATTTCATGTCCGCAAGGCCAGAATATATGTGTGTTGGAATGTAATAATACAAAAATAGGTGCTAGTAGTACATTAGAATGGCATATGTTGCAACACAGCTGTCTTAGTTGTAGAAGCTGAAGGTCTTAGATTGTATTATGATCTGCCTCATGCCTCCAATGGGTGATATAATCATCAAAAGCAGACCCAGAATAATGCACACCTGGATATCAGGAACACACAAGTACATATCAACTCAAGTTTCCATTCACTAAAGACATTATCGCAAATGAGTGAGATAAACGTACCCAGTTGATAAACCAAGACAGACTGTATTTCTTCGGTTTGTAGATTGATAGCCACATGACACAGGGTAGCTGAAAGTTACCATATTTTCCAGGTAAGTGATTATCAACCACTACTACTATATCAACAAGTCATGGCCTCTTTGGATTAGATCTTATTCACGGGAATGGGATACAAAATGATGCTTACAAAGTAAGTGGTCGGAGCGAAAGCAAGGCCTCCAATGAATCCTAGAAGGCTTCCAAAGAAGGGGATACTGATCCCAACAAACATTGTGATTGCTGCGGCATAGATTACGAATTCACATTAACATTTCAGTCATTGAAAAGAAAGAAGGAACCAGAGATGACTTACCAACGTAAATATTCCTTGTAATGAACCGCAACCACCAAGTGGGCTTGAAACGTAGTTTCTTTACAAGCAGTGTCTCGATCATGTCAAACACCGGCATTGCATACATCTACGAGCAAAAGAAACAAACATATAATGAATACACCAAGTAAATGTTTCTGAGTCACTAAATCTCCAAGAGAAGAATTTGCTTGATGACCTGATAGCTGCCAATGACATGGACAACAACGAACAAGTTAGCCATGACAATGAGCCAAGTAGGCTTTTCCAAGCTGATGAGAATATTGTCCTCCACAGCATTTCCAAACATCCGGTAACCAATGAAAGCAACTGGGAAGTAGCACAAAGCAACAACAATATACGCGATGACGACTCCTCTCCACATGGCCACTTTAGAAGGCTTCTCAGGGGTTGAGGGGATTGTAGCTTGAATCTCCAGAACCACATTGTGACCAGCATAAGCAAAGGCCACATCTCCAAGTGCACTTAAGAAGTTAAAAATTGTTCCTGCCGTGGTTGTAGCCTTGTAGCCATATTGCACATCAGGTTGCACACCCTTGTGCACAGATGCTCCCCAAGCAATAGTTGAGTAACTTCATCCATACGCGTAATCATACGAAAATGTTAGCTACTAAGCACAATATACATGGTACAATCTCATACAAAGACCATGATTCCAAGTATAACACTAGAAGGTCAAGAATTCACATTTACCTCAATGACATGACTGCTGCAGCTAAAGAGACACCCGAGATTGAGTTGAAATTGGGAAGATGGGACAACACGAAATGGACCGAGGCGAAGATCATAATGAAGTAAGTGAGCTTCATCTTTTTGCAATCTGGGCAAACTAAATCATGGACTTTCTTGAGGGATTTTCCTCCAGTGACCATGTAAACAATGTCCACCCCTACTTCCACCACCAGCTGTTGAGGAACTACAATCCATAAGCCAAGCTTTTCCCCAAAGGCATACTGCCCCAGCTCATGGTATCTGTCGAAACGTTTTCCTGGAACCATCTCGTGCATTTGGACCATTTGCCACAGAGTGTATAAAGTAATGATCCATGATAATATCATCACCGTTACACCTGGTCCCCTGAAATCAACCACATTATATATTAAGGTTGTTCAGCTGAAATTTCTTCTTTCATTTGATTGTCAGTCACTTTTTGAAACAAGACTGAATGAAAGAAAGTTCCGTGCTAGATGATAGTGTAAAGTATTACTCCTTCCGTCTTAAAAATATTGTCATAATAAAAGACAACTATGATAGTATTTTGTGTTTGGAATGGTACAAGTGGTGAATATAGAAGGTAAAATAATGGAATTAAATGCAATTATAGTACCATCCAAGCTCGGACATGGCATAGGGGAGACTTAGGACTCCAGCTCCAACCATAGCAGTGACGTTGTGGAAAGTAGAGTACCACCATTTTGCATTTCTGGAGGAACTTATGGGAAGCCATTCATCAATGGCCTTCTCTTCTGCTGTTCGCTTGTCAACCTGTCCTTTCTGGGATAACTTACCTCGTTCAGTATAATATATGTAATATATCGTACAGATCCAAAGGACTATGTCACAAAGTAATGAGTTACGAATGCATCTCACTGGTTTTATTACAACTAGCATTGAGTATTACAAAAGTTTATATTTAGTTCTGAACTGATTTAATGATCAAATATCATAATCGCGCTCTATTTTGTTTCTACATTCTAACAGAAATTAAAGATGCAACTTATCTTTTATTGAGATAAATGCACCATGGTACAAAATTTACGCATTGGTTGTTCTTTTTAATGTTTGGGTGTGACTACATATGTTAACTAAAATAAGCAGAGACTATCAATTCTAAATAATTGTTGTCTGTTACTAAAAAAATATTTGCCAGTTCTTACAGTAGAATAGAATAGATCAAGGACCATTAATGGTGGTTAATTCCTGCTTGAAAGTACTAAATATAACCATACTAGAGAGTTGACAGATGAGGTTGATATTATAGATACATGTTATTGGAGCACAAAGATGAAATCTCTCACTCCGAGACCCTCAACAGCCCAGCCCCAAGGAGCATGTGTGTAGGATGTAAATCAGGAGTCAGCGGCCTCTTAGATTGAGTGAGATCTTACGCATTGACCCACACAAAGAAATCCCCGTAAACCAGGCATTTGGCTTAGCAGTAGAAGAATACCCACAATGTACGTGTCATTAGAATCAAACTCTTGATCTATTGAAGCAAATTCTAACCAAAATATCAACTGTGGCTATAGATACATGTTCTTGACCGCATAAATGAACTTTCTTAGTACTCGCGGGAGTTACGGTCCTTCCAAATTATTTTAGCATTTCTACACACTTTGTCTTATGTAATGCACCAAGAAAAAAGGACGGCAATCACATCAGCACTCCAAGACAGACGCGCTTTCCTTTTATCTTCTACTACTACTACTGATGATAATAATAATAATAATTTATCATTATTATAACTTAGATTGAACGAGACATTACCTTTACTTGTCGATGAAACAAAGTATATGAACCATGCACTCCACGACATAATTTGGAACCCACAAATGCCCGTTTAGATCAATCAAATATACGAAGAATAACAATGGGTTTTACGCAAGAAAATCATGACCCAAATCAAGTTAAAAAAACGTTACTACTTAAATTACCTACGATAATGCTGGGAAATAAGAATAACATAGGCTTTTCACTGAAATAACATACGGTGTGAACTCCGTTTCTTTCTTCTTCTTTTCTTTGCCAGTATAAGTCCCAACGATTAATTGAAAGTTTTATACTAGTGCAAATTTGAAGTAAGGTATAATATTTTACTATTCTGACATGTTTATCGTGGACACATATTTTTGGGCTGCTTTTGACCCTAAAAAAAGGCTCCAAAGTGAAAATAATTGGCTAGAAGTAATTAGAAAAGCAAACATGTTAGAATACTCATCTTGAATAATGATATGAAGGCAATATAAAAACATAACCATATGCATTACTATTGTTAGAACATATCAAAGTGGATTAACTTAGTCCTTGTTCCAAAAAAAAAAGTTATCATAGAAATTGATATCAGGGATAATGATAGAATACATGAACACAAAGCTCTAAGTATAAATACATGCATGAAAGTAATGGGTTTTAATTTGCAGTCCAACTCCTCTTCGGACTCTACGCAAATACGGAAGACTAATACATTTGGAACGACATTTTGTTAGGACAAGGCATAATGAGTCAGAAGGAAAAGAGGATGGTGATGGTGGGACAGGTGGAGAATGCAAGAGAAAAACTACGACGTTTTGGATGCTTCCTTGCTTATTGGCTGCCGGCTGCCGGCTGAACTAAAGAGCTTCAGCCAGTACACAAAAACAAGACAATCACATTCCATCGTGGAGTGCTTAAGTTTTATTGTTTTGGGAGGGAACACAAGTTTTATGCTATAGACGTACAAAAGTTTGTGTGTAGGAATTAAAGAATTATGTTAAAAACTTATATCTTGGTTTTAGGTTGAATAATTGCATAGTAAAATTTGTTTCCATTCACAAGTTTATAGCCAAGGCGGAGATTGTTGTGGAATCGAAGTGGGACAAAACAGAGAAGCTGCAAGGGGATTTCTTCAAATCAAGTTGGATAGAAACTTCCTTTTAGTTTACACACACACACATATAAATACATTGTATATAAATGTGTATGTATTTTGTTTTTGTCAATACGCGTCCTTTAAGTTTTTCTTTTTAAATTCTTTGTTAAATTTTTTTATTCTTTTTCAAATGTTTTTATAGTACGTATATGAAGACAAAAATATAAAATAATAAACAACACATACAAAAATAAAACTTAAAAAAAAAACATACGGAAAAAACGCAAACAACAAAGTGAAGAGAAGAAGTTCCTACATGAGCTTCAGAATCGAAAACCCAGAAAGCAAGGAACTAAAGCGAAGGAACATGTCACCTGTGAGATGGTCGATCTGATGTGACGACGATATTCTATGCTCAGTGCAAATTCTGTGCTTGTGGAAGAAACCGAAATATAATAGTCGAACGAATACGAATTCTACCAAATACACCATAATGTTATCTATAGATGTCTAAAATTTCTCATGCCAACTGAAAATCCAAAAGCTGATGGCGTTTACACGACAGAAGATGATTATCAAATGGTTCAGCTCAAAGGGAGGAGACAAACCATGTTCGTATCGGGTTAATGGCAACTTCGAAACTATGTCTAAACGTCGACAAAGAAATTAAAAACCCTAACTTGCAGGCCAAGTTTCTGGTTTTTAAGTCGAAGCTTAAGGTTTTTTTCCAAGAAAACTTCACTGGTGGCAGAAGGAAACCATATTACTAACAAGATCATGCAACAAAGTCAAAAAGCTACTATTCAGCTTACGGATGAAGATGTCGAAGAGATCAACGGCTATGTGATGCAACCTATTGGTAAGGTTAACATTCAACAGTATAAGATATGACGTATTAAAACCTTACCAAAAAATCCACTTTTTTCCCTAAAGTTTGTATAATTTTAAATACACGTAAAAAATGCAAACGGAATAACAAATTAAGTAGCTAATCAGGAGGGGGGAAATAGAAAGAAGAGGGAGGAGGACTTACGTTGTCGAAGGGATGATAGGGTTGATGATCAGATGGAAGCTGATTGGTTGCCATGAGTCCTGCAGTCTGCTGCCCACAGAGAATAGGGAGTACTGAGTAATGTGTTATTATGTGCAAAGAGCATTGGGGTAAAGATGGAACCAAGAAGATCTATATATTCCTCCGGGGCGGATACTTATAGATGAGACTCCATCCTCTCCCATCTATATATGCCACATCTCTCTGATCCTATGAATATAAAACTTACGTTGTTTCATTTAAAATAAATCATAGAATAAAGCAAAATGACTCGCTAAATTGTATGCTATTCTTGTATTGTGAAGTGGTAGTTTCATTATGGGTCATCGGAAAACAAACTATGTCTGTTTCTAATACATGGATACAGTTGCATACATCCGACTCTCTCATACACCGTCATAGTCGGAAGTCTCTAAGGCAATACAGCGTGTAATGCATGGACGTTTTGTACGTTGCATTTTTCAACTTGTGTAAAACTTTTTTTTGGTACAACTATACAATATCACAATCTAGAGCCGGAGGTCTCACTGGAAGCATATTTTCTATCCTTTAGGACAGATGTATTATCTGCCTACCAATTACCCTCCTCAGACCTTAGCGATAGCGTTTATTGTCGTTGTCAAATACAATATCACATCTAGTTTTCGAAGGAAAATGCAGAGAAAAGATCATGTTGCATTGTTTTTTCTCCTCTTCACATCGCCGTCTCAAGACAAGGCCCAGAGTTAGGTCAACTATTTTGATAGTGATTTTGTGTACTTCCTAATCGTGCCTAATGGAAATCGGTCAGTTATTAGTTTTCTGTCTTTTTGGTATTTGTCATGTGTGATTGATTGCGAGGTTCTTTTATTTAATCCCGAGGTGCTGTTATATATATATATTACATGAAATCAAGGGAAATTGCTCAGAAAGAGGAAAATATTTGATCTTGTTTTAAAGACAATTGATGTTCTTTTAAAAAATTTGAGTAATAAGAACGTTAATCTGTTTGTATTTGCCTTAAGTAAAACCGCTTTCTGCTTATATATAATAAAAATACAGATGTTTTTGCCGAAGCATAGATCCTCCACTTACTTATCCCTTATATTTGATGTCTGGATTATATATTCTTTATTTTTCATAGGTCAGAATTTGTTTGGCATAGATACCATATTTGTATAGTCAAGATAAGTCCGCTTTTGATCGGATTTTATCATGTGTGAGTGTATATATATAACACCGGTTTGGTGCTATAATATCATTATGGCATTATACCCTTTTTCATAAAGAACATAAAATGATAGATACCACTAGTTTTGTACTACTAATTTTACCGGTATGTCTTATATGTTATGTGTTTGTAAAACCATAGTGATATACATTTCATGGTATGCATGACTATTCTTTTAAGAAAGACTAATGATAAATACACATATTTTTGTTATTTTTACATTATTGATTTTATCTCATGATTTATTATTAACAATTGATCAAATAAAAAGGTATGTATTGATAAAAAAAATATACATATTTATCATTATCCAGAAAAAAATATGATCCGAAATTGTAAAAAAGATGTGCAACAAAGAAGGGCCATTCACGAAGACTTTCTTTTTGTAGACGTACGGCAATCCTCAGTTGCAGCTGAAAATAAATATATAAATACGGTTGCTTTGATGTTAGTGTTGCGCTTTAAGAACGCTCAGATAATATATGTCAGAAAAAAATATAAAAGTGATTTAGAAAATATTTTAAATTTATATAGTTATGGACATGATATTTTTCTAGTGTACGTAAAATGAATTTATTTTGCTTGGTTGATAACTATTGGTAAAACTAACCCGTGATAAATTTCTTTACGATGAATGTTGATTGTTTTTGTTAGAGTTGGTTCATGGAAATATTATGTTGTGTTTGAGTTTGATGGTTTGGTTGATAAAACAAAACTCAACGTTTCTACGCTAGTTTTTAGTTAGTCTATATAGACTAATACGATATTTTGTTGAGCGATTCATTGATAGAAATCATTGAAGGAAACGACTTAAGAAGGTTTGGATTTCTCATAAGCTTTCTTGAGATATATCATAAACAATGCAAGGTCCATGACAGTAGCCCCATAAGAACTAAGTGTAAGTTAGTTCTTATGACATCAAGGGAGATGAGATTATTCCATTTGATGTGAGCTCCTTATGATGGCAACCCAACCTAATGTCAGTAAAGATCCTACGAACGAGGTTCAATGTGGTAAAAACAAGTCATATAATAGTTCTAATCAGCACTTCAAACTTGTCTCTCCTTATGGTGTTGATGTAAGATGGTGTTTGCTGTAAGTTTATGAGGGTGTGATTTTAAGAATCTCTTAATAAAATTCATAAACATTTTTATGATGGTGCGAGCAGTATGCACTTGATGAATTTCATCTATATAAGTGTATAGGTGGTGCAGCTTCCTATAGAGTTTAGAATAACTCAGCAGAACACTTATAAAAACATGGGACTGGATGCATGACCGATTTTGCTTCAAACCGTGAACTTGTGTGAGGTAGACGATGACATGTCTTCTGATTGTTCATATAAACAGTAGCGAAATGTGATTCAAGACGTCGTTCTCATCTTACTTATGTTTATGTAACTCCGTTTGTACTACTGACGATTCAAGACCCAAGTCATCGTATCCATTGTGTGTCATTGTCTTTGTATTAAGACCAGAGATATTAGTTTTAATTGTTCATGGATGTTTTTATATAAATATTGAAGCAGTTTAGGAGATTGTTGGGAAAAAACACATAAAAGTGCTCTAGAAAGTGGTCTAAATTTATATAAAAATATGTAAGAAGGTTGATCGGAAGATGAAGTGTACAAATATGTAAGAAGGTTGATCGGAAGATGAAGTGAAAACTTGGATTGGATAGATGAAATGATACTCTGAATTTTCTGAATTTTGAGGTGATATAACGTTCAGGGAGTGAGACTGAACGTTCAGTGATGAGCTCTGAGTGCAGTCTTTGAGTTCGGTCTAATTCTGAAGTTTATGATGAGATCTGAGTGCAGTCCCTCAATACTGATCAATTCTGAAGTTTATGTTTAGTCACCAAATGCATCATCAAACCTTTGGTGAAGCTATTTATTTGAATGTCTAGTTCTGAGTTGGGTGACGAGTTCTAAGTTGCAACGTTCAAAAATTTCGAATTTAGTGTTCAGTCGATTTAGACATCATAAAATTTTTGTTGTCTTTTTGATGAAATGATATAAATTTTGCAACTTATGATGCATCTTTTCAATCTTGAACGATCATAAACTAATTTTAGAAGTCCAATTCTGTATAGAGATATCGAATTAACTTCTTTCTTGTGAGGAGCGGATTAGGCATGACCTATTAGATTTGCACCTCTTCAAAGACATGGTCTAGGATAGGAGTTCATGGAGAAAGATGATTAAGGTTAACGAGGTTTAAACAGGATATAAGAGCACCTTAGAGTATTCTTAAGGGCTTAGATATTATCTACGCTTTGGATGGATTTTTGTATTTTTTTGCATTATATGTACATATACACGTCTATGACCATTGTTATATTGGGAGTTTCATAGGTGTATTTATGGAATTTGCCCATTAACACACTATCACGTCATATTCCTATTATTGTGTCATTTATTCAGGTACAGTCAGAGCCGGGGATCTCACTGAAAGCAAACTCTCTATCTCTAGGGATAGAGGTATTGTTTGCTTGCCGCTCACCCTTCCCAGACCCTAACGATAGCTTTTGCTGTCGTTTGGATATACTGGGTATGATGATGATGATTTTTGATATAATTTTAACATACTTTGGAATGATCTTTTTTATAAAAAAAAAATTGAGTTTTTTGTGAAAACCTGTGGAGTTTCTTCCTTGTTTTTCCTTCTTCCTCTTGTATCAGGCACTTCAAATAGACAAAGTCAATCTACCTAATCTTTCTTTTGTAGAGCAAACGAAAAGAAGAAGCCATAATATCCTGAGAAGCATTTTTCGAGTAGTCTACCTTGCCACTGTTGGAGCCGAAATTGCTTTTAAGGACGGTGTAATATTTGTTACGCCTTTGCTATTTCTTCTCTTGGTTTATTTTTTCTTTTCTGTTTGATTATCATATCTTTGGAATTCTCCCTATGCATATTTTCAAAAGAAGTTTGAGAAAATTGAGAATACTTATATGATGTTCTCTTCCAATTTTTATATACTTCAACTTAATTATGTTGTGATTTCATCATAGTTTATCATCTTCCATGTTTTTGATATCTAAATTTCCAACAATATAAACGTATATGATCTACTGCAACATGATGACGACTCTCTAACTAAAAGCATAATGTGCTACAGTCATTTCCCACTATTTTAAATGATACAGATACATCATCAAGTCTGAGGTTAAGTAGATTTTTCCATACACACTTGTAAGTAAGACAGTAAGACTTCTTGTAACAAGGTAAGCTAATATGTATTGGAGTTTCTTTCAAGAAACATTTTTCTTTTCCCTTTTTTCCCATAACAGTAGTCAAGCCGAGCAAAAATAAAATAAAATAAAATAAAAAATTAATTGTCCAAAAGAATTTAACTCTTGGTACTTGATTTGAAACAACGATAAACATTATAGAAGTACTTTTCACAATTAACCCACGTACCTCGCATGCTTCGCCTTAAACATGCAGAATATTCACAACTCAATTGTCAGGAGGATATCCTTATGATTTACAATGCAAATGTCAAATATAAGGTCAATTTAAATCAAGTTGAAAATATTTTACCTACTACATTATACTAATAAACTAATCTATTGATTAGCTATCAACTTGATATTGCATAACCACATCTTGTAGTAGTTCAGAGGAAGTATCCTTTTATCCCCACACATCAATGATAACTACAACCTAAGGTGTTTCCGGAGTCCAACTAGCATCAGCTGAAAACCAAGATTGTATTCAAGTCACTGAGCATCTCCAATATATAACAACAACAACACATACTCAGTATATCCCAACAACAGCAAAAGATATCGTTAAAGTCCAAGAAGAATAAGAAGCAGACAAACAATACCTCTATTACAAACAGTTCAGATCATCCTTTTTGCAGCATGTGTTTTGTATCACATAATCTTGTTGTACACACAAGCAAACTATGAGCCTTCAATTAAGTCATAGGATTACCTCACCACTCAAAGTTACCAGGACTATTGGCCCCATGTTACTATCTGCCTTACTTTCCACCAAACTGTCTCGCACAATGGATATTGATCTACGTCCAGAAGTGTAAGGCACTCATAATAAAGCAAGTTAGTAAATTTCATACGGCTGCGGGTCGGCGGAAGTGGTGTTCAAGTGTTGTACACCTGCACCACCAAAACACAAGTACTGATTGACAGACTTCCTATGGCCTGATCCTTCCTTGAGAAGAAATTGATGATCCACTACCCTTGTTTAGCTGATTAGAACAAGAACCAGCTGCGATCTCATTGTCAATCAAGATCCCTTTTTGTTTGTCTAACGAGCAATGCGAGGAGAATGATGATTTCGAGAATGAACTGGAGCGTGACCGCCTAGATACAGTTGGAATTGCCTGCATGACTCCCTGTACTATTCCAGAAGCAAATTTCTTTTTTGCAGTTGGACTCGGCAGGTTACTCCTCACTGAAAGGGTCCTCTTGTTGTTATGAAGAGACGTTGGCTTTGAAAATCTCTCCCTAAGAGGAACAGGAGGTCCTTCTGAAGGGCCTATGGCAAAGATCCCCTGTAATTGTCAAACATCCATCGCCACTGCCTTTTTTCTTAGGCCAATGAAGGAGTTGTTTTAGCTTTTGTGCAGCATGACTAACAGACTGCAGCTTAGTACTTTTCCTTGCATAACTGTTTTCCATGCTCAAGTCATGCTTATTCAGCTCTGGTGAAATAGGGCACCAATCTATGCTGCTACTTGCATCTGATACATTCTCAATACCGGTATACAAAAATATTTCTGTGTCAGATATCCTGAAGGAAGTCCCAGGACTACTTCCAGAGTTCAGCAATTTCAGATTAGACGCGATAACCTTTCTCGCCGAGTAGTCTTGACATGAGAAGATTCCACCAGCAGAGATCAATTGTTTGGACAATATTTCTGATGAGGCAGAACGTGGCCGCTGCCTGAGAATATCAAGAGGTGTCATTCCATTCATATCGCGAATGTTGACATCTATGTACCGGGCCGTCATAAGTAACTCAACCAGATCAGCATGGATGTTTCCGATGATAGCCAGATGAAGTGCAGTTCTCCCTTCAATATTTTTTGCATCAACTATTTCTTCGATGTTAAACATCTTCCCACTAGACAGGGCGTTCATGAGCTCAATTTGTCGGTCTAATCTCCGAAAACCTGGAGTTTGGAAACCTCTGACACATGCATGAAGAAATGTTTCTCCAGAAGTATTTGTCACATGGATTAATGAGGGAGAAGCAAGAAGCGGAGCCTCTACAACAGCTAGTTGACCCCTATAAGCAGCAACATGCAATGCAGTGTTGCCTTGATTATCTCTTGAATTGATCAAGTCAAAAGATGATACAAGCTCTTTCACTATCTGCAGAACAATACCCTGTCAGATTAGCATGGAAACTGCAGTGAAACAATTATTTGGACTTCCTAGTCACAACTTTTAGCCAAGTTTTCAAGTCAGACTTGGGGGAAAAAACTGTAGCACCCAGTTTTTCATTTAATATTCTACCGCATGTGGATAAGAAACCCTGACATGCAGGAATCATATCATCTGGAAAATTGTTATAGTATGCCACTTAAATGAGTAATCAAGTTAGTTTCAGACATCATCTGTGTAGAAATGAATAATCAAGTTCAGCTGTGGATAGTTTTGGTAACCAAACAGTGACTACAAGAAGATGCCGTTCATCTTTCAGATATTCCAAGTAGTCAAGGGAAAACGTCTCCAAGAAACTAAAACTAGGATCCTCGAAAAGAACATGGTCACTGCATTTATGACTTCAGAAATTGTGAGTTACTGATTTTTAAGCAAAAACTTAAACATAGCCAAGGTTGCAGTTAGCCGTTGATTTAACAGCAAGCTTTATTTGAGTGAACGGTTGATTTTGTTGCAACTTCTCCACATAAAATCGAAAGTAATATGCATATCACAGCCCTGAAATACTTATTAAAGGTGTAGCAGCCCAACCAGCGGCAGCTGCTGTTGGCAAGTATCACTATTAGTGTTACAGAACATAATTACAGTTACTAGTTATTTACTCGAATAAAATTTGGACACTAAAGTTAGCAATCAGTTTAAGAACTGGAATCTAAGTGTCAATAATTCTGCAAGGACAGCTTCAACTGGGGAAAATGTTCTTTCTTGATACCACTCAGTTCGACTATTTCAAATTAAAGACCAAGTAAACTTGAGTTGTCCCTGCAGTTCTAAAGCAGAATTACAGACAAACCTCATCCAGCTAGAACAAAATAAAATCAAAAGAATACTACATATTACGGTTTTAGATTGATGAAGAAAATGCTTTTGAATACACATATCCAAGTAAAAACTTCTCCAAAACCTCAGTGAAAACAAAATAATCTTTGAAACCACCCTTATGCAGCACTGTTGGTTGATTTCATACAAAAATTGGCAAAATTGGCGATGTGCAGTAGGTTGATCGTGGAAATGATATCTAATTGAAGTAATATAAGGTAAACTTAATTAAGCTGCATACAGAAGGTCTAAATAGGCCAACAACCTTGGTATAGTGCAACAATCTGCAATATTATAAAAAGAAGAAAAGGACAAGCAAAGGAGCAAAAACCCAAAAACGATTGAAGCTGTCTTTAAGTGGCTTTCTTAATATTTGATGAGGTCCAACTACAAAACAGAACCATAAACAGAGCCAATTTTATTGTGGCACCACAAGGCTCTTCCTAATACCCATTTCCTATAATCCTTTTGCCTTATGCGCAAAACGCAGAGGAGCCCAAAATAAGCCCAAAAAAAAGCTTTTGTTTCAGCTACTTACAGAAATCAAATATTAGAGAGAGAGAGAGAGAGAGAGAGAGAGAGAGAGAGAGAGAGAGAGGGGGGGGACAAACAAACTTTGCAAGAAAAAAAGGTTAGATATTGCAAGCACAAAAGCAGCAGCTAAGCGACTCACCTGAACTTGACCTCTAGCAGCTGCAGCCTGCAAGATGGTAGCTCCCTGAACATCTCTATAAGACAATACATCAGAGGTGTCCCCAAGAATCTCCTTCAAGGTCACCAGATTGCCCCCTCTGGCAGCAGCATGAACAGCTCTATTAGTCATCTCAAAACTTGTAAGCAGAAGGGATTTCCCCACTTTGTTCATCCAAAACTCTACCATCTGGCAAAGAAAACCTGGGTGACAAAGCAAAATCGAAAAGGATCCTAGAAACCTCTGAATTCTTACTTCTGGCAGCTGCATATAGCAAATCAGTAACCCCATATTCTCCCTCTCCAAAGACTACAAGAGGATCTTTCTCGAGCAATTCTTGAACAAAGACCAAGTCACCAGCTGAGGCAGCAGTATAGAGAAGCCACCCACCATAACCAGCTCGGATGAGGGAGTTTTTTCTTTTCTTGTCTCCACATTCAGAAAACAGCTTTCTTGCAACTTGAGATCGGTTCTTGGCAACGTCATGAAACTGCTCCTCATCATCCCAGACGGTCTCAAGACGTCGAATTCTGCGAAGAGAAGTGAGCTTTACAAGGTGATTTCCATCTAAGCGGAGAAGCTCACGGATCATTTCAGAGTGCCCATTTGCAGCCGCCCAATCAATTGGAGATGCATACCACCATTGATCACCAGTGCTCTCCCAACGAAGAGGAAAGTAAGTCGGAGGCATTAGGAAAACAATATGTCAACCAAAATCTGCTCTTTCTTTTTTCTTTTTTCACTTCTTCGCAAAAAGATCAGCAACCACTACAAGATGGAATTGCAATCACCCAAAAGATCCTTTCTTAAGGCTACTTTTTCAATGAAACGTCAAAAATTGAACTACTAGAAGATAGCAGAAGAAAAATTCAAACTTTTTCAGGTGGGATGTCGAGGAAAGAACAATTCATCTATTCGTGAAGAAGTTGAAAGTTGGAAACAACCAAAAGATACGAAAAGTGATTTATTTAAGAAGATGCTAAGTAACAGATATACGGAAACGAGAGCCCACGCGTAGATAGAGAGAAATATGGTTAACGTTTGTTGATTGAAAAGATACGGTAGGAACTAAAATACAGAAAACAGAGGATATGCGAATGGCATTACCAGAAAAGGTCAATGGAAAAGTGAGAAGAGAGCACACTTAGAAGATTTACATTTCGGAGGGAGAGCTAAGTATGAGGAAACAGCCCACATGGATAAAAGGTATGGAAGTGAGATAAAGCGGAAGGATCCAGAGGGTGGTCCTCTGAATCAACACTTCCATTCTGAAACAGTTGAAGGAAAGGTAGCTGGCTGGACCGAGCGGGGATCTAATCACCCCATTCTAGCATTACCAATCCTCTTAGCATTACCAATCCTCTGATGATGCCACGTGTCATTGCCTCAACAACCCCATGATGTGTCGTGCGTGCGGTGAGTAATAAGGTAAGAGAAAATGGGTGAGGATGTGTCGTGCGTGCGGTGAGTAATAAGGTAAGGAAAAATGAGTGAGGGATCCTAAATCGGCTGGACCTGGATTTCTGATTTCACCCTAAACACTGCAAAAAAAAAGTTGGTTGAAGGTTAAAAAAACAACAGAAGAGTCGCACGTTCTTGAAAGAAAATATTACGTCCTGTACGGCAATATGATGAATCATGATGACAATTTATGTTTCATTATGACTAAAAATTTGTCATTGGATTACGTCGCTTATAACAATTAAGTGTTCAAATGGATATATAACTACTTAATTTTGGGTAAAAAAAATACTTGTTCAATTTTAGAAAACGAAAAAAAAAATATAAAATGGGCTCCACTTATATGTTCAAAAAGAGTAGCCCAGCCTAACAAATTACAACAATTTATACATCCGTACATGTTATTTTAAACTTTTGCGAGTAATTGAACATGAACACATCACAAATATTCACCATGGTTTAATAAGAATCATAAAATGAAGCTAAAATTGACATTTTTCCTAAGGCACGGGAGGAGACCTTGTAGCAAGTGTTAATATTGTTGTTTGTGACTTTGAGTTACAAGTTCGACAGAAATAGTCTCTTGCACAAAGAAAACGTGTAAAATAAGACTGTGTACATCCTATTGGTCGGTTAAAAGATAAGATACATAATATGTTAAGATCTCTGTTGATAAAGTCCTTTAGCGATTTACACGCCTTCTCATATAATAAAATGTCGTCGTCGTCATCCGTACCTAGTATATCCCAATGACATCAAAAGCTAACATTGGAGTCTGGGGAGGGTAAGTGGTAGACAGACAATACATTTGTCCCAAGGGATATAGAGTCTGTTTCTAGTGAGAGCACCGGCTCTATATGTACCTGCATAAATTACATAATAATAGAAATATGATGTGCTAGCGTGTTAGTGAGAGAATTCAGAAAATACAAAGAAGAGGCTTTTGATATTAAAATATACATAACGTGTACAAGTAATGCAAAACAACGGTAAAACATAAGCAAACAAGTGCAAAGTCAACCTAAAACGTAGATCGTGTCTACGCCTACCTATGTCCCTAAACATACTCTAAGGTCTCCCTATATATAACTTATATCCCGTTAACCTTAATCTTATGTCTCCATGAACTTCTATCATGGACCATGTCCTCAGAATGTAAATCAAATGATTCTATTGCATTTTTGGCAGTACGAGTATAAAAAAAAATCATTTTCTGTCTTTTAATGATTGGTATTATTATATTTTAGACAATAAAATAAAATTTAAAATATGAAATGAATTAAGTTACCCTTCTAACAAGTGTAGTCATCCACCACATTGTTGAAATATTACGTAATATTATGGGCCACCAATGAAGGAATTAAAGTCACATACATATAACAAGGAACTCCCGAGTTCCTTATTTGGATGCGGATCAGGATACTTGAGATAGATCACCATATATGGAATAGATTAAGCTAATACCAAAAATGAATAAATAAAAAGAGAAAGAAAAAAGTGTCAGAATCGAAGAGATTGTACATGTGTAGACGAAAACAAATAACTTGGTTGAAGTATGGATGAGAATGGGAGCTTGATCGGGAGATCAACAAAAAGGAACATGGATAGATGGCTTCACCCGGTGTGTTTAAGATTATCTCCATTACAACAGCAACATATTGTCTTAGAGATTTCCGTTTATGGTGAATATGGGAGGGCCGAATGTACACAACTATACCCATGTGTTTTGTTTTCCGACAAGATTATCTCCATTATGCTAATTAAACTGAAGTAGGCATACCATTATGCTAGGAATCCAGAGACAGACATTGGTGGCGAACTCGCTGTCAGCTATAAATCTCATCAAGGAGATCCTCACTGTTGCAAGGCTGCACGTTATCAAGGATTGTAAAGATACCTTGAAACTTCAAGGTGAAGCATGTGTCCAGCACTAATTCAAGAATGAAATATGATTACCTGATACAATGGCATAAGTGGGGCATACCCGTCATGCTGTGAAAAGCTGGGGCTAGAGTTGGATCTGAAAGGTGGTATAATGGCAGGTGGCTCTTTCACCTTTGAGCTAACCGAAACACGAGTAGTTCACTTCACGAATATGGCCTGATAAATACAAAAGCAAGACATACTATAGAAGAGCAGCGAAAGAGAGAAGAGTTTATTACATGTAATGTGAAATCTGGATTTACAACAAACCACTGCCTTTCGTGTTCAAGTCTTATCTCTCTGCAAGCAATAACTAGTCCCCCAAAAGTCGCACTCCCTGGTAAACTTCACCAGGACGAAGATCATCTAAATTACTACAGCATCTATACCCATTTATCTCCCTTAAACCTATGTAGCCACGCCGGCTTAAGAAACCATGGAAGTCTTCTTCAGTATAGAAGGTTATATCTTCTGTGCGGACAGCCATCCTATCGGACTCATCATAGAGGCAAACCTTCACTGTGATTCCTACATGTTAATAGCCAGCTGATAAAATAACCAAAATCATCCGGGAAAGGTAATAAACAAAGTCATTTCTTGGTACCTTCATCAAGGTGGAGAGAATAATTGCCCAGAGGCATGTTCCTGTCAAGACTTCGTATCACATTGTCCTCATCTTCCAGCCAAAATGCCCTTTTTGTACGCAAGCGAAAAGCAGATTTTATTGTTTCCTTGATGGCTTCAGCAGTTCCATCTATCCCAATTCTTCTACTATATTCCCCCCATTTAACTGTTATCACCCTGCCACAGCATGAAGGGGCTCCGTCACCACCTGCAGTAAGGAAAGAACCTCGATATCATTCAAAGACAAAGGACTGGTTGATGAACACATGCAGTGGTCATTGAAGCCCCCATATACATAAATACAATATGCTGTCAAAACATGAAAAGTAAACCTGCAATACAGCAGACAATTTGGCATCTTCTTTACCTTCCCCCCACCCAAAAGGACGAGATCAAACAGACGAAAATATACAGATTCGTAATGTTAAAAAGGAATACCATGAGTTACCAGAGCCAATTGACAATGTCCAAGGACCATAAGATACCAGTCCACTGCTCATAGTCGTACTCATGTTAGAAAGGTAAAAACTGCAGGAGTTATTATCACAGTCACTTGGCACGGATCAAGGTCCATTAGATGGTTTAATGGCATACGAAAGCAACTAGCAGCAGAACATAAAGCAATTTCACATCCTTGTAGTCATTTTATGCACCAAGAGAAAGCCAACAGTGAAAATCTGAAATCCTATTATTTTCAACTAACATCATGAGGCGTATATAAATATATTTAAAATCCAACCATCAACCTGAAACAAATGAAAAGCAGTGTTCGTAGGAGTAAAGACTACTGATTCCTAGGACAATTCTTGCAGATAAAGTCGGAACATGAAATTAGAACCCAACCATCGCCAGGGGTTTCTCTCCAGTTCCAGGGGGCAGCCCCAGTTGCAGCAACAGCATCTGCGGCAGTAATTGCAAGAGGATCGCTGTCGGTGTCCAAAGTTGCCTCCAGGTTCACTGCTGAGCACCCATTAGCTGTTCAATCAGACAAAAGAAAAATGAGATGATGGAGCAATCAGATACAGAACACACTTCAAAATTGGTCGAAGAAAGGGATCCTGAGGTCACAAAAGCAATTGTCAGAAGGTTATATGGATGGATGAGTTGCACAAACTTGAGAAATAACTTCTAAACGTAAAACATATACCGCAACATAAATGACTCGAGTCTTTTGAAATAAGAGAAAATCATACCGGGAACCAGTACACAGGCGAAGGAACCATGGGATATCACTATCTAAGAAAGAAAACTAAACAGATTCTGAAATCTAAACATCACAATGAAAAAAGATGACGAAAATGATTTAACGTATGGGACCAGAATAGTACCTTCAACTGATCCAAATGAAATATTCGCATCGTCAATACCTGAAAAAAAATTCCACAAAATCGGACATCAGACACAATTGATCAGAGACATAGGTCCTAGCGGAATCCACAAGCAAGCTATAGAGCAGGTGAAATTAGCAACAAATCCAGAGGGGAGGAAGTTCAGACAGCATAATCAAGTGGCCTATCACATATTAGGAGCAGCCGAAATACGTGAAACACCTGTGATCAAACACTTCCTCCCCAGTAAATTAGATAGCAATTTTCATTATAAACAACTTTAACGGGTTCTTTGTGCACAATCAATTTTAACGCTCATACATAGGAGAAGAGCACTTCTAAACAAAAATGAATATTCAGACCATCTACTTCACTACAAAAAAGCAACAGCCTACACAAAGCATCCAGTTCATTTCTGTGTTCCTTACTCACCCAAACTGCTATATATGGTCTGAACTTATTCAGTCTCTAGTAAAACTTAGACGACTCCCCTTTTCTTGGGCGGATATAGTCTCAAGTTTTCTCTGTCCATACTCCATAGAGAGATGCTCAGAGGCTCAAAAGTACAAGCTCCCGGTGTAATTCACTAAAGTGTTTCCAGTCAGACATTCTACAATATCTTATACACGGTCTCTCCTTTCACACAGAAAGGTTTCAAAACCTAGTACCAGGGATTCCATTGAGAAGGGTTGGGTAAGGAACAGGTGTTACTGTGCTTCCAAAAAAAGCCTACACAGGCAGCGTCCATTTTTCTCATTCAGACCACAAGAAAAAGACTGAGTGAAACAGATTGGAAAGGGAGAAGCCATGATTGGTGATAGCAGGTGGGTGTGGCTTACGACAGGAGATGGAAGCAGGACCCAATAACCATATTGATAGCACTCCAGTGAGCCTTCTAAAGGGACTGCAACAAGATGACATGCTAATATGAAGCCTAATGATCCTACAGTCAATATGCAGTAGACAAAGTGGAAAAGAGTGGCTTGGTGGAAAAGGAATGTGCCTAGATATGTATCAATATCCTGGGTTGCATTCTGGCCATGAGGTTTTTTTTTTTTTTTTGGTAATTGCCATGAGGCTGGTTTCGTAATAAAAGTCATGGTATACTAAAGATCCACGTAGAAGAATATATATACAGTAACAGCCCTTGAGAAGGAACATCGAGTTCCTCCCCACCCTTTAAATTCTCTAAGCAATTGTTCAACGTAGCATCTTCTGACATGTGTTAGCGCATCCAGTAAGTAAGCTGATTGCAATTAAAAAGAATATCTATGGCTAAGAAAGAGGAACTTCAAGGATTTACATATTTCTTTTTTTTTTGGTAATTTAAATTTTATACATAACGGCCATGAATGGCAATTTACAGGAGTAGATGCATTAAGGCATCCTAATAGGGCTAGTCAAAAATAGGTGGCTTTACAATTTCCACAACTAGAGCCAATCTGTACAAAATTGTTGCTGAAGTTGTGGCAACTATTGATACCAAAATATTCCCGGCTTATATTTTGCCAACAGAGAGTTTGAACAAAATGTGACAATATGAGACAATGATTCATTGCAGCTTCCTTCGGATTGATATGACCTACACATACAGGTCAGTGTAAGGATTCAACCTAGCTAACGCTAATATCCAATTCTCAACCCGAGGCAAGAAAAATCCCAAAAAAAAAAACACACACACACACACATATAAGATGAGTTGACTGCCTCTGCAATTACGGTGCGTGCTGCAATGTATTGATCCATTGCAACTCTTAAACCTGCAGGAGTCGATCTCCCTATCTACTGCACCATCAGTTTCACTGTCCTATCTTACTCCAACTTTGTGCCAAATTTAACTAATTAAATTCAAGTTTATTAGAGTTCAATACAACCACAACTCTCAGTATGACATGAATAAACAAATCAATCGGCACCAAGACACACCTTTAATCACTTCATGTTCCGTCCTAATTGGAAAGTCTTCTATTTTAAAATCAATTCATCGAGTTGACGATAAAAGAATCAACCCAAGCAAATACTAACCTAATATGCTTAAACTAGCCAACCAATAAGCTTAGCTGACATAACGGTGGGATTTAATGCAACAATATCTTCTTTATGGCAAACACCTCTTTGTCAATAATGTGCATAATGAAATTGAATCGAACACCAACCTATTCAAATGGATTGTCTGCACCTAACACAGTGAGTTAATCAACTTGCAGTAGAAAAAATAAAGACAAGATTAAGGACACCAAGGTTTATTTGATTCTAATCAAGGAGACCAACATCCTTAGATGGGAACATATATATACACATAAACACGCACACGTACATATATACACACGTACATACATATATACACACATACACACAAATACATGTACATACATATATACACACATATATACATTTACATATACATATACATACACATATACACATATATATTTTTGTGTGTGTATTCGTAAGCCAAATTTCACAAATATACAAAGGAATTACAAAGTAGGTGGCCCATTGTGAAGGCAAACAGCAAGGTTAACTTGCATGCATTACATAGTTGGGACTAAGGGATGAGTACTAAATAGCAGACAAAATTCAAATCCATACTATTAGGATTGTAATAGCTAGACAGGCAACCCACATAAGTAGAATTTCTAGTAAACAAACAACAAACAGAAGTTAGAACAAAAATATAATGAGAAAGCTTCATGGAGATTTCCAAGTTAATAGCAAGGTCTCATTTAACTTTTCCAAATTATTGCTATTCAAAACAAATTCATTTCAGTCTTAACTTCACCATCTTGATGTCATCAACTTCTTCAGCTTCATCTTCTTCCCCTGCCTCTTTCCCTTTATCTACTATATTATTTAACTGATTTTATTCTTCCTGGTAAAGTCAAATTCTGGTTCCAGCTGATCTTCGATCTCAATCACTCTTGCCTTTCAAAGAGAAATTGAAGGCTTCTGCTTTACCTGCTGCTTGTTTCCATCCTCAGTCTCAAAGTCGTGAGAGAGTATACTAACTCCTTTGTGCTTCTAATTGTTTGACTTACCACCGGAGATACCATTCTGGCCTGAAACTTTCTCATTCTCAGAAACAAGAAGGGATTGTTCAGAGGTATGCCTTGAATCCTTCTATCTACACCTTTATTTAAAAATCTTTCGAGCACCCTTACCAACTCTTTTAGGATTATCATCAGTATCATAGTAGTCAGAGGTGTCCTTTCTCTTAGCATTGTTTCTTTTACTTATAGCTAATCTCTTAGGAGGTACCTTTTAGTCTTGATCAGATCTCTTATTTGCCCTATCGGACAGAATAACAATGTGATTATCCCAAGAGGAGTAAGCTGGTGACTGTTCCCCTTCGTTTTGAGAGTATCTGTTGACCGAACTAGAATTTCCAGTTTCCTCTTTTTTTTGCATCTCCAGTACGTTAGGCTTCTGTGAATCTTGCTTCAAGATCTTCTATGCTGAAGTGCCCACCTTTCCATTTGGGCTTTCACGATCAGCTTTCTTTTTTTAAGTTGAATAACGGTCGTCACTTTTACTGCATCTCTCCTCAAAAGCCTCATAGTTTTGAGATTGAGAGTCTTTTTTAATCAGAATTTTCACTCTCACTTGCAATTTCTTCTTGCTCGTATATATAAATATACACACACATATATATACACACAGTATACATATATACACACACACACATATATATAAAAGATACATATATATACATTCACACACATATATATACACACATATACATAACATATACATATATAAACACATACATGTATATACATATACATACATATATACACATATACAGATATATACATATACACAGATAGACATATACATATATACGAATACACAGATAGAAATATATAGATAGACATATACATGTACATATAAAAATATATACATATAGGAACATATATGCATATCTACCTACATATATGTGTATACATGTGTGTGTGTTTAAGAATTGCCTTACTTAGGACAAGGATCACTTCATAAGCCACAGTAAATCAACACAAGCATCCCCTTTGGGAGCTTCTCTTTTGTGTGTGAGCAAGTACCAAAAAGCTCCAATCAAGAGCCAATTTTTGTCAAGCCTATTCTCGGTGCTTCTGATTTAAACTATAGAGTAAAGCTTCTACGTGAATCTCCCCGCGCTTGCAGCACCTATATGGCTACTGCAGCATGTTCCCTGACTTGCAGCACTCAACTGAACACACTAAATGTAAATGTATTGAGCACAAGTTTGGTTGGTAATTGGCGGGAGTCCTTTATGTTTATATATCAATTTACTCATTTACTCCCCAAAAATGTTTGTTTGAGCAATCACAGTGGTGGTCCTTTATGTCTATGTATAAATTTAAGTTTACCTATTTTTAAGTCTAGAAGTTTTTGTCCCTTACGTTTCAATTTGTAACGTGTTTTGTCTTCTCAATGTCCATAATCTATAAAAATTGGAAATAGCTCGACACAGAAAATGACAACTTAAAGGGAGTGTTAAGAAACACACGACACAAGACACAAGATTTTAACGTGAGAAAACCCTTTTTGGGAAGAAAAACCCACGGACAAAAAATACTATCACTATTCTTCAATGATCATCTTGTCACGGTTACATGCTTTTTATACACACATTACCATTAATCACTGCAATCACGAATTAAAGACACAATCTCCTAATTAATGGAAAGATACAACCGGATCTCTTCAATAAGGAAACCCGAATATTCGGATTTCCTAACACTCCCCCTCAAGTTGAATGGTAGGATTGCACACATTCAACTTGGACAACACTTCATGGAACACCCTACCATTCACAGCTTTAGTCAACACATCAGCAAGTTGGTCTTCGGATCGAACATGTGGCAAGGCGACGAGTCCGGCCTCCAATTTTTCTTTTATAAAGTGTTTATCCACCTCTACATGTTTTGTTCTATCATGTTGCACTGGATTCTCAGATATGCTGATAGACGCAGTATTGTCACACCATACCTTTGACGGTCCTTTGACTTCAACTCCAATTTCACTCAATAGTCTTCTCAGCCATAACACTTCAACAATTCCCTTAGAAATTCCTCTGAACTCAGCTTCTGCACTAGACAAGGACACAACCTTTTGCTTCTTACTTTTCCACATAACAAGATTCGATCCAACCCGAGCAAAGTATCCACAAGTAGAACGCCTGTCATTGGGATTCCCTGCCCAGTCGGCATCAGTAAAAACTTCCACCTCAAGGTGCCCATTATTTTTGAAAACTACCCCATGTCCGGCGGTGCCTTTCAAATACCGCAAGATCCTGAATGCAGCGTCCATATGTTGCTTATGTGGTTTATGCATAAATTGGCTCACAATCCCAACCGCATACGCAATGTCTGGACGTGTGTGAGACAAGTAGATTAGCCTTCCAATTAACCGCTGATACTGACCAATATCCGCTGCCGGTGCCCCTTCTTCAAATTGGAGTTTATGATTCATGACCATTGGTGTATCACACGGCTTACAGTCAAGCATCCCAGTCTCAGCTAATAAATCCAGCACATATTTCCTTTGTGATATAAAAATGCCCTCGTTGGATCTTAATACTTCGATGCCAAGAAAGTATTTGAGTCCCCCTAGATCTTTCATCTCGAATTCCGAAAACAATCTCTTGCGAAGCCAAGTGATCTCTTCAGTGTCATCTCCTGTAATTATCATGTCGTCTACATATATGATCAGACATGTAACTTGTTGATCTCTTCTTTTAACGAATAAGGTGTGATCTGAGTTGCTCTGCTTGTACCCACTCTTTTTCATAACTTCAGTGAATCGACCAAACCATGCCCTGGGTGACTGTTTCAAACCATACAACGCTTTCTTTAACCGACACACTTCCCCTTTCTTAAAGTTGTGTTCATAACCGGGTGGAATAGCCATATATACTTCTTCTTGAATTTCACCATGAAGAAACGCATTCTTTACATCAAACTGCAATAGAGGCCAATCCCGAGTGGCTGCGATAGAAAACAATACTCTGACGGTGTCAAGTTTGGCAACTGGAGAGAATGTCTCAGAGTAATCCACCCCATACACCTGGGTATATCCTTTTGCAACCAACCTAGCTTTATGTCGTTCAATGGTTCCATCTGCCTTGTACTTGACTGTGAACACCCATCTGCATCCAACAGGTTTCTTACCTAGTGGTAACACACTTACATCCCATGTTTCGTTCTTTTTCAAAGCGTCCATCTCAAGGCGAATAGCCTCTTTCCATTCTGGGCATTTAAGCGCCTCTTCAACAGTGTTCGGAATATATTCAGTACTTACAGTTGTCAGAAAGGACCGAGCTATCTCAGACACCCCACTTCTTAGGTCACGAACAGGATACTTCGATCGTCTAGACACCTGTTCTAGGGAATACCTGTTGGGTGGTACCCCTCTGGTTGATCGCTGGGGCAAAACTCGAACCTGCTCCACATTGATATTAGTATTCTCATGTATATCATCAGAAAGAACAAAGTCAGTACTAGTTGTTTGGGGTTCATTTGATGGGTTGTTGTCAAGTTCCTGGGGCACATTACTATGAATAACGGGAAAATCAACTTGATTTATACCTGGAGATATGGGTTCCGGTATTGAGGGAGCTGGATCCGAGGTAGCACAGTTGGGGTCAAACACTTGCCCTGTTAAAACCTCCGTCGGGATACTGTGGTTAGGGCACCAGTCCACGAACTCATACTGAAACTCCCCCTGATTAGTACTCTCCCCCTGAGGTCTGGACTGGTAATAATAAACTGACTCCAAGAACGTGCAATCCATGGTAACAAATAGTCGACGACTTGTAGGACTGTAGCACCTATATCCCCGTTGATGGGGCCCGTACCCGACAAACACACATTTCTCAGCACATGGTTCAAACTTAGTCCGTTGACGGGATGGAGTGTGGACATATACAACACAACCAAAGATCTTGGGCTCAAGGGTGAGAATAGACGGTAGGGATGTCTGAAGGGAAAGGGTTTGCAGAGGGGTCTTATGTTTCAAGATAGCATTGGGAAGGCGATTAGTGAGATACGTGGCGGCTGCTATTGCCTCTGGCCAAAAGGATGTAGGGACATTTGACTCAAGTATCATGGCACGGGTCATATCAAGTAGAGTCCGGTTTTTTCGCTCGGCAACCCCGTTTTGTTGAGGTGTGTCAGTACATGAAGTTTGATATAAAAGTCCATGCGTGTTAAAGAATTGACGAAGAGGACCATAGATGTACTCACCCCCATTGTCAGATCGGAGGATTTTGATGGTTGTTTCAAACTGAGTTTGAACCATGCGATAGAAATCTTGAAACTTGACATACACTTCAGACTTATTTTTTAGCAAATACACCCATGTCATCCTAAAGTAATCATCAATAAATGACACAAAATAGCGAAAACCCGAAGTGCACCCCCACGGGGATGGACCCCAAACATCAGAATGAACGAGATCAAACATATGTTCGACACGAGTAAAGTTAGGACGAAAGGTAGTTCTATGACTTTTAGCCCGAAAACATGTCTCACAATGTAATTTAGTCTCAGAACGAAGATTGGGAAATAAAAACTTTAAATAACTAAAGGAAATATGGCCCAAACGGCGATGCCATAACCACAGATCCGTCTGGTGCGTCCCGGTGGCAAGATTAGAGTTCCCATGTAGTGCCACCTCTTCGACATAGTAGAGTCCATCTCTCTCAATACCATACCCACGAACCTCGTTCATGTGAAGATCCTGTAAGACACAATGCGTGGGAAACATGAGAACAACACATTTTAATTGACGGGTGACTTGACTGACGAACAACAATTTGGATGATAGGGTGGGGACATATAGGCATTTGGTAATTTGAAGGCTGGGGTGATCTGGATAGTACCACTACAAGCAACAGGTATAAGCTGGCCATTGGCCGTCTGGACAAGGTTCTTTGTTGGGATTTCTCGGGTAACAAGGTCACTGAGATCATTGGTCATGGTGTCTGTAGCACCACAATCAAGTATCCATTTGGGTTTTTTAAGTTTGGTGAATTTCTGAGGGTCGGTTGTGGTCACATTAGTACTTCCGGGTGGAATTTTGTCATATTGAAACACATTAGGGGTGCTGGGGTTAATAATGGAACATGGGGGGACTGACTTTGCAATATCTGAAATATAAGGAGAATACAAATAATTTGTGGGGCAATTAAAATTAGGGTGAGAGGGGAATATCCTCTCAACCCTAATACCTGCAGTCCCTTTCTTCTCTTCGTGTACTGCCGCCGCTGTCATGGCTCCTCCGAGTTTTTGGCCGCTGCTGCCGGCAATCTCTGCCTCTGGTGTTGTAGTCGGCTGGGGGTCTTCAAATCCCTGAGCTGCTCCACCATGAGCAACTCCAGGTGGCTTCCTCTCATCCCACCATTCCGGATACCCGATCAATTCAAAACAGTTTTCTTTGGTGTGTTTGCTCCGGCCACAGTGGGAGCACCAAACACTTCGTCTGTCCTCTCCTCCATTCCGCGATGAAGAGTTCTGAGCCTTTGGAGGATGTATAGGATTTCTGCCTCCTCCACCGCCCCTCGGTGGCCGACCACCACCACGTCCCCGTCCTCTGAACGAAGTCCCTCCGCGATTGCTTGTCACTGTCAAACCAGTCCCTAATGATGAATCAATTTTGACTGAAGGGACTTCGATGAATTCATCCCTCTGTTCTTCCTTTCGAAACTCTGAGTAGGCTGCCTCCAAAGAGGGCAGTGGATCCTTCTTCAGTATGTCTTTTTTAATACTGTCATACTTACTGTCAATTGCTCCCAGAAGTTGAAAAAGCCTTGCTTCTTGCTTGTCTTGGTTGTAGACGCCAATATCTTTGGCACAGGACATGGGGTTCGGCTTCTGCTCGTCGATTAGAAGCCAGAGTCCCTGGAGTTGGTTCCAGCAGTCCTCGAGGCTTCCACCACCTTGTCTAACGGCGGCGGCCCGCTGATACAGATTGTAGAGTTGAGTTGTGTCGCCGCCAGACCCGTAAGTGATCAACAATCCCTTCCACAGAGCTGCCACGGTCTGATATCGAGATAAGTTCGCCACCAAAGCAGGTTCAACATTCTGTATTACCCACATAAAGACGGTTCTATCCGTTTGATACCGCTGATCGTATCCAGGTTCGTTCGGTTTGGGAAATTGAGTATCTCCTAACAGGTGGTTGCTCTTTCCCTTCGAAGCAACCGCAGCTTGGATAAGATTAGCCCACAATGGGTAATTGTTCCCATTGAGTTTAATCCCGACATTCAACGTTTCGGGCAAAGAAGGCGGAGATGGTGCAGGTTGATTGAAATTAACCTTTAGAAATTGGAGGAGTTGAGTTGCAAGATCTTCGGATATTTGTGGCTTACCCTCACTGGTCCCTTCTTTCGGTTCCATGGCGATGATATACTGAGCCAGGAAATAAGATATGATAAGAACAGATCCTACACACTAATAGATTACTCACCGGACAGTGATGAGAAATCGGAAAGCACAGATCCAATAGCCTGAGTCCGAAGGATACACTACACCATCGGCTCTGATACCATGTTAAGAAACACACGACACAAGACACAAGATTTTAACGTGGGAAAACCCTTTTTGGGAAGAAAAACCCACGGACAAAAAATACTTTCACTATTCTTCAATGATCATCTTGTCACGGTTACATGCTTTTTATACACACATTACCATCAATCACTGCAATCACGAATTAAAGACACAATCTCCTAATTAATGGAAAGATACAACCGGATCTCTTCAATAAGGAAACCCGAATATTCGGATTTCCTAACAGGGAGAACATCAATTTTTTCACATTCCAATATATAAACGTGAAATCCACCGACCACTTCTGTTCTTATACTAGAGTGCCGACTTATTTGTAACCAGACATAAAATCCAGTTAATTGGTTTTCCTCCATACCTACACTTCCTCTTCTTCCTTTTTTCTTTTTTTTTTCTTTCTTAACATAAAGAATGGACATTCTAATAGTCAAATAAAAGACCCATTTAAAATCTCCAGAACACGATATGTACCTTTTCAACGGAGTACTGGTCAATCACGCTCACCTCAGAAACCAGTCTCAATTCTCTCATTTTACTGAAGACGTTCTTAACTAATACGTTAACCAACGGTAAAGACACATTTCCTCATAATTCAGACACATTTTCTCGTGATTTTGTAGATTTCGCCAACTCCAGTATCAATATTTCCCTGTTATTTTCAGTAAATTTTTAACAAAAAGCTAGAGGCATAGAATTATGTGATTTCGGCCACTGCACCACGCCTCCTGAACTTGCAGGGCTCGACCCAACACACTTAATATAAATCCATTGAGCAGAGCAATCAGGGAAGATGAACTAATCCACAAGCATCAAATTAAAACAAGCAAACTCAGCAATAAAACCACTACCTTTATCCGAAAAGTGAATAAAGGCGTCAACTTTTGGAGGGGCAGGACGAGGGGTGCTCTTGTAAGAACCATTCTTAGCCCTCTGAATAAGCAACTCCTCAAGCTCATTATAGTACCACATTTTACTGTTAACAGATGCTGGAGCCCCATTCCCACTGGTACCTCTATCTTGATGCTTAACTTTCTTGTACTCCTTGAGCAAATTCCTCCACTTATCGGTACACATAGTAGGAGAACGATCAAATCCTTTCTCCCTCATCTTATTAGAAATTTGTTCCCACAAGTGCTTGTTAGACTTGGAAGTATTAAACATTGCATCAACCTCACGCCGAAAACTTATAAGGCTGCGAGTTTCTTCTTGAACCCAAGTTTCAGCACGCTTCTTAGGAGCCTTGAGTTCATGATCGTCTCCGCTGCTTTCGCCTAGAATCATCTGTTGCTGCTGGGGTAGAGGGAGACGATGAGTTAAATCTCCATCGGAAGGTATGCCCATGACCAAGTCTCCTGACGCCGACTCACCGCCTCCGGATTCCATGTAATAATCAATTGGTCGAGGATTATCAGACAAGTACATTATGGACGAACCGCCGGGCGGCTGGCATATTAAGCGTGGGCGAAGTGCGACGGTAACGGGGAACGAAAACTAAGTCTAGAGGGGCAGAACCCTAGGTGTAGCGGAGTGAGAATAGGCCATTTTACACAGGGAGTGAGGTTGATTGTGGCGGTGATGTACGAGGCGAACTACCTGATAAGCTTTCTCCTATCATTTATAATTTAATATTTGTTCCGTTCTAAAAATATTTTTTCTTTAAAATATTATTGTAAGTTGATTTTAAAAAAGTTAAACTATTTTATTATTTATATTTATATTCAAGTTGATTAATTTATGTAAACTAAAAAAAATTCCAATTATAAAAAATATAGTAAATTGACTACTAATAATCTTATTATAAAAAATATCAATATTTTTAAGACAAATCAAAACAAAAATATAGAACAAATATTTACAAGATAGACGTTGTTTCGTGCCAACATTTTTTGGCTCGCGTAACCTAATGAAATGTGTTCAAAGAAAGAAAGTCCACTCTCATGTAGCGAACTTTTACTAGATATAATGTGTGGTTAAAATTTATGATTTTGATCGATTAACCGATCGATTTTTGGTGGCTTATCATCTCATTTTCTCTGGATTTCGGCGGTAAAATGTAAACAAATTTTATAAGGATGAGTAATTATTTAAGGGGTTGAAATAATAAAAAGAAAAAAAGGAAAAAGACTAAACTAATATTCTTTGCAGCTATGCCACGTAAAGGGGATATGGTGGGAACTTATACAAAATACCATTTGCAATATTTCGTTCTTGATTTCTTAATGCTCTGTGTTTGCGCATGGTCCGAAGAGATACTGAATCGCTTCGCAATCTGATATACGCGGCTTCACTTTACATTTTGTGCAATATGCTGTTTTCGCGACTCTAACATGTGACCTCAAAGTCACGCGACTCGAACATATGACTTCAGAATCACAAAGCAGCAGTATTACCAATTGCTCCAAGGCCCCTTAAGTGTTAGTTAATGATTGATTAAATGAAAATCCGTCAATTTGTATTTGATGCATAACATTTGATCAATGACAATGTCATTCATGAATGACCATAGGCGGAAGAGCAATGAAGTAATATTGTTGTTGATGTGAATGAACGTGAACAGAGATGGTAGCCGCAAAAAAAGAATTATAGCAAGAAACAAAGCAACAAAATCTCCAGTGATGCCATCTTATGTGATTTTTCATATTAAGAGGAACGCTGCTGTCGTAAGAGATGGTAGCCTTGCTTGCTGTTTAGTATGGAGAAGCTCTTTGCAATAAGAATGGCTTTGAATGCAATGGATTTAAGGACAGCAGTGACTGGAACTACAATCAGATCGTAAGCCAAAAGGGACAAGAAAACATGCGACTCAACAAAAAGAACTTCCCTCTAGCTGCAATCAAATTGTCAGGGACAAGAAAACATACAAATCATTGAATGGAACCGCCGAAGGCAAGAAAACTCCCCAATCAAGTGTCTTGGGTAGATTAGTTTATGGTGTGGTTAGCAGAGGTAGCCCTAGTCCTCTTGAGTCTGTTGGCTTCTGGTTTAGTGCACTTCCTTTGCTGCACTAACATGTTGCCTCTTGAGAATGAAGTGCTTTAGCTTATATGATTCCATGCCATTGCTAACCTAATTAATATAGGCAACATTTATCGATAACCATAATGTTAACAAGTTACATATCAACACGGTTGTATGAGTTGCATAGCCAATCCAATCCCATTAAATGCAAGTTTGGGAGAGGGGGGGGGGGAGGCAACATAGATGCGCAGACACATGCGCGTACACACACACAAAAGGCACTATGCTTTTGCCTAGAAAATTATACAAAAGAGACGCCATATAAATCAAGCATTCTCTCTCTCGCTCCCCACCCCCTCTTTTTTTATTGCAAACGTAGGTCTATTACAGAGAACCAAATATATAATACAAAACCACTTGCTTGCAAGTGAGGTTATAGCCCTATAATTTTGGATATTCTCATGTCAGCCACCCATAATTTTGCGCAAGTTAACCTTGTAGTTCCCTTCCAAGCAATAATCTTTTGTAATCCTACCTTTCATGGTCATATATATAAAATTTTAATTTACAAAAAAAAAAAAGGTTATAGCCCTAAACAACTAAATATGCACTGTTAATGGAAAAAATGAAAAGCTGCAGTCTACTTCCCTGTAATATATAGATCACCACTACCTGAAGCAAATGTCCTGGTCTCTTCTTTGTATCCTTACTCCAGAAGCAACAACTTTAGTGCAGCAATAGCATGAGCGTCCCATCCTTTGGAGGAAAAATTGTAGACATTCTCCACCATGCAACAACCTTCTGCATCTAAACTATCTCTTCATATTCCTACTGCTCTTACCCCTATAATACTTTCAGGGTCAACATTTAGAAACTGCAACTTGACAAAATGTTTGTATTTTTTTTCATTTTTCCCCTTTTCTGATAGTTGACAAGTGGTAGTCAAACAATCACATTGTAACAGTCTCTTGTGTTAAAGATATACAGAGGTTCCGTCGTTATTAGGCAGCAGCAACTTGATGAATAACAGTCAAAAGTCAAATAACCACATACCTGGTGTAAGCACACCATCTCCTTGGTTGTAGCAACAATGCATATTCCATCTTCTTCAGAAAAGCACAACCATTCTCTAACTTTCTCAACTTTCCACGCATTTTTACCCCTTTACCCCTTTACTACCTGCAGTGTCAACATTAAGATGTTGCAACTTGACAGACAGTAGCTTTTTTTCCTTTCCTTTTTTCCTTTTTTTAACCCTTTTTTTCTCTTTTTTTTTTTGTTGCTGTTTTTTTCCACTTTCTTTTTGGTAGTTGACCAATTAGTCAATCACAATATATCCATCCGCAGGGTTGTAGATAAACTAGAAGTTCAGTCATCATAGCAACTTGAACCAATATAAGCATAACCAACCTCACAGGATTCCCATGTTAAATCTCGCAGTCTTCAGCTGTATCTAATATACAACACCCAGAGGGCAAAGTCGCAACTTGCCTGTGTACCACCACAAGTGCGCTATGGCAGAATGACCTCACCTGGCGATTAAGTACTTCCTTCAAGCAATCCAGGCAAATATAGTCAAGACAAAATGTTTCCTCATAATCACAATTGCTTAGGCAGCGACCACAGTTCATGCAACGAGGTATGCAAATAGTGCAACCTCTGCATGCTTGTGGAGTATTCCACTTTCCCCTGCAATTATCAGCAGGACAGTCATAAACTTGTCTGACATAATGACACCTCGGGCATGACTCAATGTCAATATAACGATCATCATCAAAGGAAAGATATATACGTCCACCTCGAAAGAATCGTGGTTTCAGGGCATTATGCAGCTTCTGATTCTCATCACTCAACAAAAGCTTCAGCTCTTCAATGTTTTGACTAGTAACACCACAAATTCCACCAATTCGCAGACACTTGATTCCAGGTATCCCAATAGACTTCAATAACTTCAAGTTGCCGATAATACATTCAATGCTGAGTCTTATACAACCCGACACATTTAGCTGCAAAAATGAAGCAAAAAACTGAAGTGAGAAATTTCAACCAATAAACTCACATAAATCTCCTTTTTAAGAGCCCATTTAAGGTTTTGGCATACAAAATAGGGATGTCCATAAACATTTTGAGTTATTTGATGAAAACAGTAAAATAGCCTTTCGCTAGTATTAATATGGTGGTTGAAATGATTGCATGACTAATAAAGAATAAGCAACGGAAAGAAAATAGAACTAACTGGTCCCTTGGTATTATTGTTGTGACAAATAATAAGGAACAGCATGATTTATCTAAAATGACTAATTACAGGACAAGGTAGTAATGTTTTTCTGCTAAAGTCCCTTCACCTGGCTTACAATAATAAGCCAAACAAAACAAAAGCTCAGTTACCTTAAAAGTAAGGCAAAGTGAAAAGAAAAAGAAAAAAAAACACTAAAAGCATGCATAGTGGTCTTTAAAGCATTAGGAGCATGCCTAGTGTGCCTTAAAGCAGGAGCATGCCCAGTGTGTCATAAAACACAAGGATCAATGAGTTCTCAGTATTTCAAGACATCCAGGCCAGGAGTCTTGGCTGAAGCATGAAAGTGGTGCCTGTGGCACAAGGCACGCTCTATAGCAAATAGGTGTCCTTGAGTGTGGGTAGGGGACAGGTAGAGGTGAAATCAACAGTTACCCTATTTTCTGTTATAATTTCTGCATGCGGATGAGTATAGTGTTGAAAGTACTAACCTGTGTCAATCTTGTATTGGTCTCAAGCACCCTTTTCAAAGCACGGTCCGTTACATTCCAGCATTTTATGAGACTTAAGCTGTGAAGACTGCCTTGGGCCCTCTCAGCTAAACGGAGGAGGATATCATCCGTGATTTTGTTACACAATGGATAATCTATTTGGATAATTCTCCACAAAAGAGGATCCTTCTGAATTGCATCTCGGAACGATTTGCATACCCTTTCAACAGAAAGCAGGTCCTTCACACCCAGATAACCAAGGACAAAAAAGAAAGCATCTGGAGGAGGGCCTAGCTCGATTCCAATATTATTTTCCTCCCCTCCATTATGTTTACCACATGAATCATGGGAGCTAACGTGTTTTCCATTAATGAAACTCATGAAATCCTCCAAGTTTCCATCTAATAAAAGATGTTCCTCATGTAATCCAACTTCAAATCCTGCATTAGATTTAGTATTCAGATTATCGCAATGAAACACTGGACTACCTTCCCAAATATTTAATTCTGCAATCACATGATCATCGCCATCTTCCAACCCAGCGTCAGCATATTCAAATCCTAGATGCCTCAAATCAAACTCCTCGATCCACCCATTAATGGCGGTAACCTTGGCGCTCATATCCATATCAAAGGGATCGGATGGTAACAAGTCAACAGCATCATCATCAGGAACTTTATCAGCTTTGCAATCTGGGTTACAAGGATGAAGTATACCAAAGGGGTCCGTAGGTAACAAATCAGCAATATCATCAGAAACCTGTTCAGCTATGCAATCTCCATAATTACAATGATGCAATGATTCCGTGGTAAGTTGAGAAGAACATTCCAAATTACCCAAATGTCTACCATGTACTTCCTGCGCAGGAAACTCATTGCCAAACTTATTCCCAGAGAGACATCGCCTTTCTTGATCCAAACCCATCTTTTACTCGAAAAACTACGAAGAAAACCAACAAACCCCAGCGTTTAAGGAAAAACAGCAACCTGAACCACCAAAATAAAAATAAATAAATAAACTAAAAAAACACCTGAATTTCCTATAGAAAATTGAAGCAAACTAGCCAAAAGAAAGACAAAAGAGTGCACAGGAAATCTCAATAGATACCAAACGAAAAAGAGAAGAAACATAATAGCAACATATATATAAAAATCTAAATTTAGCAGGAAATAGGATAAGTTGCGTACCGCACAGAACCAATAGAGATAATGCCTGATATACACAAATTCGACGAATTCAGAACAAAAGCGTTGATATTGAGGACAAAGATTAGATATTTATGGTCTGTGAGCACAGACAAAACTGTAATCGAGACCAAATCCGATTTGGAACAAAAAAGATTAAAAGACGCGACAACAATGAGGGTAAAGAATCTAGTCCCAGCGGCAATCCTTGTATGTTTCACCAATAACAGAATAAACAGCAGAAAGATACTCCTCAAATACCACCACCCCCAGGCCCCAAGCGACTCAAATCTGAAGCACAGACAAAAGGTGGCTGAGGAGACAGACGATGACTATAGAATTGAGGAGGAAGCCAAGAGAAAGAAGACGTGAGGAGAGAAGGTCCTGAGGTGTTTGTAAAATTGATCGTCTGAGTATTGTTGATGTGCGTTTTATGGGTGGCGAAAGTTATGGCGCCAGAGCTCTTCCGGCGCCAATGCAACTACCTCTATGCCGCCTCCTCTACTTGTTTTTTTTTTTTTTTTTTTTGGTTATGTTTTTAATTTTTAGAATTAGTTTTGGAATTAGAAACCTATTATAATTAGAAGTTGTGGCTCAATCAAACTGTATGAATTTTTAACATCACTTTGACGTTTTTAAATACATTGTATAATTTAATATTTTATATTAGATAAGTACTAATACCCTTTTAGAGAGAAAAAAATATTTTATCTTCTAATATACTGTCTCATCTTTTAGGTATGACTTACCAGAAAACATAGTTCTATCAACATAATTCATGATAGGAGTTGATGGAGACAGAGGATTAAGGTTAATGAAAGGTAGACATGATATAGGCCACCTTAGACCATACTTAGATGAGTAGATAGTCTCTACCCTTTAAGTTGATTTGCACTTTTTGTTTTAATATTTGTCTTTCAACAATGTGTGCATATTCATTGTTGAGTATTTTAATATCACAATCTTTTGATTTATATTTAATAAAATACATTCATTAGTACATATTCTGTACTATCTATGCATGTATATATAGATCCGGATGTCTCACTGCAAACAGACTCTCTATCTCTTGGGATGGAGGTATTGTTTGCGTGCCTCTTATCCTCTCTAGACCCTACCAATAACTTTTGATTTTGTTGGGATATACTTGCTATAATTGTGTTGTATTCTAAGTCACCACAAGTAAATCGAGAATAAGGCCGCTTAGCCTGCTTATTAAGAGTCCTGTCGGGTAATGGTTTTCTGTGCTCTTTCGCAATTTTTCTTCTTTCAACTTTTGATTTTTGATGCTATAAAATAAATTATCAAAATATATATAATAAAATATTTAATATGAACTCATTTTAATCTCTTAACGTCCTCTTTAATAAAATGCAATATTTTGTTATGAATAACTTTATTATTTTACATAAAATTTGTTTTTTTCATATAGTGTAAGAATGTAAAAGTAAAAATATATATATTGAATTGCGGGTAAACCGGAAATTGAGAAGAAGAAAAAAATGACAAAAAACAAAAAGTTAGGGTTGATTTTGGAAATTATAAACCTGACAGAGTCAGGTAAGTTGTAACTCAATCATATAGATTTTACCATCTATTGGACCTTTAAATAAATTGTATAAGGTTAAGTTTTATATATTTTTTTTACGTGAAAAGGATCGATATGTTTCATTTCCAAAGGAGAACAGTTCAAGCGTTTGTACACAGACAAGCTATAACCAACTGTACCACTCAATAAACTAATGACTATTCATGATAAACCTATACTACGATCTGGTGGGCGTGGAATAAGACAATCAATCGGTGAATACTCGTTCTCACAAATTGTGCTGGGGGATATCCCGTGCGTCTGCATCATGCTTCCTTTTGTTCCAAAAATGCCAAAGGCCAAAGGCCATAGGAGACTTCTCGAAACACATACTTCCAGTAGAGTTGAGTGCCGGCTGGGCTCAAACTTGAACGTAGATTCAGATCAACCCACTCCTCAAGAGTCCCTGCTTGTATAAACTGCTGCCACTTCTGTCCGTCCACTAACATCTTCCAGACAAATCGGGGCCACCGGCAATCACGCAATTCATGAAGATCGGTGATATTACGGTCACCACATATAGAGCACTGATTTTCCACTAAGACATGACGACGCTTGAGAAAGGACATGGTAGGTAAAGCAGATCTCCGCGTCCTCCACAAAAACAGATTTGATCATAAAGGGCCCTTTAGCTTCCATATTAGACCCCAAGTATCACAACTCGGACTAATGTTTGAGTTAAACTGTGCAGCAAGCCTTGCTAACCGAGATAGTGCGCATCTCGCTTTGTAACTCTGCTTCAAATAAAAGTGTATCCGTTAAGTTCATCGGTAAGGACCGCGTGCATTTCTTTAGTATACACATGGCCTTAGTAATGCCACTCCATGTCCTAGAGACATTAGTATTGCGCCGAGGCTTTAATGGGGATCCATATTTTGCTGTGAGGACTTTAACCCACAATTTATCCTTGTCAACCAACAAATGTCATCCTAGCTTTATAAGAAAAGACAGATTCATTTTGCGCAGATTTTTGAGTCCCATACCACCATCTGCTTTGGTCTTACAAATTGCCTCCCAGGACACCGAATGATATCGCTTTATCCCATCAAATTCATTCCAAAAAAATTTTCGGATATGTTGATCAATTCTATCAATAACTAAAGCAGGTACTTCCACAGTTTGCATCGTGTAATAGGGAAACATACACTTTGAGAGATATCATTTATCTCCTGAATTTTCGGATACGTTTTATATTTCAGATTACTGGGTGTACTAGTTTACATCAAACACACTTTGAGAGATATCCTTTATCTCCTGAATTATCTTATATTTTAATCTATAAAATTAGACCTAACAAATACGATCATGTCATTATATATTAGTTTTGTAAAATTTTAATATACGTGTGATGATTATGCTTCAAAGATTAGATAAAATAGAAACAAGAATATAAGATGATATGACATAGTTTATGCACATCTTAGTTTGTGCACCTTTTTGAGTTCTGTCGTCTATTGGTTCTTACTGAAAGAATAGGTTTATGAAAATAACATAGAAAAAAATATATAATACAAGACGTAAACAGAAAACGTAGCCCACCATGAATCATCAACCATGGCAAATTTGATGGTTGTGTGTTTTACACAAATTTCAGAATTTATATAATATTATTAAGAAATGTTTGTATCCTTATAACGATCGTTGTCGGAAACGCATCTTTTAACCTGGCGTGTCGTTGACGTTCACCTACCTTCCCAATTGTGATTACCACTGGTCCATTATATAACAACATATATATATATTATATCTCAACGACACCAAAAACTATCGTTAAGGTCTGGAGAAAGTGAGAGATAGAAAACAACACCTCTATCACAAATGATATCACTATGACAACAAAATCTATCGTCAATGACAGGAAAAGCCATCGTTAGGCTCTAGAGATGGTGATAGATAGTGAAACAACACATCTATCCCAAATGATATCCCTACGATAACAAATGGTATCGTCTGAAAAGATAGAGAGTTTGGAAGGCAAAAGTTATCGTTAGGGTCTGGAGAGGGTGAGAGATAGGCAAACAACACATCTATCCTAAATGATATTTCTACGACAGCAAAAACTATTGTCTTGAAAGAGTGAGAGACAGACAAACAATACCGGTAGAGATTTTGCTTACCGTGACACATGGATGCAGATGACGGTGTGCTAGTGTTTTTCAGGCAACCTAAAATATCATAGCCGTCTGATTCTGGACTGCTTTTAACTTCAGTTTACTGTTTATATTATCCTTCTATGATTCTATCAATTGGTTTAATTAGCATCTCGTGTTCTAAAGTTGTTAAATTGGTGTTACGTTTTCTCCAAGTAAAATGAAGTTACATTTTAAAGCTCTGAAGTGTCTTGTAAGCATGAAAAGCATCAATCAAAGTGTCTTCACTCTTACGTACATGTGTATTAACTGATCAATCATTTTAATATCACTCCTTCAAAAATATTGGGAGATGACACTAAATTTATCTTTTTCAGGTTTTTGAAATTCAAACCATGGTATCTAACTAATAAACAAATGCAGCAAACAATATGGTAACTTATGAATGTCTCATTTTTTATTCACTTTAATAAGATCATGTCACTTATCACAATTTAAGATAAATTGAATACACGATATCAAGGCTTCTAGAGCTAAATGATAGTGTTCAATTCTCACCATTTGCTCGTAGACATTCAAGAACTCCTTTTGCGAGTCTCGTTTTATACTTCCATTGCTGCCAATGGTGTTTTACATGACAACTACTTATTTGCAACAAACGACAGTGCATACAATTCTCATATAACATAATTTATTTTAAAGTTCTATTGTATTTTATTTCAATCAGGAATCACGACATAAATTATCTAATACCATTAAAACAACACAGGAGTATCTAGGGGTGCAAAGTTTTACTCTACATTTACACATGAGATCATGATCGTCATCACAAACAATATATCGCAACGACATCAAAAACTATCATTAGGGTCTGACGAGATTGGGTACATACACCCAAAGATGTCACCAGGTACAACCTTAAGTTGAAAGCGTATGTCTGTCTTTTTAGAGTCCATATATTTCCCTGCCTTTATCGATCTTGAAAAATCGTATGATAGTGTGCCACGCAAACTGATTAGGGATAGTATGGATGCAAGAGGGGTTCCTATGAAATATATAGACATAATCAGAGATATGTATGTTATGACGAAAACAACCGTTCATACGCCTGTAGGGAATACAGACTTCTTCCCAGTAGAAGTAGGCCTCCATCAAGGGTCCGCTTTGAGCCCATTACTTTTTACAGTTGTTCTAGATGAGTTGTCAAAGTTGATCCAAGAGACAGTTCCATGGTGTATGCTTTTTGCTGAAGATATTGTATTAGTTGCGGAAAGTAGACATAACCTGAGTATGAGATTAAAGAGTGGCGAGGTGCCCTAGAGAGAAAAGGCCTAAGCATTAGTCGTTCCAAGACTGAGTACCTGCACTGTGACTTCAGCGGCACAGACAATGATGAGAATAGTCAGCTCACCATCGAGGGTCAAGTGGTCCCAAAAGTAATTAAGTTCAAGTACCTAGGATCATTTGTACAGAAAGATGGGGACATAGAGAGTGACATAGCACACCGTGTGCAGGTAGGTTGGTATAAGTGGAGGGCGACCTCAGGGGTGCTGTGTGACAATAATTTTCCAATTACAATAAAAAGAAAACTTTATAGGATGGCAGTGTGGCCGACAATGTTATATGGAACAAAATATTGGGCCATCAAGAGGACACAGTCACAGAAGATGAAAGTGGCAGAGATGAAGATGCTGAGGTGGATGTGTGGGCATACAAGGCTACACAAGATAATAAATGAGGTGTACAGAGAAAGGTTAGGGGTGACTAGTGTAACAGATAAGATAAGAGAGGGAAGACTGAGATGGTTTGGGCATGTCAAAGGAGACAGACAACGACATCTGTCAGAACAATTGAAAGCCTCGCCGTAGAAGGGAAGAGGAGTAAAGGCAGACCCAAACTGACGTGTGATGAGCAGATTAGGCATGACTTACTAGAGTTGCACATTTCTGAGGATATGGTCCAGGATAGGAGTTCATGGAGGCAGAGGATTAAGGTTAAGGAGGGGTAGACATGATATAGGGCACCTTAGAACATACTTAGAGGATTAGATACTATTTACACTTTAATTTGACTTTGCATATTTTGTTTCAGTCATTTTCTTTTAATTATTTGTGCATGTTCACTACTATGACTATGACTGATTATAACTATTTTCATATCGAAAGACTGTTATATATGTTTAATAAAATAGTTTCCTAGTACGGATTCTTATTATTATGATATATGTGCACACATATAGAGCCGGGGGTCTCACTGGAAGCAAACTCTCTATCCCTTGGGATGTAGGTATTGTTTGCCTGCCTCTCACCCTCTCCAAACCCTAACGATAGCTTGTGCTATCGTTGGAATATACTGTGTATGATTGATTGATTGATATTTCCCTGTCTTGAGTATGAATGATACACCTGCACCAGACAGTTCTAGGGTACTTCATAGCACTAGATGAATAGTAAAACTTGTTTCTTAAAATTGCCACATCAATTGAAACATAAGTTGAGGGAAAGTTTGAACTACACATTTGAACGCTCCAAACATAGCCTCATGTATGAGACAGCACACAGTTCACTAATAGGCCTGCCACAAGATGCGTTAACAGACACAACGTTTGCAAGGGTACGTTTTCAACATAATTGGTGGCAGTGAGATTGATCAAGACTGTCCCTGCATTATCGTTTTGAAGCATCCCACCCCTAAAAATCTTAAATGTTTCATCAAAATATCACCTTCCCATATTTCATTATGAATTTGCAAAATAACACTAGCAAAGATAGGCGTGTTTGAATGGTTTGGAACAGTTGGATCATCAGTGTAACCTTCATATTGGCACAGAACAAGCTCTTCATCTTTTATGGGCATCACAGATTGGAGAACCTGGATTTCATCAAGGAATTGCTAAGCACAAAATGCTCCATCAAAACATTGAAGTTAGTACTGTCTAAAGAGGTAGATATGAGTCAACTGCACTATTTTATATCTCTATGTGCTGGGAGCAAGACATAGAAGATCCTTGTTGAACTCATAATTAAACCACTCCTCAACCTGAATGAGCAGTTTCAGCTAATCAACTTTTATCCTATCAGCATCACTTATAATCTTTCAGCCGCAACATTACTAGTAACTTCCTGATTTTAAGATTGAGCTAGAATTCATCCCATCTAAAGATGCAGACTTAACATACTTGGTCCATCACTTGCCTTCATTTCTCATCTCGAATGTCATCCGGGTTAAGAGAAAATAGGATTCTCCATGGCAGTTAGGCTGAAAACCTGCATATGTTCCCAAAGAGTCACTGTCACATTGCCCACAAAAGAAACAACAGAATAGAGCCTCATATGTCACCAGTTACATACACTTCAACAACAACACAACATTACCCCATTGCCTTAGAGGCTCCCGCCTATGGCAGGGTATGGGAGGTCGGATGTACGCAACCATACCTATGTGTTAGAAACACACAGAGGTTGTTTCCCGTTGACCAATAATGAAAATTGGTTGTTGATCAACTGCTACTTCACAATATAGGAAGCGCAACCAATTTAGTGAGTTATTTTGCTTTATTCCATCATATTCCAAAGTCAAGGAAGAATGTGTCATTCACTCCATTGGAAATAAAAAGGCCACCAGTTACATATATTTTCCAGTAATAATATTTGACCAGAAAACAAGAGATGATTAACAAGAAGACAACAAAACAAAGCCTTCAAACATGACTAGATTAAGAAAATCATCAGTATGTATGAACTACTAATCTTTGAGCTAGACTTACCTGCAGCAAGTGATTTTGGATGATGTCACGAATAATCCTGCGAGGAAAGGAGAGACATAAATGTTTCTATCAGAAAAAAAGAGAAAAGCATTATACAAAGGACAGAAGATAATGCATATGTTCTGAATCTTTTAATCTTCTCATTAGTAGCCATATTCTTTGTCAACCTTAAATTTGGGCGGTTAGACTATGAACCAAGGTGAAAAGAAAAGCAAAGCTACATTGGCCTTTAGGTCTTAAAAGGCTTGGGTGTACCAGGCTTCTGTCTTTGTGCATTATCTGAGAGAGAATCGAATCGTTTTGCGATCTGATTCACGCAACTTTATCCTACACTTTGTGCAAGAGACTGTTTCCACAGCTCTAACCTGTGACCTCAAAGTCACAAATAACAACCTTAGCAATTGATCTAAAGTCTACCCTGGTCTTTAGGTTAACGAGTTCAAATTTAGAGGCACAAATTTTACATTTATGATAGTTCAAGGACGTTTGAACGTTGAAGCATTTTTGTCATGTTTCCTTAAAAACTTATAGTTTGAATTTTAAGAAAAAAGCCATCCAAATTTCAGAATCATAAAATCTTAAATAAGATACCGTTTATGTGTCAAATCACTTATTGTTAGTGGTCTATTTTCGTGAACGGATTATTAAATCTAACCAAAACTAACTCAGTAATTTTGAAATCCAACATAGGATCGAAAAGTTCATTGTTACTATAATGATATCTTGGATTTTGTGTGGTTGGCGTGAATCTTATATTGTTTGTTACAACAACAACAACAAAAAAAAAGTAAATACTTAGTCATCTAAACGAGAATAAAAATTATCGTTATAGTATTGAGGAAGTTGAAAGTCACGTAAAATACGTACACAATTTATTTGTAACAATTACAAGATAAATCGACATATTCTGTTGACCTTAATAGAGACGGACGCATAGGTGGCCGACGAAGAGACGGCCGTCCTCGTTGTCTTTAACGCGGGCGTACGTTAGACAACCTTCTGAATATTTGGTATTTGAATTTGCATTTGCTACGGTCGGCTGAAAAAACATGGCTTCCTCTTCGGGCCCGTCGTGCAAAACACCAAAATTCATAAGTCCCCAATTTTTTAAGAAGAATAAAGAATTATTCAATGATTTTGAAATATTAAAACGATGTCATATAAACTTGAATTGATACAGAAAACCGTATATACCTTATATATTAAAGGCCATATATAATATTGATATTTTCTGCAGCCCTTTCAAATTCAATCTTCTTATTTTCGTAATTTATTATTCCAAATATCTTCAATGGGGATTCTTTTTTTTTTTAGAGGGAATTACCAAACAGAAAATCAAGTCGGAGAAAAAAGCCACGCAAGAAAGACAACAGAACACAGAGGGAGTGGAAGGTCTTCTCATTTGCTGAAGCAAATTGTAGAGAGATTGAGCGTATTGGAGGGTGTTTGTGCTAGGTGATGACGATGGACCGAGAGAAGGAGAGAGAAATAGAGCTAGAAAGTGCAATGTACACTAACTGTTTGTTGTTAGGGCTGGATCCGGCGATAATCGGGGTTGGAGCTAACAACGGCACTCCTCGTGTCGGTTTATTCCGGCATTCCAACCCCAAATTGGGCGAGCATCTTCTTCACTTTATCCTATGTGCTCTTCGGGGACCAACTCAATCTGCTAAAGTAAAAGCACTTGTTTCACTTATTCTTCTTACTGTGGCTCCTTTACGTCTTTCTCTGTTCTACTAATCGATATATTGTTGTGTTTACTTTCAAATTTTGGTATCATCTTATAGGATTTTGACAAGGTCTGGCCAATTTTCGATTCAGTACAATCTCGTGATTTTCGAAAGGTGATGGTTTTTCTTTTGTCGATCTGCATAAGTTTTCTGTTAGTTTGCTGAAGTAGGACTAAGATCGCCTTTGAAACTTTAAATTAGGTCGTCCAAGGGATCATAAGTGAGCTCGAATCTCAAGGGGCGCTTCCAAGGAGCAATTCAAGAGTTTCCTCTCTAGCTACTTGTTGCGGACCCAGGTTACACCCGGCTTTCTAATATTATTCAGCTGCCTTTGTCTTTTCTTTTAATTTTCAACCCTGTACTCCTATGGGACCAAGTTCTTTTCTCCGATTTTGAACCCTCCTATAACATCGGCCTCATCTTCTACTACTTATTAGCTTGCTCTAAATCTTTCAAACCGTATCCCGGAAATTCAAAATGTGTCATTTTGGTGCAAAATTTTGCCACTCTAATAATTTTAGCTTGTCAAGATGTCTGGACTTTGGCTTGGTACATCAGTTTCACCCTGTGCTTGAATCTCGTATATTTTTCAGAGTGAATTTTTCTGAGTTCTATCTGATCTGGGTAGGTGAAGCATTGTGGATGATATATAGATACCTACCTATCTCACTTTTGTGATTTAACTAAAAAATTTGAAGGTTAATCCTGGGTATGTTGGTAAGTGGAACTTTCAGAAGCTTCCCTCTTTCCCAGAACCTGCGTGCTTGGTGTCTTTTCTTGGACTTGATAGATATTGAGAATCTATTATAGTCCTTTGATGCATTGATCTTTCATCATACCCTTTGGAGTTAATAGAAGTGAGTTTTCTTCCCACCCACTCCCCTCCCCCCAAAAGAGAAGGATAAAATAATGTTTTGTTTGATGTTGGACATTTGGTGAACTTGAAGGGCCCTTGTAAAGTAGATTTTTCATTCTGAAATGCATGTATAAAACTTGGCAACACTGTTAGGTACTATATCTGAAAACTTATCTTATCTAGAGGCTCATGTTTTTGCTCAGAGGGAGTTTGCAAACTGATTGCTAGTTATTTCATTCTTGCTTGGATCCTTAACATTTTAGTATTTCTTGTTGCAGATTTGTTGAACTTCTGTGGCAACTCTCTTTACATGCTTTGAGAGAGGTACATAAGAGAACTTTTGCAGCTGATGTTGCCTCTAACCCACTGCCCGCTCCATTGACAGATGTAGCTTTTTCACATGCTGCTACATTATTACCTGTAACTAAGGTAAATATTTGTTTACCATGCTATTTATTAGGAGCAGATTAGGTGGTGTTTGGTCGTTATTTCAATGCACTTCGCATCAATTATCCTCAAGAACTGAAATGGATTTATATGCACATGCCTACAGCAAGGCGATCCAAAAGGACCCCCATGTTAACTTGGACGTTTACTTCATATAAGAAACCCTTTCATTGAGGCCTATTGTTTTGGTGTATTAGCTTCACTCCCTAATTTTATTTCCTTGCCCAATCCCTCCACTGGTCATGAAAGAAGCTTTGGAGTACCAGGCTATCCTAATTTTAACTAGTCCAGTTTGCATTAAGGTGATGCAAGCAATATATTTTAAGCATAGGATTTCTGTAATGAGTTAAGGATTGGTTCTTTTCTATATGATTATATCACCTTTAATACTGCTTGAATCACTAAATTATATTTATGCCTCATTGTTGCGTCAGAACATGTAATAGTCCCTTAGACTTTTGGAGCTGCTGTTCAAGTTCAAAATTTTGATTATGTCCTATAATTCACATCATATGGTTCTTTACCGGTGTGAATTTATCCTGGCATAGAAGTCAATATTAGTTTCCACTTTTCTGTATGCTTAATATTTGACTGTAAAGCAGGCTAGGATAGCTCTTGAAAGGAGACGATTTTTAAAGAATGCTGAAACAGCAGTGCACAGACAGGCTGTATGGTCTAATTTGGCTCATGAAATGACAGCAGAGTTTCGAGGACTATGTGCCGAAGAGGTGAACGTCATCATAACATGGTTTTTTAATGCTTATTTAAATTTAACATGATATATTACGTTTATCCCATCCTTTCTTTTTGGAACTTGTGAAGTCAGGCTTATTTGCAGCAGGAGCTGGAGAAACTGCATGATTTGAGAAATAAGGTGAAGTTAGAAGGTGAACTGTGGGATGAACTAGTCTCAAGCTCAAGTCAGAATTCTCATATGGTTCAAAGAGCTACTCGACTATGGGATTCACTATTATCTCGCAAAAGTGGGTTTAAAAGTCCTTATCTTCTAGATAAACTCTTTAGCTTCATCGACTAAGTTATGCCATGAAGTCCTTATCTGCTAGATAAACTATTTAGCTTCAATGAATTTGTCCACTTTGGCTTCTTAAGCTTGATATGGAATAACTGACTGAAATACTTTCTTCAGATTATGAAGCTTGTGCTACCATGGATCTCTTTTGTTTTAGGTCCCACCCATACAATTATGTCGGAATTGTATAATCTAAAGTCTGGACTATCGAAGAAAAAAAGTAAATTGTACAATGAGTTGTTATAAAAACTAACATTCCCAAAATTGGATGTGGGGAGAAATATCATGAATGACAGTTATTTCATACTCACATCTTGGGTATTTTGGAACTGAAAGATGCTACTTCAGCTCTGACTTTGAAGTTTGACAATGTTAACATTTTCAGATCCCATCGACTCTCTCATCACCTGAAAAAGTTTGTGGTACTATCTAACCTCAATTTATCTGTTTGTTTCTACTGTGATTGATCCATGTGTCCGCCATGACGTCGAATTTTTATCCATGTAGCTTTGGTAAAGCAACACCAAAAATTCCTAATTGATAGAATTCATTAAGTCATTAGAAATTGGCGCATGTTTTATTTTGTTTGACTCTGCATAAATTTCTTTAAAACGTGTGTTTCCTTAGGTCAACACGAGGTTCTTGCTTCTGGCCCAATTGAGGATCTTATTGCTCATCGTGAACATAGGTAATTTCCCTGTCATTTTAAATAAATTCCAGTCACTTGTAAAGTTCTCACGAAATCTTCTCCGTACTGTGCAGGTATCGCATATCTGGTTCATCTTTGCTTGCGGCCATGGACCAAAGCTCCTTGGTTGCACCTTCCGAATCAGCTACATCTCATATGCATAAGGAAGAGCAAAGTGCAGTATTGCAAGCCGATGCAAATAGTGAGTCCTGTAGAAATAACTTAGAGATGAGTCATGTACATGGAAATGATAAAATTTTTGGCCCAGCAGATGAAAGAAGTGCAAGAAGCCATCCTACGGTCGATATAGCCGAAGTCCTGAGACGGTGGACCCATGCTTTACAACGTATTCATAAACAGTCACTTCAGCTGGTATGTATTTTTTCTCTTGGACTTAATATTGCCTTTGCATATACATGAAATATAGCTTGATGGGTTTGACCTTGTTGGAGCCTGTCTATTAGCTTATTTAGATGTATGATTTATAATACTAGGTATGATTGATTAATTGATTGATTGATTGATAGATGTATGATTTATAAGGTGTGTAAATTGTGCTATGCGGTGAACCCTTTGACCAGGGAAAGCAATCTTCCATATTTGTCCCCGATTATGGAACACCATAAAACCTTTTTCTTTTTTATCCCAGACACTCAGTTGTTTGAAAATCCAAAACCTACCAAAACAAGACGAAGAGTTGCCACCTTTCATCTTCGTTGGTGCTGATGGAATGACCAATTACCGTTGACACTATTAAGAGCGATTAGGGTTTTAGTTCTTATTTTGAGGACCAAAAGGCCATATCTGTGTTACTCCACAATTGACTTACAATGCTTCTCTCATAGTGTGTAACAACTGCCACATAGTTGCCTTTTTATTTGTTTATCATTATTACTTTAGCTTCACTACTTCAGGGCAGCGGTTTATCAGTTTACTTGTATGATGTAGTCAGATTATTGCTTCATCCTTATTGCAGGCAAAGACTAACGATGGGGAGGGCCCAGAACTTTTACGGAATGCAACAGATGGGTCTACAAGTGGTCATGCTGAATCTCTGGCTTCAACACTTGCTGAACACAAGCAGCACTTAGCTAGCATACAGGTAAACCGTCCACTGTGAGATGCTGTTTTATTTTCCGTTTAGAAGAGTAACATAAATGTGACTAGGTTGATTCACTGATGTGATAGAAGTGGTTCTTGGTAAATGCAATTTCCTGATGAACATGCAGGATCAAAGCCGCTCTCTTTTTATAAAGTTAATTTAGGTATGAGTCAGTTTATTTACGGATTCCACTTTGTTAAATTACTATCTCATCTAAAATTTGAAGTTGTTGGAGAAAGAGATAGAGTTTATACGTCTATGCACTTGACCTTTTTTGCATGTAAGCGACAGTGGTAGCAGTATTAGACAGTAGCTCCAGTATTAATATTTAGAAAATAGGGACAGCAAGATTCGGGTTCAGACCACATGTTAAATTCCCATCTCGTAAAAAAACTTCAGTTGTTAGAGAGATGAGTGTTTATATGTTTATACACTTGAAACTGTTGATATATCTGATACAAGGAACTTTCCTTTGCCTTGTTCCTGCCATCTTACATGTAGGTCCTTATCAATCAACTAAAGGAAGTAGCTCCAGCCATCCAGAGTTCTATATCGGAACTGACCAAGGAAGTTACTGTTCTGTCTTCCAGTGTGCTTCCAACAGCCACCATTAATGGGAGATCAAGCTCACCTGCCTCTGCTCAGAGCAGTGGGCCGACATTGGTAATATTCCCCAATACTTATAATGCTGAACATTCTTGGTTCTGTTTTTGGGGAGAATTGAGTTCTTATTTGTTTGATATTTGCACTTGTTCTTGAGAGTAGTTAATGAAGTGGAATTATCCAGGAAAACATTGCTGATGATGTTGCAGACATGACCTCCAGATTATCAACTACTCAACTTGAGAAAGTCTCAACTAGCTCTCCTGCTCTTAAGCTACCACCTTTATTTAGTTTGACACCCAGTTCTTCTGGGAAACTTGGAAATTTGCAAAAGCGACAAATCCCACCTCAAGCAAGCCAGTTGGATAGTAGTTCTGACAAAAAGTCGCTGGACCCGGCTTTGTCAACCATTGTTGATAGTGTACCTCAAGGTTCATATTCTATAACCTTGCCTTGTTTATTTTATGGAGACTTCTAAAGCTCTATGCTTTGGCCCTCAATATGCTTGGTTCAATCACTGCAGATAATGACAATTTTTATATTCAAAATCTGAAGAGGTCAGTCAGAGAAGCTGCGCTTTTGTCTCAATCTAGTCTGGGATCTTCACAAGATAGTCGATCTGATGATAGCTCAGAGCACTACTTTGTACCAATTTCAGGGGCAGGGATTTCCCACTTTGCCCAAGAGAAAAATCCACATTCTGTAAGAACTAAGCGTATATTGTTCGCCTCTCGAACAGACTCTTCACTGCTTGATAGGCATGCGCTAGACACCCATAATTCAAGCAAGTTTGGCCATCCAGAGACCGTAAATGATTCAGATTCTCTTGATGACTATGAAGGCATAAATGGGTTTCTTTCAGCTGCTGGATCAAATTCTTCAGTGTCTGATGTGCACAGGCCATTTTATGATTCGGAGGAAGTTCATGATCAAGTTTTCTCTCCTCCCTTACTGACAGACACATCATTTTCCCCGGATGGTTATGAGGACTTGCTCGGTATGTTGTATGGCATACAGCCTTTTTGGCCTGATATATCTTTGAGTGTAATTTGCTGCTTTGGGGGTCCTGCTTCTTGGTTTTCTGCTGCATAGTGTTATGGGCCCAAGTTTGGGCTAGTCACGGGACGGGGTGTCACAGTTACTATGATGTTTGACTGAACTTGGGTCGCTCTTAACACTTGCCCAACCCACCGGCTCCTGCTTTACAGAATCCGACCCTCTTTCTTGCTCTCAAGAAAAGAGATATCTTTTTTTTTTTTTTTGCTTGTATGTTTTATTCTTCAGCACACCCTTATATAAGCTATGGACTGGAAATTAAATGGAAAATTCCCAACATAAGCAAAAGGAAAACTCCAAATATAATAATTAATCACCAACGGTGATTTTATTCCTGAAAGATAACAATAAGATTTCATTTAAAAAAAAGGAAAGTAACTAAATTAAAATTATTTAATTGCAGGATCCAATCTAATCAGATCTTCCAACCTGATCAAATTTGAATCTTCAACACAGTAAATCTGGTGATTTTATCTATTCACGAAGAAAATGTTGGATGTGAATATGATATAGCATGACTATAACTGCCTCGAATTGGTTGACCCTTTCCTTAGCCCAGGACCTGCAACATGTGTAGGTGTATTGGTTTTGAGAGATTGTGTCGCTTGGGCCATTCAGTTTGCTGTAAACCATGTTATGTTGTTGTCCTTTTTTTTTCTTGCCGTTGTTACTGTTTTTGTTATCATTGTTATTATTATTACCATTGGTTTATGGTTCATTCCCTTAATGTTCTATCCTAGTGTCGTACATCCAAACATTCAAGATAGAAGAAGGCTAGCTCAAGATACACCATTAGGAAAACAACGGACTACTATGTGCAAAGGATTTTGGCCTCTTTCTTTTCCTTTTTCCTTTTTCAGTGTGAGATATTTAGGACATATAGACCATTGATTTTGGAGTACTGTTGAAAAGCCACCAACTCTTACTTTTGTAGCCACAGAGTGTTGTTTCTGTTTATTTGGAGTTGCCATATTTGGATCTATTCTGTTCCTTTGTTTTCTGATACATGGATATTGCTTAGGCATATTAATTGAAATTATCTTGAACTTATGACTTGAGCATCATTAATTCTTCTGCAGCACCATTATCTGAGACGGAAACTGCATTGATGGATCATTAAAGCTGAATTTGGGGGAAAATTTTAGAGGAAGGCAGCAAATTCTGCAGATGTGCAGATGCCTGGGGTGTCGGTCTTTCGTATGTTGTTTACACCTTCTCCCTCTGGGATTTTTCTTTGTAAAGTTTGCTTATCACGTCGTCATCGTGTGATTTACGCACCGATTTGTTTGATTGCACCCTTCTTTTGTGCAATTATTGATTTATTGAGAGGTTGGATCGGGCTTTAGTACCTGGATGTTTCAATCGTTTTACTCTAAAAGTGCTGACTGGGAATGCAGATTTTAGCTTGCGCAGCGAGTGGGAACCATAAGCCTTTATCGGTGTCTAAATGTCAATGCCCAGAACTTCACCTGGACATGCTTGTTGCTTTAAGGAGAGAATTTTGGGTATGTGGTCGACTTTACTTCTGGAGAAGAGTCTGGAAGGTTAGCAGTGGTAAAGCTTCAAACTGCTCCATGTATTTTGTATTGAGTTAAACAGAGATCTGTTGCTAACAAGTGACAAGACAATGCATAAATGTTCAGGCTTTGCTACACGTACTTGTATTGTAATTAAATGGCATAGTATACTATTCTTTCACAGCTCTTTTTTGCAGTTGATTCATCGAGTCTGGACAGACATTTAGTCTTCACAGACTTGCTTTAGAATTGTCTGTTCCTTAGACTCCTATTGTTAATCTACTGTATTTTGCCCTTGAATGACATGGATCGACAACATACATTGTTATTAGAATCTTTGTGCTGGGATCAAGAATTGCAGGTTCCTGTGGTGGTGCTATTACCTAATTATCTTGGCAGTGAGGGAAGGCTGCCAGGGGAGATGAGGCTGCTATATTTTTGACATGTAATGCATTTGTTTTGTTTTGTTTTTGGTTCTTTCTCCTGTGAAGTAGACCCGTTCATTTTTCAAAAGTTGTGCACTTTTAGGTGGATATAATGCATTTGGTCTACTGTAGAGGAGATGTTGGAGCTAACATTTACATACTGCTGCAGGATGTAGTATGTTTTGATGTGGGAGTTTCTTTTACCCTCTTTTTCTATCAAGGATGATCTGTTTTCTTTCTTTATTTTATTTTAAAAAATATCTACGGTGCCTGAAATAAATCTTCTTGAGTCTCCAGTCTCTGATTTTTGAATCTTGAATCTAACTACTGGTTGGATTTGCTTGCATATATTAGCACTTCTGTCCCCTTGTTAATAATCCAGTGTTCTCTCTGTTTGTACTTCTCTTTTCTTTTAGACAGGAAAAAAAAAGAAGGGGGTGTGGGGGGGGGGGTGTGTGTTTTCTGGAGCAGGTTGAAGTTGGACGATATATTACTGATATAGTTCCACGCTAGTTACCCAGAACCACCTTTTTCTGTGAATATTTCTAGTTATTCAGCGGAGCTTGACGGAGGCCATTCGGTTTTAATGGCTCCGGGGTCGAGGAACCGTTTGATCCAACTCTCTATATCATTTTTTTGTTCAATGGATAGAAGGATGGTGTTCTATTATTATTTTTTCTTTTTAGAGTGGCATATAGTTTTTTCTTTTTTCTTTTTAGAGTGACATCTAGTTTTTACACATGAAAGTGGGATAGAGAGTTATGTCGGAAAATCCAATCTCATGTATGCCGAGAAATGTCAAATTATATTACAATGATTTCTCCTTCCACCTGGATTACATCATATTTTTAGTTGTTCCTTGTTTATAAGAATTATTGTCTCTTTGCATTATGGCTTCGTCACAGGTCTGGGTAATTTTTAGAGAATCTTTTTTTTTTTTTGGGATATATTTTTATAGAATCTTCAATTGCTCTGTCCATGTAAGGAAAGGATTAGTAATAGTAGATGTTTATGTTTCAACTTTCTTAGACTAGTTTATGTGAGGTTGCATGTATCCTAATTTGGGAACAGAAAAACATGATTAATCTGATATTCCATATTACTTATCTATATTTCATTAACTTGTGAATCACAATAAAACTATTATTAGGATATTTATGACTTATTCGGTTCACATTGTTTTGGTAACTAGCTGTTGGATAGAATCAATAGCATATCATACGATTTAGGTAAATAGCCATAGATCATGTCAAAATGTCTACCAAATGTGTCTGTATATTAAATACAAGGCAGTATCAATAGAAATGGGCAACAATTTCCGTCCTAAAATAAAATATTGGAGCGTTTTTTCTCGACATCTTACGCGAGAATTCTACTTTTCCATTTTCTCTAATATTACCCCATCGCTACTGCTGAGAGGTTATCTATCATGGCAACTGAAGGATCTTCTCCCGAATTCAAACTAATTTCTCCTTACGATTTGCCATCTGGTGACAATCCGGGTAACATTCTCTCAAGTCCAATTGCACGGAGACAATTACGATGAATGGTCACACTCTCTTCCCGTTGCTTTACGCGCTTGTCGCAAATTCGGCTTGTTGAAGGTATTATTCCAAGAACTGCTGATGGTACTCCGAAAATGGAAGCCTGATTACTTGTTCATCCCTTAATTATATCATGATTTTGAATACGATAGAACCTATTCTTCGTTCGACAATTGCCTAGCATGAGAATGCGAATGACTTATGAGATGATATCTCCCAATGTTTTCCACTTGCGGATGCTCTCCGGATTCATCAAGTGAATTGCAAACAACATGGCGATTCAATTGTCACGTATTACGGAAAACTTAAAGATTATGGGATCAACTCTGTACCTTTGGATCCCATCCCCTCTTGCAAATGTTCATGTGGTAAGTGCGAATTGCTAGCGCTATGACGAAGAAACGTGAAGAAGAACACCTTCACCAAATTCCTAATGGGACTTGATGATATTGTCTATAACAATGTACGTTCCACCGTTCTCAATCGCGATCCCTTGCCGACACTTAGTCGAGCATACCAAATGGTGATTCAGGAGGAGAGGCTTCTTATCATGGCACATGAAACTGATTCCCTCCCAGCACTAATGGCTTTTGCCACGTAATTTGCTGTCCCACCTTCAGTGGCTCTTGCGGCCAGGCCTTCAAAACAGCCAGTGATGCATCGTATTCAAAACCCAAGGGGAAAAAATGGTACTTAAATTTTGGAATTTTCACATAAATGAAAAATAATTCAGCTCATGTGGTTATCACCCCAAGGGGAAAAAAATGCTATACTTTGTTTCTCCATGTATACATGGATTATGGAGCAGACCCAAGTTGCCGTCCGTAATGCTAGCCCAAATTCAGAAGGCTAAGCCCATGACCGGACCGACTACTGTAAGCCTAGCCCATTGACATTGGCCATGGATTATGGGCCACGACCGAATTGGTCCTTTACAAATGATAGCCCGTAGCTGGAAGCTCAAGCCAATGTCGTATGCCATGTGTTATGGGCTGGACTCAAATTTGCAATATGAACCGGATCCAAATTGTTAACGTCAACAAATGAAAGCCCGTTTTTAATTTAAAGCCCCCTATTATGGTCCATGTGTTATACGACTAGACCCAAATTATCGTCGACAAATCATAACTCAGATGGTGCGGACCAAATTTAAGGCCATGGCAAACAAACCTAAGACGATGGACAGTTGTGTGCAGGCTCAGGTGGTCTTTGTTTTTTTTTCTTTTTTTTGAAGTTGTCGAAGTTATCGGTCTAATTTCACCTGCCTACATGCTTGCTGCCTGCAAAAATCAAAACTCTGATTCTTTGGTCCTAATGCCGATCAGTAGCAGCATGTCAACCCATCCTTTAGTATGGTGATATCGGTATTGTTTCTTGCTGAGTACCAACACGAATAAAAAACATAGACAATTACAGCGGAAATCATTTTGTTACGGCGACTTTGATCTGATTCTGCTCACTGAAGATTTGAAGTGGTAGGATCTCAGCTTACTGCTGCTGCATTTTGACTTTCCCATTCAAGGAAATCAGAGGGTTATGTTTCTATCTAGTTCATTTTTCTTCTGAACATAGATTTTTCGCAAGCTATCAACTTGAACATTTTCAATTCAAAGATCAAACTGTTGGCAGCTGAAAAAAAGACAGATATGCGTCTTTTCCGGATTATTTTCTAGCATTTTGTTTCGTGGTTAGTCTTTTCCATGGCTTTTTCTTGTTTCTATTTACTTATCTGATAGGAAATTTTGATGTTCGTTAAACAGACAGTGGAGATTTTTGAATCAGTGGATGATGAATGTAACATAGGGCTTTTCTGAGGGCTGCGAGGATGCATGATTTGAAAGCTAAACTGAGGGTGGCAGCCTTGCTTTTGATTGCCCTCTGGTTTGGTCTAACAGGGATCTATTATTTGCTAGAGCCTCTCTCAAATGGCTGCATCATGACATACATGTATCCCACCTACATTCCTATCTCTTCCCCACGAAACTTCTCTACTAAGTATGGGCTGTACTTGTACCATGAAGGATGGAAGCAGATTGATTTCGAAGATCACCTTAAGAACCTTGATGGGGTTCCTGTGCTTTTCATTCCTGGCAATGGTGGAAGCTACAAACAGGTGCCTTCTTTCGTGCCCCAACCCACAATATCCAACTCCAAGCTCCTTCCTTATCGTTTCAGTTTTCTCCTCCTCCTGGCGAAATTTACCCCTTTATGCAGGGGAGAGTGCGATATTGTTAATTGGGGGGAAAGTTTCAGATATTATACTTACAGGGATTGTCTTTAAAAACTTCTCATATAATTTGGGTGGACAATATTCATATGAGAAATGTACATGTTTTGGGATAATGCTTTTCTTTCCCCCCGCTGGTTTCAAGAGGGTTGCTTTTGTTTTTAGTTTTTTTATTTAAAAAAAATAGAATAGTTTTTACCTTTTTTTGGGTTCTTGAAGATGGAGAGGTGGGCTGTCCCCTCATGTTCCCCATGTTATACTAATGTTTGGCACTTATATGCAGCTATGACAAAGATTTTCGTTTTGAGTGATTTTGTAGTTGTTGGAAATATATTATATTATATTATTTCCATTAATCATGCGGTATAATGGCATTCTTCATTTCTGGTTTTCGTCGCTCTAGAGCATCTAGATGATGCCGAAGTTTTTGGAATTCCCATATTAGAATAATGTGTAAAAAACCTTAATCTATTAAGGTATGTTTGAAAAAAAGTAGAGGGCTTAGAGGAGGGGAAGGAAATGAGGAAGGTCAGAAGTTATGCCCATTGTTTAACAAGAGAGAAATGAGCTGGGGAATGAAACTTCATGGAATTGTCTTTTTCTCCAGTTGGGTATTTTACACTTCCTCAATGTGTTGAATGTATTGAAGCAATAATTCTTAGCTTATACTTCTGCTGCAAATCCCTTCTTCACTTTGAGTTTCTCAATGTGTTGATTCCTGAAAACAGTCTCTAGACAGAACAGTTATACACTTTGTTCCCCTCATTTTTTTCGATCTTGAGATAGTATTAACTATCAAAGAGATTCGCCCTTTCCATCTTGATTTTCTCAATCCCTCAAATTTTGGACATAAGCAATTAGTTTTAATCTTAAATTTAGTGTTCAAATTCAAGGTATTTTGCGTTTCCATCTTGGGCTTTTCAAGCCCTCAGATTTTGGATAGAAGCAATTGTTGTAATCTTTTATTCCACTTCAAATTGCATCACAATAGATTTCTAAATGCATTGATTTGTATGGCGTGTCAATAGACAGAAAAAATGTGTCCTTTTCTGCCTCCCGCTTCTCAAGCTTATGATAGTATGATTGTTTACAATTCTGAGTAACATGAGCTTCGGTTATGCTTTTACCTGGAGTGTCATTAATGCATCTTTTTGCCGACTTTATCTTTTTTCTCCAAGTTTGAGATATAATGTCAAACTGTAATGTGGCATGTTAGCTTTCTCATCTGGCTTTCATGTAAATCCCTAATATGGCTTGGGAAATTTAATTTGCATATATTTTTTCTTGTGTAGGTGAGGTCACTAGCTGCAGAATCTGAGAGGGCTTATCAAGGAGGTCCACTGCAGCATACTCATTACCAAGAAGTGCCAGGACTAGAAATTGCAGATGAGACAGATGTTGCATTACCGCGTCAGTATGTCCGCATGCTTGACTGGTTTGCTGTTGATCTTGAAGGTGAACACTCTGCAATGGATGGTCGGATACTGGAAGAACATACTGAATATGTAGTGCATGCCATCCACGGGGTGTGTTTCTTCCCTAAGAATCAAATGTGTAGAATTCCTGCGATAGCAACTGAGGTCGAAGTTTACTGTAAAGAAGACTTGTTCTAGTGGTCAAATGTGTATGATTTACTTACATTAATATTCCTTGAGATATGCTAAACTTTACAGTAATCCTCCATTGTTGACTTGTCGAGGGCAATACTATATGAATTAGTAAGCAAAAAAATACTCTGTATTCCACTTAAATACTTCTATGTTAATTGAAAAATGAGAGTTGCTTCAATAAGTTCTCATGCACTGCATTGTTGGACGTCCGTCTTAAGTTCTTAAAAGTCATTATTTCCTGCACTATATCCTTCGCAACATTTTCGGCATTGGAGAGGAATCATAGTGGGTTAGGTATCCGTTAATTGCAAGTTATTATTATAATCCCATATATATATATATATATATATATATATATATATATATATATATATATATATATATATATATATAGACACACACACACATATATATATGTATATTATGTATGTGTGTGTGTGTGTCTATATATATACAATTATTTATTTATGGGGCAAGATTTCCTTCATTTGTTACCCACAAATGTGTGGTTTACAATACTTGGCCCAATATCTCAGGTAAGTCAAGTTGTTTAAATGACTTAGGTGGGCTTATTTGTTAATTATTTAGCTACAGGTCCTGTTTTCTATGGAGTCGTCTCTGGAACAATGTCTTTTAGAATTTTCTTAGGCTTTATTCTTCATCGATAAATGATGCATCTGGAATTGATTAATCAAAGTTAGAAGGTTTAGATATCTGAAAGATAAATATGTAATGTTGTTTTCTCTATCTTGACTCAGCTACCACTCTAGATAGTTATTTAGTTTCCCTAGGTACATGCACATACATATGTATATAGTACTTACAAATTTAAGTTGCTGCATTCTTGTTAATAATTGTTTGCAGATCTTAGATTTATACAAGGTGAACAATGATATTCGAGCAAAAGAAGGTGCTGCTGTCACTAGGAGTCTGCCTAAAAATGTTATACTGGTTGGTCACTCTATGGGTGGTTTTGTTGCTAGAGCTGCAACTATTCATCCAAACTTGAGGAAGTCAGCTGTTGAGACTCTTATTACACTCTCAACCCCTCATCAGTAAGTTTTTCTTTTGCAGGACCTTTACGCAGTAGTTCTTCAACTATATTCTTTGCTTAGTGGTTTCTTTCTTTACCTTATCAGGTCGCCTCCTGTGCCTCTGCAGCCTTCCCTGGGCTGGTACTATGCACATGTTAATGATGAATGGAGAAAAGGATACGAGGCCCGCACTTCTTTGGCCAGGACTTACCTGTCTACTCCGCTCTCTAACGTTGTGGTGATTTCAATTTCTGGTGGTTATAATGATTATCAGGTAAGGCAATTTTATTTGACTTTAACTTCTTAGTGTTGGGAAAAGTGACCGCTTTATCACATCGATAAAGCTAGCTTATAAATTACCATACAAGTTTGGTTCATGTCTTTTTGGAAGCATTTTGAAAACTATGATGTATTTCTGGATTCTTCTTACTCAGAGAAGGTTGTTTAGTCCTTGTTCAAGAGCTAAAGCATCATCTTTATTATGGGAAATTCGCAACATAGGATTTCAGAAATTTTATGTATTTGTAATTGTGAGTATTTAAGTCTTCATCAGCTAGGTTTGGCCTTTGTCAGATGAAACAAGTTAACAACCTCTCTCTTAAAAAAAATATCTTCTCCCTTCTATCTAAAGAATCCAACGGAAAGAAATGCCCCAACCACCGCCAACGTTCCTTTTCTCTCTCTTTTCCCTCTCTGAACCACCGACATTGGTCATATATCTCCAACAGTTCTCTTTCCTCTCTAGACTGTTAACGGTCATCAAACATGATGCGAGATCAAACCAGGTCTAGAACAAGACAACTAGAAAAGGATGCCAGACGCTGCATCGAATCAACAATATTCTGGAACAGAATACACTTATGGTATCATGGGAGAAAATTGCCTGTTGTACTCCTTATCTTCCAATATATGCATTCAATCTATGGCTTACATGTTAGAAAAGGTTGAGTACACATGACAAACTTTTACACTAGAATGGGTTCACACTACATGTGTGTTTTATGTGACAGGGACGTTGAAGACTAGAATCACATGTTCTTTGAATGCATATACTCTACTAAAGCCTGTAATGCAGTTCTAAAGCTGCTACATTGCAAGGATAGAGTGTACTCCTAGTAGGGAGTGTTGGAATGGCTGATTGGAAACACATAGAGTCCAAAATTCCACAAACAACTTCTGTATTTGGGTTCTCTGCTGTGGTATACGTACTGTGGGGGCAAAGAAACATGAGGTTTCATCATGAGATTTGCAAATATTGACAAAGCACAATAACAGAAATCTTGCATCCATTCGGCTTGCATTGTCATCATAGACAAAGATAAGGGAAAAAAATAAACTTGGAGCTGACCCTCAATCTTGGCCTGTAAACAACGATTTTCTCCACCTAGCTTCACTCTTATAACTCAAAAACTACGACTGTTAATGGTAGCTTACTGGCTGAATGGCTTTAGCTCACCTTCTTATGTTTTGGAAGCCTGGATGGCTATACATTCTTATGTTATGTTCTGGATGGCTGCATCTTCTTCTGTCCTGATCCTTCTCATGGTCTTGTACACAATGCATCTTCGGATATATTTTGGAGAACCTGACTGGATTGCTTATGCGCACTTGATTTTACTCTTAGTCTTGGATCCAGCTTATAAGGCATTTGCACATGCTTCTTTTAACTGTTCTGAACTGGATGCCTGACAGACTTACTTTTGTACATTTTGGTTACTTCTTGCCAGCAGAGTTTCCTGATGTTTTTGTAGCTCTTTTGCCTTACTCAATTGGAGAGTCTTGTGTCTTTTGTTTTAAATTTTGGAATGGGGATATGCTTGGCACTAGATTATGGTTGGAATACGTTAGTGAACACTTTTGTATTTTGAGCAATGCATACTTGTTGTTGCCCATTCCTGACAACCACCATGTAAAGCTGCGTAATTTGGGTTTCATATGAAATTTTTACTTACAAAAAAAGTTTGACGTTTGTGAATTCCCTCTAGTGTAATCTGTGTTGCTGCTGGAAAAGTTGCTCTTGTGATGGAGCTCTGCATTTTGCTATTATCTATTTTCTGCTACTGAATACTGATCTTGGGCTGCTACTGTATAGAACTCTGTATCACACTCCTGTCATGCATGCATGTATACTATAAGGGAATCCCACGTCATGTTCGCTAAATCAAAAAAGTTTGGCACATGAACAATCTGAATTATTTCCATCTGAGTGGAGTGATATCTACATTCTAATGGAATCTTTAGAATTTTCCAATTTTCTGCTGTGATCTTAGGTGCGATCAAAATTAGAGACCCTTGATGGTATTGTTCCTCCTACCCATGGTTTTATGGTTACCAGTACAAGCATGAAGAATGTGTGGTTGTCGATGGAGCACCAGGTCATCCTATGGTGCAATCAATTGGTTGTCCAAGTAAGTTCTATAACTTAATGCACTATGATGAATCTCAACAAATAAAAGGTTGATTGCTGTTTTTTCCTTTCAGGTAGCTCACACTATTCTGAGTTTGATAGACAAGGACAGGGGACAACCTTTCCATGATGTACAAAAACGACTTGCAATATTCACAAAAATGCTTCGTAGTGGGATACCACAAAATTTTACTTGGTTGGGAAAGTCACAATTGTCTGATCATTCTATGAAGACTTCTTTTGATGGTGGGAAAAGTGTTCTGGACATTTTTCTTGTAGCTCTTGTAGCGTTGGTCCAAAAGGGGAAAGTTTGATGGAAGCCATGTTTGTAGGAACTTAGGTGTCACGAAGTCCTTGAGAATCTTGTATTTTCCTATGCAGTAAACCCGTGTTGTTTTGAATTGAAAATCAGTGTTATTTTGCATGAAACAGAAAATTGTATTTTTATCTTTGTGGCTTCAACAAGAATCAGGAAAAGGAACCTTTGTGTTCATTTTCATGTTGGAGTCGGTAGTTGAAGTATCTATGAAGTTGGCTCGTCCTTTCAGTTATAACTAACATTTATAGCATCTTATGTGAAGATCAATTTCACGTTAGAATGCAGTTGCTTAGAATTCCTGTTTGCATGTCGTGCCTTTCGTTTGTTCTTTATTTTTGTGCTTTTAGGTATTTGTGTTGACACTATGAATTGTTGTCCTGCTCTAAGGATCACGGATTTCCAAGAAGCTCACTTGCCCTGGAAATGTATGGAAAGCTGAAAGAGATTTGGACATTAAGACAACTACAGTTACAGTTTTAGCCATGGATGGGAGACGGCGATGGCTGGACATTCAGGTAAAGATTATATGCTGTTTGAAATTCACATTACTCTGTATTCGTATCTGACAGGAGAAATGACCTGTTGTATATTAACTTCTTCTCTCCAATATTCCGAATTCCATTGATTTATTTGGTTATAAGAGACATTATATGCCTCGACCCTGGCTCTGTGATCTCTTTTTGGCTCCTGGATTTTGAGCTTTGGTATTGTTGATTTTAACGCTTTTAAAATAATAAGCATGTTTTACACATTCACCTACCATAATATTCTTTTGCTCGTCTGAGTAGGACTCAAATGGAAACAAACACTTCGTGTTTGTCACAAATCTTGCTCCATGCTCTGGTGTACGACTTCATTTGTGGCGTGAGAAAGGAACTTCATATTTGGATGTCTCTGCTAATAATAGTTTTGTAGAAGTCACATCATGGATGGTCCACATTCCCTCAGGCCCAGCTCCAAGGCAGGTGATGGAGGGTTTTGCATAAGCATATTATGTATAATTGCCTTGATTTAATCCTCAATTAACATTCTGAACATGCTTCTCTCCCTTAGACTGAGCCAGGCAGTCAAACTGAGCAAGCACCTCCTTCTGCTGTTTTCTGGTTAGATTCCAATGACATGCGCGGCTTCAAATTCTTAACAATCTCAGTAGCACCTAGTCCGGTATGTTCTCTTTGAAGCTCTGCTGCTTCGCTTTTCACTTCTCCTTGCAGAAATGGTATTTCTTGTAGCATTCACAGTTCTATGTAGAGTGAATTTGTATGCCACCTTTTGCTTAAAGGTTGCCACTAAATAGAATGTGAATTTGTATGCCACCTTTTCAAGTGCCTAGCCACTCGTATTTCGGCTATTGGCTCGTTTTGTAAATTACCATGGATGTAGCTGCCAGTTCATGTAACAAGCAACAACTTTTGTAATTTCGCCTTTTCATGGCTTTTATATAAAAAATTTTAATTACAAAAAAAAAAAAAGATTTTTCAATTTTGACTGACTTCTGACATTTTGGGATGCTCTTTAACTTAGTTGCAGTGAGATTTGTGTTTTACAAGCTCTTTATAGTTTAGTTTTTTTACTTGGTCCCCAAAAGTATGCGTTCACTTTGTTGAAATAGTTAGGTTCAGATGAAAGTCCAAAAGTTAACACCAGAAAAGGTTCATGGAGGAGCAATGACACTATTTTAAGGTTGTATCTGTTGATTGTACATGTCTCTAGCATTTTGTGTTGTACTAAGATTTCTCCCATTCTTGAAGTGGTACTTGTGATTTTGTTTTGTGTAGTGAAATTCTTTAGCTAGATATACCACTATGTTAATTGATCATTCAAATGTTTAGTTGTGAGGATTGTCAGTCAGGTAGGCTTAGCCTGAAAGCCTATGAAATCTACTCGTCATTTTTTGTCTCGCTTAATAAAAGATTTATGTGATTGTCGCAACAATTTTGATAGGCTACCTGGACCTATTTTGCATGGTTGATATGTTCATCCTCCCTTTCTCTCATACTGCGCTTCGTCTTTGTTGCCTCCATTTCTCAAAGACGTGTTACCTGTAAGGGAACCGCTTGTTTGTCCAGTTTTTGATAGGTAGCACCATTGCTGATCTATTTCATTTCAATTATCCCTGAATTTTGAGACTGCCTATTAAATTCTATGTAGCTCAGCCATGTCTTTCTGATAAAAAAACCACATTCAAGTGAGAAATTTTCATGTGATAACTTTAATGCAGACTCTTTCAGGGAGGCCCCCTCCTGCTACATCCATGGGAGTTGGACAATTTTTTAGTCCAAAGGAATGGGAAAGAGTGCTCTCTCCTTGGATGTTGGTTCAGTCAATGTTCTCTCAAGAAGTAATTTCTATCTGCACAAGCAGCTGAAAAGTTTTTTGTGAACGATGCAACTGCAAATTCTGAATTCTAATACTGATAAGAAATGTTTTGCCTCTTATCTGGCAGGGCTTAGTGCTGAAGGAGGATCATCCTCTTGCTATCAATATGATTTTTTCAGTCAGCTTAGGCCTTATGCCTGTGAAATATTTTCTTAAAACTACAGGCTGTGGGATAAAGAAATCTGATTTTCCTGTTGATGACCCAGATGGAAGTCATGCAACCAGTGAGGATCGCTTGTCCTTTATCATTCTTCTTCTTTTCATTTTCTTATTTTATCTCTGTTTCATTTATGTCAGGTACACACACACACACACATATATATGTATATATATATATATATATATATATATATATATATATATATGTATGTATGTATGTATGTATATGTGTATATATATATATGTGTATGTACTTATGCACCTGATAATTGTTTTTTTTTTATAAAAAAAATGCCTTGATATCATGGTAAAAGAAGAACCTTTGAGAAGGCATGAAGGTCTAAAAGAGAATATTTGAGCTTGGATTTATGCCTGTTAGCCTTGTTTTTCTGGTAGCTCAAATTCATTCCTTCTAAATGCAGATCTATGCAGGCTGCGTTGTTTCCCCCCTGTAGCTCTTGCCTGGGATAGCACTTCTGGTCTTCATGTGTTTCCAAATTTGTATTCTGAAACAGTTCTTGTAGATTCCACTCCGGCCCTCTGGATTTCGAGCAAAGGGTCTGAGAAAACTGCTGTTACATTACTGGTAAATTTTGATAATTGACAAATGCAATAAAGTGGAAGTATTTATAGAATTGAAGAAAGTGGATGTATTATTCAACTTAACTCTTGAAATACAAAGGTAAAGCCTTTAAATAGGATGTGAAGCTTCTTTGTTTGAGGATGCACAAGGCAATTGATTACTTAAAACACATAAATCTGTTGTCGTGTTTTTATGAACAATGTATATTATCTATTCACATTTTAAGTTTCTTTGTTTGATTTCATGAAACTGAGCTTCAATTTCATACAGTTCAAAGGTATTGTCTTGTTTAAAATACATTTCCTTGACTGCAGCACATATTTCAGCTGCAGTCTCATACATAATAAAGTCATCACTTATATTAGATATCATTGATCTTATCAGCCATGTGCTATTTTTAGATTTCTACAATCTGAGCTTTGAATTTATTTCACTGAGAATAGTTACAATCCCCACAAATACTCCTATTTGTCTTTATCTGTCACAAACATTTCAATCCTCTGGACCAAGAGAGGTAATTATCTTCATTGAGTTTGTGACTTATAATGATAATGGAAGAGTCATAGAACACAATAGTACCATTAGACCCTCCTCCTGACATTTGTTCAGGAGTGGAGATGGCCTTTGTTTGCTCAGAAGAAGAAGATGAAGGCGTTGCCATTTTGTTTTGAAAATATCTCAAAATCTCAGTTGTGATACCATATAGAATTGAAGAAAGTGAACGTATTATTCAACTTAACTCTTGAAATACACAGGTAAAGCCTATTTAGTTACCATTTTGTTTTAAAAATATCTCAAAATCTCAGTTGTGATAACATATAGAATTGAAGAAAGTGAACATATTATTCAACTTAACTCTTGAAATACCAAGGTAAAGCCTTTAAATTACGTTGTGAAGCTTCAGCCTCCAACGGCTAGAAGTCTAACGACTCTATTCAGCAGCCACAATGGCTACTGAACATACTATACTAATGTCTAAACTAATAACTTAACATACTAAGTTATATTTATGTATATTAATAGTATGTATATACTGTATTTATACAGGTATCTGTATATTTCTACTCTATTTGTACATGTATTTCTACAGTATTAACTTTCTGTCTTTTTTTCCATTAGCTATTATTATGCAGCTTTGATATTTTGTGCAGGTGGATCCTCATTGTTCATACAAAGTTAGCCTCAGTACTCATGTCCCTGCTGCTATTGGCAGATTTTTGCTTGTATACTTTTCAAAGGTGAATTCGCTTTTATTCAATTCATGTGCATACAGTTCACTAGCAAAAATACAGTTTCGAATATTCTAAACTAAATTTGATGGAGGAGAGTAGAAGTTATAACACTGGCAAAGAAGTTTTTGACTTGAAAAGCATTGAACTTATCCTAATCAAGTGAAAACTCTCTTAGTGGATTAATGTTAGCCAAACTTGTCTACCTTGTGGGGTTTGCCTTCCGGTAAGGTACTTTTTCTATTTTTCCTCTAACTAGTCACTTTTGTTTTCCTTTAGACGTGACCCCATTGTTTATGTAGGCCTTGATTAAGTGAAGGCCATCTGCCCAATTTAGGCAAATTTCCAATTGTTGTAATAAGCAAGAAAAGAGTAATAGCATGTAATAATTGATACAGTTGGTTCATAATTTGCCATTATAAACAACATATACAGGGATAAAGCAACAAACCAAGAGGCAAAATAATTATCCTGTTTCTCTGAAACAACAACAACAACAACAACAACATTACCCTATTGCCTTAGAGGCTCCCGCCTATGGCGGAGTATGGGGGGTCGGATGTACGCAACCATACCCATGTGTTAGAAACACACAGAGGTTGTTTCCCGATGACCCGTAATGAGCGTCAAGCTGTGTCGATCAACTGCTACTTCACAATATAAGAAGTGCAGCCAATTTAGTGAGTCATTTTGCTTTATTCCATCATATTCCAAAGTCAAGGAAGAGTGTGTCCTTGACTCCACTGAAAATGGAAAGTATCCTGTTTCTCTGAAAATACTTGGTAAATTTGTGTGCTCATTGCCTGTTTACTGAAGTGGAGAAACACATCTCCCCTTTTCTGTAGATCGTTGGAGGCCTACAATGAGTTTTAAATTGGTTGAATCATGATGTAATTCCTTTCGTATGGGTACTGTTGATTGGTTAAACTTTTGTTCACCCAACCATGTCTTCTGATTGAACATGTTTATATTGTTTTTGTTGCTTCTTCACAAAATTTAGCTTCCTAAGGATTGTATTTTTGCAGATTTTTGGTCTTGCTGTTGCTGTAGTCTTTTTTGCTCTGATGCGGCAAGCAAATGCATGGGAACTTGATCGACCTATCCCTTCTGTGCTTTTGAGCGTTGAGTCAAATTTGAGAATCCCATTTCCACTTCCCATTCTCGCCTTATCACCTCCTTTAATGGCCTTGTTCTTTTCCTATCTTAGTTCTGAATCACTTCCACCTGTTATGAGCTTCCTTATCGTCTCAGCCAGCTGCTATTTACTTGCCAATGGGGTCATAATCTTGCTGATATTAATTTCCCAACTAGGCTTCTATTTTGCTGGTGAAATGCAGGTTTTCATCAAGAGAAGGTCAGTTGAATGGTCTTTATCTTCTTTCTTTATTGCTCATTGGTGTTCTATAGTTAAAGAGTCAGGCACACTTTCAGATCCCCTTGTTAGGTTATTGTATTAGTCTACAGAAATTCTAATGTAAACCATTAGAACTTAAATTGCAGGTGGCAGTCATGGGAAGGGGATTGTTTTTCATTTTCACATTGGTTCTTCAACCTTGCCTCTCGTTTTTCTGCAGTCAAGGTATACCCATTTTCCCCTTGTATCCCCCTCCACCCCTTCCTTTCCACCCGTATTGATACCTTATTTCTTTGTTGTTTAATGATAATTTAAAATCATGAAGTCTCTGGCTTTATGTTGTTGTTCTGTTTGTTGGACATGGAATAATGATTTTGCAAAACAGTTGTGTTTGTACAAGCCTTACCTCTGGGTGATTTATCAGGATTGCCCCCAAACATGTTATGGCAGATTAAGTAATGCTCTTTTAGAGTATCTATATCCTCGCCTACTTTTGATGAAGCAGGTGGTCCAGATCTTCAGGTTCAGCCCGTTGGCCATTACCTGTCTGGTTGCTGTTGTGCTGATTTGCATTTTTCATCCAGCCTTGGGTCTTTTTGCTTTAGTTTTGTGTCATGCTGTATGCTGTCATAGTGCACTATGCAGGTATCTACGGCGTCTCTTATAGTATTTTATCTGCTACGGTTACCATCATCTGATACTCATCTTATCTTTTGGAGCAGCTCTTTGATGGCTTCATTTAACAGATGCTCTGGAAGTAAGGAGTTAGGTAGTGATAGTGGCAGTGGATCGAAGCAGTTTGTGCCCAAGTATAGTGGTGAAATCGGTAAATCTGCTTCCCTGGAAGAGAATAATTGTAGCAGTCCAGATTCTGCTAGAAACTACGCTGAAATACAATTGGAGATCTTCCATCATCGCCAGGGCTTGCTTATACTGCATTTCCTTGCTGCATTAATGTTTATGCCGTCATTGGCGGCTTGGATGCAGGTATGCCGTTCATCAGGATCTGGTCCTTCCAATTGCAAAATTAAAAGAATAAAAAAAAGATATCTGCAGTTACAGAATTATGTTTGTTAGTATGGGCATGATTTTGCAGGAGTTCAATCTTCTGTCTGTTTTGCCTTATGGCGCAAGTATAATCTCTCTGGAGGGGCCTTAAAGGTTCAATTATGTAGTCGGCTTTGATGACCTGCATTTGTGTGATGTATGATCTAACAATATCTTTTTAAATTTGGCTGCTTTGTAACTCTAGTAACTGCACTGTAGAACTTCCAAAGCTGTAAATTCTACCCAGTAGCAGGTCTCTCTTAGTGAAGCTAAACATGTGATATTCTGCTCAATATTGGTACTCATACAGCAGAATTTTGACTGCAGAGAACTGGTTCGGGCCAGAGCTTCCCATGGATTCTGGATTCGGCACTATGCGTTGCTGTAGTGCTGCATGGAATTTGCGATTCAAAGCCAGAGTTCAATTTCTTCTTCTTTCCTTTCCCTGGAATACCTGGTTGGGACATCAAACTCAGCTCTGCCTATCTGGTGGCTGGATTTTGTTCTTACCTTTCTGGCCTAGCTCTGGCACCTTATCGAATATTTTATCCGATGGCGGTTATTGGGATCATCTCCTTTGCTTTCATGATAGTAGAAAGACAGAGCAGGAAGAAGGGGGAGACATTTGGTAGAGGACGGCGGAGGCATTCCCATAGGCACTGAAGTCTGATTTTTTGTGCTTATCATCTGTGAAGAACGACTAGGAGAGCTGCTGCTGCATGCCTGAAGTCTGATATCTGTTGTCTGAGTTGTAACATGCTTTCGGCTATGAAACCAATAATTTTCCTTTAGAAGAACCATGCTTGGGTGCATTGTCTTTGAAAGGTGCACAAGTCCATGATTTTTTCTTTATATCATTTGATCTAGAAATCTTGGTGAAATTATTGTAATTGCTTTCTTTCGGACGAGTGTTTCTTTAAATAGCTGACTCAGAATTCCTGACTACTCGGTGAGGAAGTTGTTGGTTATTTGCCAAAACAACATTTGTTTGCAATTTTCTTATAGAGTCATTTTAATCGCAAGCAGTCTTTCACTCCACCGTAGGGATAATTCTCGCTGGATACATACACAAAAAAAAAAAAAAAAAAAAA
>AP025094.1:245663-336001 GCA_036186865.1 Eustoma russellianum | reverse complement strand
AAAAAAAAAAAAAAAAAAAAAAAAAAAAGTTCAATACATCACAATGATCAGAGTGTATCGCAGCCTAAAAGAGAATAACTTAAATGTTTGTACATATAGAAGTCTAGCCTTAGATGTATTGCAGACTAAAAAAAGGAAAGCTTTAAATGTTAGTACAGATGATGAACTCTAGCGTATGGCGGCCTCTAGGGTAGCTGGGGAAGTACATGTTAACTGTAACCTGTTTAACAACAGCAGTACTGAATTTCCATGGGCCTTGATCATCAACCAGCTATATCTGGTGGAAACACATGGAGCCAAGTGAACGATTACAAACCTAACCGCAACTTCCCCTGCAACTTTCACACGGACGTATATGAATTCTGAGATACGATAAAACGTTTGATCTAAAAAAAAAAAAAAAGAAAAGAAAAGAAAGGATTGCGGTCCAAGAAAGGATCACTGCTACCGGCTTCAATACTACAAAATATGGATGCCTTCTCCAGGACTTGCCACACGAAATAGTTCATCAATTCAATTTTTTTGTTGGGGGGGGGGGGGGGGGTGGAACCTTAAAGGAGGAAAACCCAATCAAACCATATATAATCTGCAAAAAATGCTGTCAAAGAACAGCCGTTCTACCATATAATGAACGAGAGTTATCTATTCTACCCACACAATTCTTTCCGCATGCTTGGGTTCTTGTCTCACTTTTCTAGTTTTGTTTGTCACTCATTTTACAGGCGTGTGGGATCATCATGGTTCATGAAACTTATAGGATGTTTATCTTTTTATTATACTTTGTTTTCTTCTGTAGATTCATGCCATTAACATGGAAACGGAAGGAGAAAACTAGTAAATTTGGTTACTGTTATTGGCTTTATTCTTTCTGAGAGAAATGGTTCATTTGCAGTTACCCGTTTTGTCTACTTGTATTTAACAAATATTGAGGTCTTGTGTAAGTCCCACCATGTTATATTAAATGAGTTACTTATAAACTAAAATCACATTTATAAATAACTCAAAAAGACATAAATTTACTTGGACATTACTTTATTTGAAGATGAGTTGTTATGCATTAGGCATTTTGTCTTTGCATGCAGCATTAAATTAGCTGCGCTTCTTATATTGTGAAGTATCAGTTGATCGACATAGTTTATGCAATTTTTATTATAGATTATCGGAAAACAACATCTGTGTGTTTCTAACACATGAGTATGATTGCATATATCCGACCCCTTATATTTCGACATAGACGAGAGCTTCTAAGTCAGTGAGGTAATGTTGTTGTTGTTGAAGATTTTCACTCCAAGACAAACACCCACGGACCGTCAACAAATAATATGTAATCCCATTCAATAGAACAAGGCCGAAATGCAAGAGGGTAGTGATAAAAGAGTATAATGAAAAATTTTGTGAAACCGTTCCTAGGTTGGGTTGAGGAACATCCGAGATATCATGAATTTTATTACCAGAAAAGGGCAATGCATAACTACATTAACCTACCTGAAAGTGTACTCTGAATTTGGTCATGACAAGTAAGAATTAAGATAGTAAGATCAAAATTTTGAAGCAAGGTTAATAAAGACTTGATAAAATCATCTATACAAATTTGAAAGTGTATCTGATTTGACAAGATTAAGAAATCATTGAACAAGTCTTTTGGACTCTGACAATAACATAGGATTTTGCTTCATGAAGCTGTGTGAAATGTTATGTCACATCCCATAGACCATAAAATCATAAACAGAGTCAAAGCCAGGAAAAAGAAATGAGGAAAAAGGAAGCAGGTGAGGGAAATATTATACAACATATATGAGCATACCAAATTCTAAATAAACAAAAGTCATAGACTAACTGCTCCGAGGATGTAGCTATCGGTAAACAATGAGAAAGTCAGATCTTTAGAAGAGGCGCCTAGTTGCCAGCCCCCATATTTCTAGCTTGTCTGAAAGCCATACAATTTCGGAGGAAAATGAGAATTTGTATTGTGGTGGTGGCGTGGGCTCTGGGGCTGATCGGTGGTGGCTGGGCCCAGAATGACCAGACCGGATTGAAAGCGCCATGGAGGATTCACACGCTCTTCTCCGTGGAGTGCCAGAACTACTTCGATTGGCAGACTGTGGGGCTCATGCAGAGCTACAGGAAGGCCCGACAACCCGGCCCGATTACCCGTCTTCTTAGCTGCACTCCGGAAGAGAAGAAGAATTACAAAGGCATGGGCTTGGCTCCCACCTTTGAGGTCCCTTCTATGAGCAGACACCCCAGGACGGGTGATTGGTACTTTTCCTTTTCCCATTTCTTTATTCTTTTGGTAACATTTCCAAATTGATTGTATGTATAATCAATAAAAGCACTTTTTCAATCGTAAAAGGAAACAGGCTTTTTCTTTTGATCACTGTTAAATTATCGTTTTTTCAGTTGTTGCATGATCTTTCAAATGAGTTTCTTAATCAGTAATTACCACAAAAAAAAGTTTCTTGATCAGTGGTGTGACTTGACATGTAGGTATCCAGCAATTAACAAACCAGCTGGTGTTTTGCACTGGCTGAAGCACAGTAAAGATGCACAGAATGTTGATTGGGTTGTGATATTGGACGCGGACATGATTATCCGAGGTCCTATTATACCTTGGGAGCTAGGTGCTGAGAAGGGTAGGCCTGTAGCTGCATACTATGGGTAAGGCTAGTTGATTTCGCTGTTGTCTTGATTTCCCCTTTCTCATGTGATTCATTTAGCATGATTGGTCATAAAGAAGGTGCTCGTGTAACGGATTTGAGCGAGTTCACCTTCCTAGTTTATGTCTTTTTTTAATTTTTATACTTTATCTTGAATGACTGGTAGTGTGTTTACCACATGTGGTCAATCATTGCAACACTGGTCATAGTCGAAACTTTTTATCTTTCCAGATACGAGTTTTTTGCGCGGGATTTAATTATAAGTTTTTGAAAATCTGATGAAAAATCCTGATATCTAGTGCTAGAAAACCAAAAGAAGACTACTGTATATTTTTGAAACCGAACGCAATTAAAGTGCAATTTTAAAAGGCTAGATATTACATCTTTACAGATGCAAATGATTTACTGTTTACAAAATATTGCTTTCCTTTATTGAATGTTGTGCTGGCTAAGTAATGGTCTGAATAGAACAATGGTTTTCCTGAATAGGTATTTAATTGGTTGCGACAATATTCTTGCTAAATTGCATACGAAGCATCCCGAACTCTGTGACAAAGTTGGTGGGCTTCTAGCCATGCATATAGAAGATCTCCGTGTTTTGGCACCAATGTGGCTCTCAAAAACTGAAGAGGTACGAGAAGATAGAACTCATTGGGCAACCAATTATACCGGTGATATATATAATCAAGGGTGGATCAGTGAAATGTATGGTTATTCATTTGGTGCAGCTGAGGTACTCCCTTGGATACTCTCATCAACCCTTAATTTATATCTTGAGGATTTGGCCAACAGTTTGTAACCTCTCTTTTGTGCCTGTATCAGGTAGGACTTCGACATAAGATAAATGATAACTTGATGCTCTATCCAGGATATATTCCACGAGAGGGTGTTGAGCCCATACTTCTACACTATGGCTTGCCTTTCACAGTCGGCAACTGGTCATTCAGTAAACTAGATCACCATGATGACAACATTGTTTATGATTGTAATCGTCTCTTTCCTGAGCCACCATATCCTAGAGAGGTAATCTTTTTTACATCTAAATGGATCACTGAATTTAAATTTGAGATCTTGAATGCTTCTCCATGACTAAAGAAATGCTGCTGCTTTGAAGGGGCTACATCCTTTACTGTGCAACTGTCTACTAGTGCATAGAAATGCTTGGGTCTTTCATTTATGTCTCTCGACGAATGTTCATGGCATTTGACGGAGAGGATAGCTGTGACAAGTTTGAAGTATACATAGGATATCAAAGTCAATCCATCTGCTTCTTTCTGTTTTAACAAACAAAAAGCAGTTGCTAAATCTACTTTTGTCATTTAACTGCTTGTTTTTCGTAATGTTGGATCTGGACGTTTCAAATATTACTTTACTAGATCAAGTGGATCAAGATTCAGACGAACACTATGTACGGAGGGTGGCTCTTTCTCCAAACTACAGGATTACGGCAGAAATTTGGATGTGACAATAAGTTAGCGCTCAGGAACACGACGTAGGCGAGAGGATATAAGATTAGTTTTTGTTTCTGAGTACTTTCTTTTTGGCCCTTTTTTACTTTTCTGCTTCTTCGTTTTCCTCCTAAATGACTCAGTAGTGATGAATTTAAAGAAATAAATACCCTATAATGTATGTATATCTATATATGCGCACACGTGTGTGTGTATGATACTGTGTATGAAGAGGGAAAGAATGTGACACTTGCAGAGACTGACTTTATATTCTGTATTATCTGCTTCCAGCTAGGCAAAAGTTTCTTCGTTGGACAGATGTATTAGCTCTTTTTTCCTTCTTCTTGAATCTGCAAATTGAAAAAGATGTAAATCTTAATCTTTCTGGTTTGCATCATCATTGTTTAACCTTGTGAATTGATTTTGTTGTGCTGCAGGTAAATGAAATGGAAATCGAACCAAATAAGAGGAGGGCTCTGTTCCTGAGTCTAGAATGTATCAATACCGTAAATGAAGGTCTTCTTTTACAGCATGCAGCCAATGGATGCCCCAAACCAAAATGGTCCAAATATATGAGTTTCCTGAGGAGCAGAACTTTTGCTGAGCTTACAAGACCAAAAGCTGTTACTGACAAAACTCGTCAAATGATGGAAACACATCCTCATGAACAAGTTGTAGATGATCCTGCTAAGCCAAATCCTAAAATACACACCATATTTTCGACCGAGTGTTCCTCTTACTTTGATTGGCAAACTGTGGGACTGGTCCACAGTTTTCACTTGAGTGGCCAGCCTGGAGATATAACAAGATTACTCAGTTGCACAGATGAAGACTTGAAACAGTATAAAGGTCATAATCTAGCTCCAACACATTATGTCCCATCTATGAGCCGACATCCGTTGACCGGCGACTGGTTAGTTTTTTCACATTGCTATCTTTATTTGTGTTACATAAAATATATTTATAATCTTTTAAACCACCAAGCCTGTTAAAAGATTTCGAAACTCCAATAAAGTTGAATGGGTTGCATTTGACTCCTAATTCTTCAGGTACCCTGCTATTAACAAACCTGCTGCAGTCCTTCATTGGCTCAACCATGTAAAGGTGGACGCAGAGTACATTGTTATCCTTGATGCTGACATGATAATGAAAGGACCAATTACACCGTGGGAGTTCAAAGCAGAACGTGGTAGACCAGTTTCCACTCCCTATGGGTATGAAATGTCTACTTTTCCTACTTATTTCACCCTCAGTGGTTGGAAAACTACAATCAACCAATTTGGTTGCAAACATGACGGGTTTATTTACAAGTTGATTGAAATTCCTGGACGCATTTTTGATTTTTTACTTTGTCTCAGCTACCTAATAGGCTGCGACAATGAGCTTGCTAAGCTTCACACAAGCCATCCTGAATTATGTGATAAGGTTGGTGGCGTGATAATAATGCACATTAATGATCTCCGGAGATTTGCTCTATTCTGGTTGCACAAAACTGAGGAGGTCCGAGCCGACAGATCTCACTGGTCCAAGAACATAACAGGAGATGTATATGAAGCCGGATGGATTAGTGAGATGTATGGTTACTCCTTTGGTGCTGCAGAGGTATGCTCTATAGACTGAAATAATACCATATTTTCTTCCTTTCCAATATTCTCAAGCATATGAAGGATGTTAACGTTTCTACGCTAAAATAAGTAGGCAGTCATGGCTATACTCTTTCACAACCCAGACATTAGATTTATAAATCTGGAACTGTTTACAAGATTCCTTATAGGCAATATTAATTGGAAGTATTGTGGGGAATGTATGTTTACTTTTGTTGTTTTCTTATGTCAGTTGAAGCTGCGGCATACCATACGTGACGACATATTGATATACCCAGGCTATATACCTGTACCTGGTGTTAAGTACAGGGTATGGCATTATGGCTTGGAATTTCGAGTTGGGAATTGGAGCTTTGACAAAGCAAAGTGGAGGCATACTGATGTGGTTAACAACTGCTGGGCTAAGTTTCCTGACCCCCCTGATCCCGCTACACTAGAACAGTCTGATGTTAATGCTCTAAATCGTGACTTGATTAGCATCGAGTGCGTTAAGACACTAAATGAAGCCTTGCGCCTCCATCATGACCGGAGCAAATGTGGGGATATTTCCTCAATCCATGAAGGGGATAGCTCCTTGACTAATGAAGGGGATATTTCCTCTACTAATGAAAGGGATGAGAAGAGCAACACTAAGAGCGTGACTGATGATGTTGTAGTCTCAAAGGATACAGGTGGAGTTTCAAGTTCAATGAAATATGAAAAGGATGATGAGACCAATACCTTGAGAGAGAATCCCATGCCAAGAAAAAATGTGGAGGAGGTCCCTTCTCCTCCTGCAGTGGCAAGCCAAGCATTTAGCTCTATGAGATTTTGGATAATCGGCCTCTGGGCCATTTCAATAATTGGTTTTATTATAGTCATGTCATTGATGCTTTCTGGGCGGAAAGGACACAAGAAAAAAGGCAAGAGTTACAAGGGCAAAAGAAGATCATCTTATTCAGCATTCTGGGATACAAATGGGCCTGATAGGCAACTGCGTAACATTGAAGTATCATAGAAATTTGATATTGATGATGAACATCCAGGTAAGATTCAAAGACATCAAAGCAGCATCGTGGCATCATATTGGTCGTCAAGATTATGCTGTGTTCCACTCGAATCTGATGAAGCTCCTTACTCGGGTGACGGAATTTTGGGTTTCAGATTTTAACTGCCAGTTTAACCTGCTAACTGAGCACAATGCAATTGTGAGTGGTATTCAACATTCCGGCCAGCAGCCATTTGGAATTATAGTTAGCTTGCTAATCTAGTGTGGCAGAATGCGGGTATGTTTGTTAACTTTGAGTTGGCTTTTTATTTGTAAAGGTACATACATGGAACACTGTGAAGCAAATGTTATAGGAAAGAAGAGAAAGAAAATAAAGGATATCCATACAAAAGCCTCATTTAACATTATTCTCAAAGTTGTTATGACAGACACAGTTCCAACAGAAGTTTTTGTGTCCTAAATCAATGTTAGAACAGGTCGTTTCACTACCAACTATATGCAACACTAGAGGTGTCCGATAGCACTTCAACAAACTTCAAGAAACAATGAAAAAGGACTCCCATCTACTCATGTTTCTTTCTCAAAGGAAAAACAAAGAAAATATGTTATACATATATGTGTGTGTGTGTATATGTATATTTCATATTAATTTATTGAAAACAGTCATATAGTTCATGACCATATTGATCACTCATTATGAAGTCAGAATTGTCGTTGGATAGATGGTGGTCATCTTTGATATAACATCAGCATCCACCGAGGACCGCGAGGCCTATTCTGATGTTGGTCCTTTGTTGCTGACTGAGAGTTTGTTAGCTAAGGATTATATTTGTTCAATGTTGCTGAGTTGCAGTGACTGTTAGCTAAGGATTGTGGTGTGTATATACATGCGCATATTATAGAAGAAAAGAAATGACATTGACCTGCGAAACGTGGAAACCTCTAGGAAACTTATGGTTACCAATTACTTGTAAGATTGTAATGGAGCTAGATTACTTAGTTGAAGTCTCCAAGACATAGCCCAACTGGGGTTCCGGGCAGAGATTCTCGAAAGTGAGGTTAAGGGTTCAATTCTTGCCAAAGTCAAAAAAGTCCCTTCCCAGCAAGTGTATAGTGTGGGAGTTTCTTGGTCTGTAGGCTTGCCTGCAGTATTGGGAGGCTCCTTATGCAGACTACTGTGTAAATGACCAAGCTCCTGCTAGCGGGCCTTTGGGTACCTGATTTACCTCCATAAACTACCTTTGGGACTGGATGTGACAGGGACCCATACTGGTTGGGGTTCAACCTTTTTTTTGTTTAGATTACTTAGTTGAATCTCTAACTTCAAATATCTATACTGTTCAGTGAACAGTTCCCGAGCTAGACTATTCAAAGTCGGTCTAACATGCTCTTCCTTGACTTTGAAGCATGGTAGAATAAAGCAAAATGTCCTACTAAATTAGATGTGTTTCTCAATATAAGTAGCAATTGATCGACACAGCTAAACACAATTTTCATTAGGGGTCATCGAAAACTGTTTTTAACACATGAGTATGGTTGTGTACATATGGTCTTCATACCCTGCTATAAGCGCATGCCTCCAAGTCAGTGGAGTAATATTGTTGTTGTAAAGTCGGTGTATTTAGTTTGTATTAGGTTGGTCACATTAATCAATTTGGGCGGAACAGGTAACAAAGATTACACCAAAAAAAAGAGACATGACTGATAGACTATAACTAAATCGTCTGTTAAGTCAACAGTCAATGGTTTAGCTCCAGTAGCTCAGCACTCAAAAGTACTGCAGTTCAGCGCCCAAGCATGGCTGTTCAGCCTCGGCTGCACCTCAGCAGGGCATCATGACGCCCTTATAACATCGAAGAATATGCCAAGGTTTGCACCTCGGCACCAACTTCAGTATGTTCAAATGCCGCACTTCGGACCACTTCAGCGGGATAAGGCCAAATCATACACTTCGGCAAAGCTTGATCTTGCACTTCGGCAGAGTTCAGCTGTGTACTACAGCAAATGAACCAAGTACGATACTACTTCGTGGGACCTCAAAACAGAGGTGCAACTCAAATATAATGACTACAGCTGGTTAATCTTTCTGAACATGCCAAGGTCACAACAGCCGGCCTATTAGTCATATCAGTCAGACTACTGATCACATCAGCAGACCTACGGCGCCTTAGGCTTTCTGCCCCAAGCAAGCGTCCAATCCACTGTCCACTACCCGGGGCATAAAGCGGGAAAAGGTCTATAAAGGCAAGCCAACCAAGACAAAGAGGGGGATCCGGATTTAAAAACATCCATACTCTAAAGCAAGTTCATACTCGTTGCTCTTCGGCATCCACTGTGAGAAACTCCTAACTCACCCTTTAAATAACAAATCTCAGTGAGATATGACCCAAACTGACTTGAGCGTCGGAGGGTTTTTTTCGAGGCCAACCCCCCGGGACCTCTGATCTGTGCTTCCTTGTGCAGGATATTTGGCGCTATTCTAGCTACATCTTTTCAATCACAGCTAACAAATCTTCACGTTAACTGACGGAGCTAATTTGAGGTCATCAAAACCCCTGGTGAATATCCGACTTCATCAATGACAAATGACAAGATTGCACCCAATAATCAAACTATGTAAGTAGACTGAAAATTCAAAAACTGAAACGTCGAGGGAAAGTGGACTAATTCCTCTTATATGGTGGGCTCAAAGTGGTGAGCATAGAAGTATGAAAAACAGAAAAAGACGTAAGACCTTCTTGCAAGTTGGCACGCATGAGCGTAAAGCAACGGATACCCCCGATAATACATACTTGGGGTGGGATGGAGCATTTCAACTTATGTCTGAATTTTTTTTTTTATTGGGTGGCAGATGAAGCAATGATCATTTTGATTTGTGTCTGAAATCTACGCCTTGAAAATCGTATTTGTCTTCCAAACTTGAACCTAATAAAGAAAGTCTTTTATGTATAAACTAAGTCATCGCTGACAGTTAAGATTGTATATATTAAATGATCTCAACACATATTGTCATTAATTTATCGAATCTATTATTTAAACTTTTTAAACTTAAAACTCTAATAAGATTTTTGTATGTTATTCAATCTAAAGTTCAAATTTGAGCACCTTCACTTGATTTGAATTTGACCAGTATTCGAGCCTATTTCGAATAAAACTAGCTATATTTTTTTTATTTCGAAAATTATATGTACATGTTGAAATATGCATTTTTAACTGATATTATTGACATATTATTATTTTTTGCCAAAAAAGAAAACTTATTATCATTACAATAAGTGACATTTATCTTGTTTAACTTATTATTTAAATCAAAGACAGATACTAATATAATATCAAATCATGCATAGTTTTTATATATATTATAAGTTCGAACATGCTTACGAGTTAATTTTTCGAGCATCTATTGTTCAAGTTTGGCCCGTCAAAAAATTCAAGTTGAGTCAGGTTCAACTTAGAACCGGTTCCGCAAGTTTTTATTAATTATTTTACTATATTAGTATTGTTTTGACTATTTCCTTTTCCATTTTTTTAGATCCTTAACTTCTTTTATTCAATTTTACTGTCTCGATCATGGTTAGACTTAGCTGCGGAGACCAATATTTATCAATTTTTATTCTAACTCGCCTTAGGTTCATTAAAATTGGTTTCATCCTCATTTAAATAAATCATGCAAAACACAATTTAAATTAATTAGGTTAACGTTACGCCTAACAACAACAATAGTGTATCCCAACAATACATAGCATTCAATTTAATCAAGTATTGCTGCCCCATGACATAGCTCAGTTGGTACTCGAGTTGAGACATTCCTCCAGAAAGGCGCATGCTCGAACCAGGACACGCGCAGTGTGGGTGTAATACTACTGTTTAGGCAAGTAACATAAAGCCATTGTATCCGACCTAATTAGGTTAGAGGGTTACTGGCCAATAATGCGAAGCCATGGTATCCGACCTAATTGAATTAGAAGGTTGCTGGTCCAGTTTACAGTAAGCACCTTGCAGTTTGTCTCTAACAAAACCTTGCCAATCTAAGAGGCCGCTTAATTCCTAATTTGCGTCCTCCAGTAATTCTTTGGGGCTAGAACGGTGGAGTCCCACAGAATTGACATTCTTTTATCTTTGTGTTTTGGTAAACAGTAGCATAGTAGTACATTGACATGTTGGCGACTTGGTCCCCGCATTCCTAAGTCATCTAAAGCTGTGGCTTACCTTTCCACAACGTCTCCCTTCCCTTTTCATTTGAATTTCAAATTTCAAGCACATAAAGCAACAACACTGATTTAATTATGTCACCACAAAAATAGATACACTAGCAGACAAACAAGAAACGACCAAGCAAAACCGCAAAGTCCACTTTCGTTTCAGAATTTTGTTCTCCACGACCAAGTGCTCAAAACCAGTTTCTTGGATTTTGTCTTGTGGCTGTTCTCCACCGGTAACTGCGAAAAATCAATGGGGGATTCAGCATGTCTTATGCATGCTTTCTCTTATACTTCTGGGCTACCAGAACCCAACCAGGTATGCCTATTCTTTTGGCTTCTTAAGAAGATCAAGAACTCTTTCAATTCTTTTTCATCGTTATGTCTTAGTAACTCTGTTAATTTTGGGAATGCACATGTGTATATTTGATTTGGAAACCTTAGATGTATATGCAACAGAACTTACATGGTCGGTCCTAAAAACCTATGAAATTCTAGCAGTAACTTATGTAATCAGTAGCAATTTAAGCAAAGCTTACATAGTCAGTACGCTGAGTTTCGCTGAACTTACATAGGCAAAAAAAGGTATGCAAACGCACACAATATCTACCGAAACCTTTGGCTTAGAAATCCTTATATTTAAGGTAATTAGCCCAGATTGAGGGTGAGATGACCTTAGACATGTATTGCAGGGGAATCCTGTGCATATTCTTGGGGAATCAGTTTCATTTGGGAGGTTCATGTCAGAATCTCTTGCCTGGGAAAAGTGGTCAACTTTCTCCCATAACCGTTACGTGGAGGAGGCAGAAAGGTATGCGCAACCCGGTTCAGTCGCCCAGAAAAAGGCTTTTTTTGAAGCTCATTACAAGAAAATTGCTGCTGCTAAAAAGGCAGCTGCGCTTCTTGAACAAGCATCTTCTGCAAATGATGCCACAGAAAGACAAGACAAGATGGATCAAGAAAAGCGTGAAAATCATGAGCTTGAATCAAAAGTGCAGACATTTGAACCAGAAGGTATCAAAGTAGGTGAAAATCAAGTGGGGATTGATGCAATGGATGAGTGCCAAAAGATGACACCTGGGCTAAAGCTTAATGGAACATCAAAAGTGGAGAATCCCCAGCTGTCTACTGACGTGGTTCCAATGAAAGAGACATCAAACTCAAGTAAAAGGTTTGATAATCAAGAAGATACATCTGCTTCAGAGAATAGTGGAACACCCCAAATAGAGAAACCCCTGCTTAAGGTAATAACTTTTTCCACTCCAGTGCATTTCCTTTTTTTTTTTGTGCCATTTACTGAATCTTCTTTTTTGCTCCAAATGCTGCAGAATTTTGGATGTGACGGAGATCATCCCTCAGTGAAGAGCAAGAAAATGTCTGCATTTTCTTCATTCAAGTCATCAATTCATCCTAAAACATCTAAAGTTTCAGCTTCTCCTGCAAAGATGGTGATGCCACTTGCCAGAAAGGAACACAATCTTACTCCCATGGCTAAGAAGTCCACATCAAAGTTCGTGGAGAGAAAAGAAAATAAAAAACCAGTGGCATCTTATATGAATTTCACTCCTGCTAAAACCCCTGATAGATTAATTGCCCCTTCAAATCCTAAGACACCAAGTTCCAGAGTTGGTTCTGCTACTTACAAGGCATTTCAAGCTTGCATCAGCCCCTTGAGGACTCCAAATATGGTTATTTTCAACTTATGGACTTTGCATTCTTCAATTACTTATGTATAGAATATACACTTTGAGAATTTTTCTTCAAGTGTGTAATTAGCCACCAATCTGTATTTTGATAGCCTGCTTCAGCTAAGATGTCAAAGAATGGTCCGGCAACACCTCAATCAGAAGATACAAGGTTCAAGTTTATATCCTTCCAATCTCGCAATGATTTTCATCCATTCAGCACACTTCTAAGATCTATTTGCCCTTTTGTTTTTGAAAATTAACAGGACGAAAGCTCCCAGAGATAGAAGCAAAACACCAGCACCCAAATGGAACCTCTTATCTGCAGTGTAAGTTCAGCTAAAACTAGTAATTTATCTCCAAAAAACTCAGCTAAACACGCGTTGGTGTGTGATGTATCAAGACAGTAAACACACCAAACTTTTTGGCAAAGAGAAACACGCAAATGCATACCTTTTGTTTGACTATAAATGTTTGGAATTGATGGCTTTCTCAAAATTGATCTCTTCTAGCAGTTGTCCCAAGTCTTTGACAGCTCGTCGCGATAAGTTACAATCACCAACGGTGTCAACTCCATTCACTCTGAGAACAGAAGAGCGAGCTGCAAGAAGAAAACAGGTGGGGTATTTACGCCCTTGGTTTCTCTCATGCTAAAGAACATGGTTTTCTTAATAGCTGACCCTCCCTTATAAATTTTTAGAAGCTTGAAGAGAAATTCAACTCGAAGGAGACACCAAAGGTGCAACTGCAGACAAAAATAAAGGTCTATGTTTTTCTGCCAACATGCTCCCCACTTGCCAGTATTGAATCTTACCTTGTGCAGTGTATATTCTATTGATTTGAGCAGGAAAAGGCAGAACTTGAGCTGAGAAAACTGCGTCGAACCTTTTGCTTCAAAGCACGTCCACTTCCTGACTTCTACAAGGAGAGGGAGACGGGGGAAAATCAGATGAAAAAGGTGCAATCTCATCTCACAATACGCATTACAATGACAAACAATAATAATATATCAAATCCTGCAAAAAATTGAAGTACTTCTGAGGCAACTAGCTGTAGACCTCAACTAATGGAACACGCGACATATATGTATGTCCGTTATAATGATCAACGACCATCTCCTTGTTGGTAGTTTCTCGTAGGTGGTGCTATTTGTGACTCTTGTCCCTTTGATTTGTTTCCTGCAGCTTAACCCGACACAACCTCTCGGCCATCTGAAATGGGAAGAAAGGCCAATGCCGGCACGATCTCACAGTTGACATCAGGCTCTAGTAACAAGACTTCTAAGCATAGGAACAAAAGTTCCACAGCTAATTACTATCTTGCTTCACTAGCAGGAGCAACCAACCAGGAGAATACATCGCCAAAAGTTCAATATTGATGATAAAAATGTCAGCCCTTCTTCAAACCAGATGGTGTTTGCAGTTGTACTTGCAATTGATCTATCCCAGATGTGGTCTTTGAAACAGGACATGAGAAATATATAGTCCTATTATATCTTAGTTTCTCTCTCGTTGTTCTAGATTTGACTTTGACATAGTCTATGGAGATATTAGATGTTTTTGTAAAGATCTTCAATTTTATGTATTTTTTTCGTGCTCAAATGGGTAGTGCCTGTAGAAATTTTCAGTTAGAAGGATAAGCGTTAGAGACTGTTGTCTTAGCATATTTAGCCCAGCACTCCAGTTAGAGACAATTTGCGTAATAGCATTAGATGGGCAAGTGATTCTGGCGATGCAGCTGCTTTGAAATGACGAAAGCCATAATGAACGCCATGATCAAGTCTTTTGATCTTGTGTTGCGGCTGCATGAAAGAATCAAATCCGAAAAACGCCATGATCTAAGTCTTTGATCTCTTTTGATCACATGTACAATTTGTCCATTGTGATTGAACTCGTTTGTAAGAGCTAATCTATGGAAAGGCATTCTACTTTTCTCTAGTTGAAATTCTTTTATTTAGCAGCAAACAAATATTGGATCCAAACCATAAGATTTGCCTAGTTTCTATCTATTGAAAACGGTTCATACGACCAATTTCGACATACATCTTTTTCTTCTCTTTGTATTTTGCTTCGTTTCTAAATTACTTTAACTACAATTGAAACAATTTTACAAGTTATTAACAAATAACAAAATGTTAAAAATAAAACAAAATGAGTTTGACGTGGTATACACTACATAGCTCAATAGAAAAAGGAAACTAGATTAACATCAAATCGCATGTACAATTTTACATTGATTAGGATGGCAAATGTACGCACATACAAAACATGGAAATTTAATGAAACAATCTCTTACACAAAAATACACGGTAAAACTGTGTAAAATGATCCATTTCTTTTCCAAACCATGCACAAACACAAAGTCTACCGCACGGAGAAACATCTTTTTACATGCACAATAATAAAAGCTAGGTGCAGTTTACATGTTTAAAACTGCAAGCAGACGAAATAATAAATTAGTAATTACGAACTTAGACATGTGACATCATGAAAGGTCATATCAGAAATGGCAATTAGAGGTTCTTTGCACCAAACACCAGTCTCCTTCATCTCCATCCACTTGTTCCAACACTATGCCCACATCACAACTCATTTCTTCATCATCCTCAGCACAAGGACCAGTCAATCCACTGATCTCCTCAACTTGGTCAACCATCAATTCAGTTTGACCAACTGATCCATCATCAACATCATCATCATTATTGATACCATTATCATGATCATCAAACATTTGATCTTTGTAATTATCCAAACGATCCAAAATCCCGGAGGCGGACAACCCGGACAGGTTGAATCCGGGTTTTCCATCCACAACCCGACAAGTGACCAATCTATAGTTAACGACGACGTCGTTCGATCTTAGCTTTTGAGTTCCCTTGGACTTGTCCTTGGCCTTGGTGGAGGGGTGCACGTGGCAGCAACCGCACTTGGGGCGGCAACACCTGCTGGTGTATTTAGAGTGGTTGGTGGGCTTTTGGGAGACTTTGGTGAAAGTCCCAGCGGTGGGTGGGCTGTCCACCTTATTGACCAGCCGGCGGTTGGGGTGTGGATTGAAGGGTGATAAAACGACTGGGCGTGTGGCGACTACACCATGTTGGCGGCCCTCTCTCTTCATCTTCCTTAGGGGGCTGAGGACAAAAGTAAACTAAGAAATCTGATTGATGCTTTGTGTTGATGCACCTTTTATACACAAAATGAAATGAAGATGTTGGAATACTTGGGAAGCAAGAAGATTGCTTAGTCAACTGTTCCCCCTCCACCTCTAAAAGAAATAAATAAAAGACTATTGCCCCTATACGTGTAGCGCAAGAAATTAGGCCCACCGCTTTTGTTGTTCCACAAATTTTAAAATATAAGGAGTAATTATGGTTAGTTGATCCATGACCAATGAAATGTGTAGAATATTTATGGGCCTTTTGTTTTGGCCAATCACCTTTTTGATTGCAGGTAACTAAAGTTTATTTGTCATCATTTTATTGGGTCACTAGTTGTTCCATGAGCACAATAAAATTACTCTTGTTTTTCGGGAAAGTGTTTAACGTGACTCGTGTTATGAAATGGCGTTGAATGAGAAGAAGAGAACCTGTAATAGATAGATTGGCTAGAGGTGTGTATACACACTTTCATAAGGAATATTTGTTTTCATTAGTTGCTGTAGAGTTATAGACAAGGTTCTTCTTAGGATACAACAAGCCAGCAAATTTATAATCACATCAATAATAAAAGAAATCAAATGAACTTTAAATTGAGAATGCAATGAGAAAGGAATAAGAATATGAATTCTTCATTGAACAAAAGATAAGAGTGTCTTGAAATGTGTTAAAATAACCTTTTTATAGACTCTTAAACATCATATCAGACGCTTAAAACCGTTCATATGTGGTTGGATATGTCTCTTGGTGTATAGGTTACAACTTTAGATGAAAAGTTTGACATGTTGGCCACTTCGATCGATTGAAGTAACATCGACAGATCGATGTCTCACAGTGTGCTCTAGCTTTTCACCCAAGTCACTTCGATCGATCAAAGTCACATCGATCGATCTATGTTGGACAGTGTACTCCAACATTGCACCCATGATACACCGATCGACCGAAGTGATCGGTCTATGTCACTTTAATTGATCGACGTGATCGATCGAAGTCTGGTAGAATACCCAGTTTTGTTTTTTCAACCACATGGATGGTTCCAACTGAGACATGGATTGATACATGTCATGTGTCAAGCTATTTTTGCTTATTTAAAATGAGCAAGAATATCTTTTATTCAGTTTAACTATTTTTTTTTACTACCACATATCGATTGATAGTTTTGTCATCGCCTTTAAAATGAGTGCACCCAAATCCTACTATAACAACAACATTACTCTATTGTCTTAGATGTTCTCGTCTATAATGGGTCTGATGATCCATAATGAAAATTGCGTATAGATCCAAATCCTACTTTCCTCAAACCCATTTCAACGGAATTTTCTCATATTGTTTCCTTTTATACTAGGAGTATAGGGTAAATTTTATTTAATTTTCCAATCTATTTAAGAAGATCATGTTATTTACATCGAATTAGATCGTGTTGTTTACATCAAATTAGAAAAAAAAAAACGAATACATATTAGATTATGTCATACAACAACAACAACATTACCCCATTGCTTTAGAGGCCCCCGCCTATGGCAGAATATGGAGGATCGAATGTACGCAACCATACTCATGTGTTAGAAACACATGGAGGTTGTTTTTCGATGACCCATAATGAAAATTGTGTGTCGATCAACTGATACTTCACAATATAAGAAGCGCATCTAATTTAGTGAGTCATATATATTGTATTAGAAGAAATTGAATATACATAACATAACTTATTAGGTGTAATAAAGAATGTGATAGAAAGCATGTCGTTATTAGATGGATTAAAGGATAATACATGAGATGGATTATGTGATATTTTTCATACTCGTTGAAATTTGATATTTTTCATACTTACTGAAGTTCTATCTCTTGGGGGAAAAACAAAAAAGAAGTATTAGTTCCATTATCTCTTATTATTATAGACTGTAGTGTTAATAACAGCAATTTATATTATATTAATATAATAATACAATCTTCCTTTCACAGTCACACAAGATAAATTTTGTATTCCCTCCGTTTGAATTGAATCCAAACTCTGACAATATTTTTGAAACAGACGAGGTAGTAATTTATTTTATATTTTAGCATTGGAGTCAAGTCTACAAATATATAATTTCAAACGCAAATTTATAAATGGATATTTGGTCCATTTGTACCCAAAAAATAAAAATGAAAAACCGAGACTGGAAAGGAGTCATTCTCACGCAACACAAGGAGATCTTTCCCTTGGGATGCCGACCAGGTCATACTCCAAATTTGTATGGTGACCAACCTGAATATGCTGAAAATGCAGCTTCACTTTAATATCAAACTTCGCTAGTAAGCAATTTGTTGTCGATATCTTTAGCTTTTCTTTGGCATCTCAGAGCTAAATGAAAGAGCCAGAAATAACAGTTATGTGAGTATGGTTACATACATTCAATCCTTATACTCTGCCGAGCTTTAAGGCAAGAGAGTAATATTGTTGGTGTTGTATGATGCTTGCGCTTTGTCGCATTAGTTCTCTTAAGCTAAAGGAATCATGGAATGGGATCCTCTAATTTATGATTCATAGTCAATATTTTGTATAACCGTTGACTAATAACTGAAAGGACCTTCCTGCACTAACTACCTGAAACATACACGCAAAATCACTATGATCCTGCATATAATATACCCTTAAAAGGTAACTTCAAGACGGCACTCGAGCATATATATTATCTGGGTGAAACCAGTAATGGCCTCATGCCTGATTGTTCACTGTCTGTTCTTGTTTCGAATCAACTGACTTCTTTGAGCGATAGATCACGTAATGTTGCAACATAAAGAGAATATCGAAAAATATGGACACCTGCATAATTGAGTAACAGAACTTTAGACATTTGGATACTGATAGGAATTTCATCCAATAGAAGCAGCAAATCAACCTCCTGTCTGGTTTTTATACAAAACAAACATTTGCAGTTGTCCAACTTCCCAGTGACAAATTGCTTGCATTATAAAATTTATGTTATACTTAGCATGCCTAGTAGTTAATTCTGGAGAATTAAGGAATTCGTGTTATACTTGTGGCACATCTAACTTGCACATGTTTCTTCTCCTCTTCCACTTTGTCTTTGTCTTGTAAATGTGAAAATAAAGTCTCAGCCGAGCTGAACTGAAGTACCGAACTGAACTCAGGTCAGCCAACTTGATCTAGGCAACCAACGTGTTGGAAGACAAACTTTCAGCCGAACTGAACTGAACTGAACAGAAGTGAATGATAAAGGTAACCGTGTTAAACTGAAGAGGAGCTGAGGTGAAGTACAGAATTAAGATGAGAAAAAAGATAAGTATGGACGTGCTGAGCTGAAGAAGAGTTGAGGTGAAGCACGGAACTAAGATGTGCCACAAGACAATGTAAATAAGTGTTGAGCTGAGGTGACGAAGTGAAGCACATGATAAGAAGACCGACCTACCATACTTAGTAAATATTACTTAGAATTATTTTTGTACATAGTTGAGCTGCGTTAGTAACTAGCCGTTACCATAGCCGTTATAGTTTACTGTAGATAGACAGTGACCACTGTTGAAGTAGTAAAAAAATAACCGTTAGAAGTAGATTTTCATCCTTATAAAAGGAAAACAATCTTGTAAATTAAACTTCAACTTGAATGAATTTCTAATTCCTTCGATCTGGACAGTAAATAATAACTGAGAAACAAACAGCGGGAGAACGATTCTATACCAAGGACAGGAGAGTCTTGCCAATGTTTCCATAGAAGTTGACCCAGGAATCTTCAGACGAAATTCAACATTGCGTTAGAAAATGTTCTAGCATTTCACAACCAAAACAAAGACCGTAGGTTAGATACGCACGTTGGTCTATGGATTGGACAGCCATTTGTCCATAATTTGTCAGGCCACCGAAAAAATCAAGCAGTATATTCTCAATGCTAAAACCAATCGTGCTTTTACGCCGGAAGTTCATCACTGCCTGCATATCAATAGTGAAACTTAATCTACAAAGTGTCAAATCAAGCCGAGGAGAACGCTAAGGAAAGGAGCAATCCATATAATGATTTCAGTTTTAGAATAAAGGAAATATTACCTGGGGAATGTACTTGATGAGTGTCATCACAACCTGCAATGTGCTGTAGATCAAAGCTGAAAATGGTGATGGACATGATAGAAAAGCTTTTAAACAAAGTACAACAACAACCACCATACCCGGTATATCCCAACGACAAGAAAAGCTTTTAAACAAATTACTTGTCACAAATGGCGTTCATTTTACATATGTTAATATAAGTAGGAAACCTTACTTGAAGCAGGAAACCAGCCAAAGCCATGAATGACGAGGAATCGCAACAAAAACTAACACAGCTGCAGCTAACCATACGATTGAAACGATTGTGATACAAATTTTCGATACCTTTTGATGTCCCCGCTGAAAAGGAGCACAAGGAGGCAATGTTAAATTAAGTCACCACACGCAAGAACATGAGAATTATGATAACATGAAATCAAAACTATTATCACCACTTACATCATATATTGCAATCTGGAGCAATGTAAACGCGGTTAAGAGCACGGCATGGGCTGAGAAAGCCACATCGTTGGCGGCCACTGGTATCATCTACACAGTGATTTTACCCAATTGCGTCAATAATTCAATGTCTTGTCCTTTTTTCTGAATGTATTGTCTCTTTTCTGTTTATTACTCTATATATTTTGTCTTTTCAAGTGTTTTCATGCTTATGAATGCAGAAGTATAGATCAACGAATAAAACACATGAAAAAAAAAGTCAAAACATACAGAAAAACGTGGAGAACATACAAATCATATCTACACTGAATAGACCGGAGGAAGATAAACCCGACCAAAGAAGATGTTGGAATGAATGGAAACAAGAGAAAACAAGAAGTAATTATATGAAAGATAAAAAAACCTGATCAGAACCGAATTTCCGGCGATACTGCTTCTTGACAGCAGGGCTAAAGAAAAGGGATGCATTGTAGATGAGGTAGGAGGAGTGTTTGGTCAAATTTAACACCACAAAATCGAAATTCAGCCCCACCACGCTGCTCATTTTTGGTCATCAAGAAAACAAAACCAAACTGTAATGAATAAGTAAAACAACAAGAAGGCATAAACAGATGTAACGAGGGGAAAATTCAGGGGCCAGCGCTAAACCTTTTGCGCCGGAAATTCAAGAGTACTTCAAGGTGGTTTGAATGCCAAGATGCCATGTGCTTTGGGGACTGGAATTTTTAAGCTAAATGTATCTGTTTCACAAGCAGCAGAGAAATCCTATATTGCTTCTAAGATTTGTTTAAAAATATATCGTCATAAGAATTCCATCTGCTTGGAGGTATGGGCGGTGTCCTCAATTGAGATCATGCAATCCTATAAAACGTGGGAAGATTACAAAAGTGGTTATTCATTAAAGCAGCACAGCGTCACGGTTCCCAAGGCGTTATTCAATCTCCAATACGCAAAAGGTGAAATCCAGCCCAAAGAAGCGGTGAGATCATACGAAATGAACGACACAAGGTGTCTCGGTGAGGCCTTCAAGGTGTCTCGGTGAGGCCTTCAGTGTCCCAACCATAAGGAACATGTGTGAAGGATGCAAATCAGGAACCCAGCAAACTCCTAGATTGGTGAAATCTTAGGCATCCACACAAGGTGTCCCAGCAAACAAGACGTTTGGCCTGGCAGAATAATAACATTCACATTGTGGGTATTCTCAAAATTAAACTCTTACTTCTTGTAGCAAAGTGGAGTGCAATCTCCAATACTACTGTGCTTACCTGTGGTGGATTTATCCTTTTCTCAAGGGTCTTGATGCATTCCTTTAACGTTGAACTTGCCCGGCTTTCGCGTCCCAATTCGTCGTCGGTTCTCTCTACTAGCGCATAAATTAAACTTTTTTCTTTAAAACAAAATAATTGAACGCTTCGTGTGTACATACATCTTTCTGAAATATAAACAAATAAAAAAAAATCAAATTAAATCAGAAACCTGGACAATGACCGAACAAAAAACCAAGGATCTGGCTGATAGAACAAGCACAATCCGAAATCAAATAGAAACAATTAGAAACGACTCTCTATGTAAATAACCCAAGATTGGTTCACAGTCAACAACATTTTCACCATCTTGAGTAACGATGAGCCGAAGAACACCAATTGGGATCTGTAATAATTCTTAGCGGAAAAAAATTCTTTTTTTTTGTAATTGTAAAAGATTACTTCACGCCCTGGAGGTCTTCGTAATAGAAGAGACATTTGGCGATAAGCTTGTGGTTTGTGATGATTTTTCAATCTTTTCTACTAGGTAATCTAGTATCTTATGCATGAAGAGCCAAATTTTAAAATTTTCACGAACAATTACTGAATATCTTGTTACATACTCGCGCCGTTAACATATCGTTTATATGACTTGTCTATATTTATATTTTTACATCACAACAAAGAAAACGAGTAGTTAAGAAGAGGGTATCAAGTTATTAAAAAAAAAAAAGCAGTGTATATTAAATATGGCATTCTGCTAAAAATTGGGCTGGACTGGAAAAAGAAAATATTGTAAATGGAAAATCTCCCATCAAATGATGAAAGGTTGGTAGAGTTTAACTCATGATATTGAAAATATTTAGTCAAGTGATGTTATCTTTTATTTTTTTTATTTTGGAATTGCAAATTTCATTATTGATTAAGACACAAAATTATCAGGAACATTTTTTAGGACTTCCAAAATTATGTTGAATTATGTATAAAATGTTTAACTTAGCCCTTTAGTACAATGTAAATTAAATTGACTTTAAGTTCTTTGACTCATCAATATTTTAAATAATGCACAAAAGATAGGAAAGATTGTTTTTGTTTATTTATACATTAAAAGTTAAATTGTAGTTAACATAAACTTGTCAAGAATATGAAAAAAGATAGAAAGGCTCATAATCATGATAAACAATTCCCTCAATGCTTGCACATATGGAACCCAAAAGTTCTATGCAAGAACACCAGATGACTTTTTTCATTATTATAGTTGATAAATTCAGAAACTAACCGTTTAATACGACAAAGCATTTTTTCGTCAGTTAGTAACAGTCAACGTTGGTGGGCCACACCACTGGAAGTCTAGCCCGGCCAGTCCATCTCTGCCCTGCCTATTCTACTTGAAAGGTGAACATCCTCAGCAGACCTTGACCAGTCAAGCTTGGCCAGACTAGTGCCACCCGCAAAATCATAGGCCTAAATCTCAGGGGCAAATCTATCAAGGAGACTAGCTCCGCGATCATGCTTTTTTAGTTCGGCATGACAGTGTTCAGCCAGAATCATCATACAGTAGTTCAGCCCGGCTAGGTCAGTTTGTTTAGGTCAGCTCGGCAGAACACCCTGAACTACTTCAGACAGGCTATCCCCACCTCAGTTTTCTAACTGAATTGCTCATGCGGCACCTTAGCTCGACCACATCACACTTAAGCAGACTCCTGTCAGCCAGCACCCTACGCTGCAGCCTGACATCTGTCTCTATGTGGCACTCATGCATACAGGAACTGCCAGCATCACAACCATCTAGCGCCACGTGGCAGCGATGCAAGCGGAGGCTGCCAACAGGGCAGCTACCCGTCATCTCCACGTTTCTCCATGCCATGCAACCTTCTGCTCCAACATCTATAAAAAGTGCTTCATCAGCAGAAGTTCAATCTAAGCTCATTCGACACACAACTTAAGCTAAGTGCAGCTCTTCGTGCTCTAAATAGCTACCCTCTCAACATAGAGCCCTTATCAAGTTGTTTCAACCTCTGATTTCAGCATATATGCATACAAATATGCTCATAACTGATTTGAGCGTCAGAGGGTTTTTCTCAGGGCAATAGCATTGGGCTTCTAACGTTGTCTTCCCCTCGCAGGCTACAGAAAAAGACCCTAACGAGACGCTACGGCATTATCTTTGGATCACCTCTGATCTACATGAGGATCCGGTCTCATCAATAGTAGTGTTTAAGTTTGAATTTGGGATCCTTTTCACGTTCTTGTGGACACTCTAACGCATCTATTCTTTATTGCTTAGAGATTAACCGGCGGAATGTCTAATAATAATGTTTTAATCATTTTAGTTGTCTTACGTCAAAAAAACATCAGTGTGTTCCAACATACCCTTGAAAAGAAAGAGTGGAAAAACAGAATGCTTCATATATAAGGAACAACCAAATCTATGCGTACATTAAACTTTGCTGAGCGGATCATAATGAATTCTAGTTCTATAAATGAAGAAACAGATTAAAACGAAAGGGGGATAAAACCATCTGGGATGAGAAACAAGAGAAGAAACTGAACAGCTCCTAAAGCAAGCGATCCTTTGGTCAGAACAAGAGGTGTGGAAGCGGAAGAAGGTTGATGATCAACGGCCATAACCTTGACAATCATTTTCTGCCCTCTATCACAGTGCCCAGAAGCTCCACTGATGAAATAAAAGCAGCCAGAACGATTGAGAGGAAAGATGGTGTTCCCTTTGTTTGAAAAGAAAAAGGGACGTGTTGAGTTGCACCTCTTGTAATCTTCCTCGGCCACCTCCATCACTGAATCCTTCCCATACTTAAATCCTAAGAAACATTGTCCAATGAAGCACACAACAACTCAATAAGATGAGATGACATAAATTTTTTAATCAAGGATGTTGAATTCTATTATCTTGCTTATTCATATGTTATTCATTATTCTTGTTTGTTTTGATGTCGTTGTGATATACTAAAACATTATTTTCATTTCCAGTGGAGTCAAGTACACATTCTTCCTCGACTTTGGAATAGGATGGAATAAAGCAAAATAACTCATTAAATTGGCTGCGCTTCTTATATTATAAAGTATCAGTTAATCGAAACAGTTTTACGCAATTTTCGTTATGGGTCATCGGGAAACAACCTCTGTGTGTTTTTAACATATGGGTATGGTTGCGTACATCCGACCCTCTATACCCGTCATAAGCAGAAGACTCTATGGCAATTGGGTAATGTTGTTGTTGCTGTTGTGATATGTTAAAACATACAACTATGACTTACACTGAATTGGAAACTAATGCATGATTGGAAGGGTGCTTACTGAGGGAGCCTCCAACCTTAAAGCGCAATTCAGAAGCCCAGTGATTGTAAAACTTGGTGTGATTAGCAGGAGGTACAACCCAATCTCTGTTGCCACCAACTTGAAACTCCATGGAGGAGACGAGCAGCAGATGAAAACCAGGCAAGATGAACAAGGAGAAGAGGGTGAGGGTGGTGAAACTCACTGCCATTTGAAAGTGCAAGTAGTAAGCAGAAACAGCTAAAGGAAACAAAGAGAATATTGAAGATGGCGGGAGAGTGCAGTTTGAAAATGGGGGAATTGGGGATTAGTATTATGGGAAGCAGTTAGCATAGGTGGTTGGAGGGAGTTACGTGAAGCATGATCGCGGCCTACATGTACACGTACAGGATTCGGGTCTTCGTTGACCCAGTCAATGATCCTCAGGTTTCCTCATTCTTGTTTAACACTATTCAGTAGGGCTGTAAATGAATCAAGCCGTTCGGTTGTTGGGCTCGTTTGTTTGAGCTCGAGCTCGAGCTCGGCTCGGATAAAAGGTCAATGAACAGAGCTTGAACACCTTTTTCTGTTCGAGCTCGGTAATTGGCACCGTTCGTTTAAGGTGTTTGGCTCGTTAATGTTGTTCGTGAGTTAAACGAACCAAGCTTGAACAAGTAAATATGTTCGTTTAAATAAACGAATAAGCTCGGCTCGTTCGCTAAGTTAAATGAACAGAGCTTGAACAACGCAATACTCGGCTCGTTCGGCTCATTTACAGCCCTACTATTCAGCACCAAAGCATAATTAAGGGATATATATATACACACACATACATGCATACATTTATCTTAGTTTCTATATATGGTTTTAAGTTTAATTTCAAAATGTGAATAAAAAAGACCACCAGTCAAATAAGTGTCTTTTATTTTTGAGGGCCAAATAATACAACTTATTTTTTTTTATTCTATTCTACAGTCTCATAATAAATTTAATCGATTTTATGGCAAATAAATGTTACTAGATCATGATATAAAATTGACTAAATTTATTATGAGCTATTACTATGGAATAGTGAAAAAAAGAAAATAAGTTGTATATTGATCAGAATGAACATCGTATTGGATGCGTCCATTCCAATCAGGTTCAACCACCCACATTCACAAGTGTTTCAACACATGACCTTCAAGACAACGAGGGTTAGAACCATAATAAACATCATATTATATGATGCGTCTACTCTAGCCAGGTTCAACGGACTGCAATCACTTGAACTTTATGGTAACTAGTGTTAGAACCAGAATAAACATCATATATTTGATGTGTCCACTCCAACTAAGTTCAAGTGACATGCGCTTACAAGTGTTTCAACGCATTTATTCTTAACTAATCGGACATGAAGTGAAGATCATTTTTTAAGAAAATCTCTCTTAGAACATTCATAAAATGTAAAAATATGCCATTTTGTTTAAAATAGCACCATACATTTTGTAGTGTGATACTACAAAGTCTACTATGTGTTTTTTATAAAACGATACAATTTTTACATTTTAACAAAGTTCTAAGAGATAAATCTATAAGAGAAGATGCAAACATGTAATAGGGTGTATATTAGGCCAGAGTAACCTGGCCTTTGAGTAAAGATATTTAAACTTATAAGTCAGATGTGTTTATAGCCAAGATGTTACTAATTGTCATTAGGCCTGGTAATTTTTGATACAACACGAATCTAAACGTATTTTCTATAAGTTTGATGTAACCTTCGTGGATTTGAATAAGAATTATGTCGAACCTACCAAACCATGGATTGATTTCTGAGACTCGCCAAACTCGAAAATGACATGTCAAACATGACACAAATCTGACACACCAGACTCAAAACTAACATATCCACTCGCTAAACTAAACACAAACTCAAAAATAAATTGTCAATCCGGCATTCTACACCGTCAAACCCACTGAATTCGTCAAATTCAAAAATCAGATTGACACGTTAACTTGAACCCGATTTACCAAAATGATAAGTTCAGTTCAGATTTGTTTGTTAAAATACCTCTAATATATTTGTCACGTTTAATTGTCACTCTAGTTGTCACTTAGCCAAAAATAATAAATATACAATCAAATCAAAGAAGAAGGGAAAAAAAAAACTATCATCGTAAAATGCCATAAACATGAGTTGAGTATGACCCCAATCATTTTTAATGAACCGATACATCTGGTGAATCTGATGAAGTCAATGAAGAGATATATGACAACCAGGATTAGAATAGCATGTGGTTGGGCACATTAAATTCGACTAAATGACCAACTAACTTTATCATTAATCCAATTTTGGTCTCCTTATCGTCAGCTCAGATTCAGGTACATCTGTTCTTGGATCTTCAGTCTTCACTCCCATGCACTCAATTTAACAGAAAATCCCAGGCTTTTAGCTTTTCAGTTCATAGATTCCATCATCTCGTCTTGCAAAAAATGGGGCTTTGTGTATTTGAGCAATTGAAATCTCAGCCCTTGTGGCTACTTCTTCCACTTGCTCTAGGTTCTCTAAAGCTGTTCATATTCTTGATTTCAATATTCAGATGGCTTTACGTCACCTTCCTCAGGCCCCCAAAAGATCTCAAGAAAAATTATGGATCATGGGCTCTTGTAACAGGATCTACAGATGGCATTGGAAAGGCCTTTGCTTTCCAGCTGGCGCGTAAAGGCCTGAATCTAATCCTTGTCGGTCGGAACGTTGACAAACTTAACGATGTTTCGAACGCCGTTAAGGCCAAGTACGGGCAGACCCAGATCAAGACTGTGATAGCTGACTTTGCTGGTGATTTGGATGAAGGGATTGGGAAGATTAAGGAAGCTATTCAAGAACTTGATGTTGGTGTTTTGGTTAATAATGTTGGAATATCTTATCCTTATGCGAGGTTTTTCCATGAGGTAGATCAGAAATTATTGGATGATTTGGTTAAGGTTAATGTGGAAGGAACTACAAAGGTGACTCAAGCTGTGTTGAATGGAATGCTTAAGAGAAGAAAAGGGGCCATTGTTAATATTGGCTCTGGGGCTGCCACTGTCATCCCTTGTGACCCTCTTTATGCTGTTTATGCTGCTTCCAAAGCGTAAGCTTTTTTTTGCCATTCTTTTGACCTCTGGTATCTTTGTTAGTTCAATTTAGAACAGAAGTTGCTTGTACTTTATAGGTAACTAAAGTATATAAGTTGTTTTTGTTCTTTTGGTCGAAGTATTTGATTTTCCAGATCGTAGATCTTGTGATAGCATGCAGAATTAATAACAATAATTTGGGAAACAAGGAAGCTTAGTCGAAGTAACCTGCTGTAGCGCCCCGCTCCCGAGCCCTAGCATCGGGAACAGTGCACCCGCCGTATCTCACTAAGGAGAATACAAGGCGTCGAATAAATCTCTTACATGTCAGAAATGACGTAGAAATTTTTCTCGCGGAAACTTAAATCATAACTTAAATTAAACTCCAATAATCGTCATCACATTACTGAATAAAACTCTGATAATAAAAGTACTAAAGAAGTCTGTGAAAATCCCCAAAAGATAACTACAAAAAATCAGCTGCAGAGTTCCCCTCGTATCCTACCTGCAGCTATCCACTAGCCCATTCCGCTATGTCTGTCCCGTCCTCAACGAAGATGTGCTCGTAGTCCTCATCCGGCTCACCTGGGAAGTAGGGGTGAGTGACAGAAATCACCCAGTAGATGCCCGCCTCAAACAAATACAAAACGTACATACCGAAATGATATAGCCACATAGCACATAAACATGATATAACCACATATCACATAAACATAAGATAACATGCATAAGTTAAAGTAAATGCGGTAAGTAAAGCACTCCACATAAAAATGCGCAAGTACGTGATGCATGCTCAAATAACGTGTCACACGCAACAAGAATCATGTCTTGCAATATGCCCTAGACCTATATGCAATGCATGATCCCGGGATTGACTGGATGCCTGTAGCCCGTACACTACAATCCACCCTGACCGATGCCCGTAGCCCGTACACCACGATCCACCTTAACCGATGCCCATGGCCCGTACACCATGATCCACCATGACCGAGTACCCATGGCCCGTACACCATGATCCACTCCAAATGCAATGCACGTGCCATGAATGCAGCAACAACCAAATCGCCTGGGGTCCGTACGCCCATCCTCACCATCTCCGGCACTCAGTATTTGGCTTCGTAAAATTTTCGAATATTGGAAAGTTGTTATTTATCACCACCCTTATTTTTCCTTAGCTTGTATTAGTTTACTAGAATTTTCTACTAATTTTTCCTATATTTCCCTTACTTTATTCTATTTATTACTATTAATTTTTAATTACTTAAATTTACCAAACTTGAGAAATTAAGTGAAAATAATTTAGTTTTAACCTTTTATATTTTCTGGAATTTATTTGAATTCTTATTGGTATTTAATTATATTTTCCTGGCCTGATCCGACAGACCCGATAAATTTTTTTTTGAGAGGTTAATGGGCCGCCTTTGGTCCGACCCGCTGGCCAGTCGACCCGGTCCGTTGGCTGGCCTATTCTCCGTCTTACTTTAATTATTTATTTATTTATTTAATGCCTGCTCCACCAGTGACAACCCGCGCCGTGATTTGTTTTTCGATCCCAACCCCCATTTTCTCCTATTTCCAGTCTATAGGAACCTATTATAAGGCCAAAACACAACTTTTTAAAGGATCCTAATGTAAAAGTTCCTCCTTTTCCCCTTTTTTTAAGGATATTTTGTTTTCGATTCAATCATATCACCAATTTCACACACATACGCGCACATAGCAGCCATAAACAATATATCTCATGCTTTCCAACATATACAACATTTACAACTTAAACAACTAAAAACAACGAAGCAAAACTTACAACTATTTAAACAAATAAAAACAACGAACATAACTTACAACTTAAACAAATAAAACAACGAAACACATTAGTATACCATCAAAGCATGCATGAATCATACCCGTTTGAGGGGGAAGAGGCACCTACCTTTTTGACGAATTAACTTCCTTCTCTTCTAGGCTCGAACCTAAACAATTTTAGTATAAACATCAATACCTAACAATAAAGGTAAATTTGACTTACTTAAAATAATTAATTCATAGCTTTCTATTACTAACATATATAATTCTCTAGCCGAATATATCAGCAAGTGTGATGTTAAAATTACATTCAGTCATTCTTGCTGTTTATTTCCAAAAATTCAACATTATAGATAAGCTACACATAGTATATCCAAGTACATATCGGTCCTCCATGTGCTGATTTCTCAATTGATTTTTAAAATATTCACTTTCTTTAATTTCATGTACTACAAGTTTAACCTTGCCATTGTCTTCCTGCCACTTTTACTAAACCTTTGTATACTAACAAGCATCCCACATTGGCAAATTTGTCCACTGACTGAATATATATATATATATTTTCCCAAATATGTACCACGCAAACTTGTACAAAAATTGTATTAATATATTTTTTTTTTTTGTGTTTACAATCGCCATGAACATATACATCAGAAAACATATCAAAGCATATATATATATATATATATATATATATATATATATATATATATATATATCAATCTTCAAAGAAGCAAGCGCCCAAGAATGTTTCGGTCACTGCCGAACAATTGAAAATTCCAAAACGAACATATATATACATATACTTATATTTATGTAACTTATAAAAATCTTATATATTAAGAAAACAATCACATATATACTTTTGCCTTAGTGATTGGGCCGAGACAAACCAACTTGCAACCATCAAATATTCTCGGCCCTTTCACCTAAATTATCACCTTGTACATACATATATATATATATATATATATATATATATATATATATATATATATATATATATATATATATCTTAATTCTTATACACATGGCGATTTGCACAATATATACATTCAATTATGCAATCAATTATATTTGTGTATGATCCATCATTTAATACAAAACTACAAGTATGGATTTCACAAATTCATAGCAAATATAGATAAGGTACTTGCCTCGTATTTCGATTAAACGTGCTATAGGATGGAAACGGATGAAGAATTTAATGTTTCTTGGCCTTATGGCAGGCGGCAGAATTTCTGGAGAATTTAGATTGCTGCTGCCTTTTCTTTTGAAATATGTAGAATAGGGGATTTGAGGTTTGGAAAAGAAAAAAAAACAAAGGCTGCCCTTCTCTAATTGCTAGCGGCAGGCTGGGTTTTATTTTTTTTTTCTTTTTTGTGAAGAATATGGCGGCTGTTTTGCTGAAGACTTGTTGGGGTTTAGTTGTGTTGTGAAGGGTGCATACATATAGGCTAGGGTTTGGTATAATTCTAGTATGATTAGGATTGGTTTTTTTTTTTTCAACTTTATCTATTTACTTCCTAATCATATTAGGTTTTTAAGTTTTAAACTTATCTATTTCATTTGTTTTTCTTTAATTTTTCTGTCGTGTGTGTATAATGTATATATAATATGCATTTTGTTATTTCTAACGTGTGTGTGCATGTAGCTTTGCATGGCCATTTACGTATAAAAATGACGGCCATAACATTCCTTCCCCCTTACAAAAAGTTTCGTCCCCGAAACTTGCGTATGATGTGATCAATGACTTAGTATGGTTCTACTTAAGCCATTCACGTAGATAATGACTGTATTAGACATCCATTGCATATGTTGGTATGTTAACATTACACTTGGACTAAATCCTCAAAATCATTCCTTGTATACATACAAGTAATTTCTAAATCCATTTATCATAACCTAATCTTTTTGTAACTATAAAATCTGCTGAAGGGTATTGTCACCATATAAGGGTTCGCAACCCAGTCGTCGGTCTATAACGTACTTATATATGTGATCACCATCAGCCCTATAAAATCAGTTCTTAGATGTACTACAATCTTTAACTTAATTCTCTATAATCACAACTTATAAACCTCCAGTTATACCACTTGACGTATATCATTCAACTCATTACAATCTACAATTCCTTGACGTATATCATTCAACTCATTACAATCTACAATTCCGAATTCTTAAACTCATCATATATAATTCATCTCCTAGTTGCATGACCATCCAACATATCCATAGAGTATTCTAATATGTTAATCATTACACTTCATAAATATAGAATTCAAGTCCTCAAAATCAATTCTTGTATACTTACAAACTAGCTCTATGATCATGCCCCTTACTTTTCCGAGATATCATCAACAACCTAGTATACGAAGTATGTGTATGGACATATTTTTCCTTGAATAAAAATTATAACTTACGTAGCTATAATTTGGAATATAGCTTTAACCGTTTAAAATAAAATATCTTCTGATTTTTGTCAGCACTAAACCCAAAATGTCATATATTTGTTTTTGCAATGCGGTGTCTCCATTGACGATTTATAAAACATTGATATCACTTGTTCACAAAAGTACTACGGTCAAAACCACTTTAAAACAATTGAGACACAAGAATCGTAAAATTTCTTTCTACAAAACGATTTGAATAATGTGTCTTTCATTTCCAACGAAATACATAATATTTTTTTTGAAGCCAGGTTTTATTTCGGAAAGTACAACAATTGAAAACTCTACAATTGTAAAGTTTCATATAACAATTTGAAATAGGTACCTCTCCTTTTTCATAATAAGTATATATATTTTGAAACTATTTCTTCTTCGCAAAATTAAATAAGTTCATCGCAAGCAGATAAGTATATTCCAAAAGCATTTAATGGTAAAATGCTTGCAATATCGCTTGTTGACAAATAAAATTATTTTAATAAAATAAATATAGCTAAACAAAATTTTGAGAAATATAAGAGATATATGAATATATCGTTGTTCGAGAACATCAATATTTTGAAATATCAGTTTTGTCAGGGGTAGTCGAAATTCCATTAGGTGGCTATGCAAATTCAGAAAGAAATATAGCCTTATAAAGTTAATAGACTGTATCGAAAAGTGAAATAGTTGAAATATTTAGAAGCAAAATCTTTGAAAGGTAGGATACATCTTGGTGTACGTACTTATATGGAAATAGCTGGCTACTTGAAAAACAATAGTCCATTACTTCGTATAATTTTTCTAAGTCACACCTTAGTGTCAAATGAAAAATCCACTTATGCACCGTTTCTTATAAATCTTTAACTTAATTTGTCCAATCCTAGTATGACATACTAAGTATTTATCGACTTAGCGCATTCTAATTCACCATGCTTCCGCGCGCCACACTAATACACCGTACTTCTGTACTTGTCTATTTCAACAGCTAATTCTAATTTAGTTAGATTTCATCTGAAAAGCAACCACCACTTGTTCGTACTTATTCTATTTCATTCAAGCCTACTCGATACATCAGTACTTACGTGTTCCTAGGAATCGACACTTAACTCAAATTTGTAATAAATTTGCCATTACACTGTACTCATTTTGGTAATCCTCGCTTATCACTATCAATCAATATCCCTAAATAAGATTAATATCTTCGGTTTATGTGATACTTTAAAATCCAACATCTTAATCATAACTATAAACCCCTTTGTACGGCATTCTTTGCTAAACTCTACTGATCATAACGCTAATAAATCGCTACTTAGTCATTATCATTGTACTACAAATCATCTCTTAAGAACTACGATCCCCACTTAGACCTAGTCGCGTTCCGACACTACTGCCAATGTAGAGGCGTGAACTTGCTTTATTTATCGTAACGGTACCAGTTTGCAGGGGGTCACATCTAAGGAATTTTACAAGTAGTTATAATCATCGCTTAGGTGAGGCAAATAATTCAGAGTCGTATGGAGTGTCCTAGGTATACGTGGGCATATCCTTTATCCGATCATCACTTAGGTCTATTGTCATGACTTACCTCTAGAATTGATACTTGGTATGATAATATCTTACGTCTAAAATCGTTACTTATTTCTAGGTTTGATGCTTAGAATATAATCATCGCTTATGACTAAAATCAATGCTTATGCTCAAATCATCTCTGATGTTCAAATCATCACTTATGTCTAAGGTTGCTTCTTATTTCCAAATCATATTTAGTATATAATCAGTGTTTATGACTAAAACTAATGCTTAAGTCGAAGATCAACTCTTAATCAAGATCGTCGCTTATGTCTAAAATCGTGACTCACGGGTAGGATCATCACTTAATTTCTAAGGTCACGTCTTACTTCTAATAAGATGCTTCATATATAATCATCGCTTATGACTAAAAATCGATACTTATTTCTAAGATCGTGACTTAAGGACAAAATCGTAACTTAATTTCTAAGATCATAGCCTAAATTTATGCTCCTGCCGTGGATCTAGAGCCTTGCTCTGATAGATTGCACTGTCGAACACGTAGTACTTCTTAAACACATTTTAAAATTAGATCCAAGTGATCGGCGGCGTCAGTTGTGCTGCGCCATCACTCCTCCGCATCTCTTTGTCGAAGAATCTCATGTCCGAGTGCGATGATGGTGGAGGCGATGCATGCTAGTTCAGCAGCTGGTGCTACTGTGATAAGGTGTTGGTCATAGTGACTATGACATCTTCAAATGCTTGTGGATGATCCCATGATTCTGGTGGTTCTCACCACCGTTCCCAGCTGGCTCACGGTGTGGAGGCATTTCCTGTTATCCAAGTTCATAAGAAGAAATTCGATTAGTCAATAATAAGTTGAAAGGTTGAACGCCGATAAATCGATAGTTAGACAAGGAAAGCTCACCATCGGCACACATCTCCCGTAACCCGATCATAGCCTAAGTCTAAAATCATCTCTTAAGTCTACTTTGTTTATTAGGGGTAAAATCGTCCTTTTACAAAAGATCGTAACTTATGTTTAAGTGATCTAATTAATCCTGCTTTTCCGAGGCGGATCTGAAGCCTCGGCTCTGATACCACCTGTAGCGCCCCGCTCCCGAGCCCTAGCATCGGGAACAGTGCACCCGCCGTATCTCACTAAGGAGAATACAAGGCGTCGAATAAATCTCTTACATGTCAGAAATGACGTAGAAATTTTTCTCGCGGAAACTTAAATCATAACTTAAATTAAACTCCAATAATCGTCATCACATTACTGAATAAAACTCTGATAATAAAAGTACTAAAGAAGTCTGTGAAAATCCCCAAAAGATAACTACAAAAAATCAGCTGCAGAGTTCCCCTCGTATCCTACCTGCAGCTATCCACTAGCCCATTCCGCTATGTCTGTCCCGTCCTCAACGAAGATGTGCTCGTAGTCCTCATCCGGCTCACCTGGGAAGTAGGGGTGAGTGACAGAAATCACCCAGTAGATGCCCGCCTCAAACAAATACAAAACGTACATACCGAAATGATATAGCCACATAGCACATAAACATGATATAACCACATATCACATAAACATAAGATAACATGCATAAGTTAAAGTAAATGCGGTAAGTAAAGCACTCCACATAAAATGCGCAAGTACGTGATGCATGCTCAAATAACGTGTCACACGCAACAAGAATCATGTCTTGCAATATGCCCTAGACCTATATGCAATGCATGATCCCGGGATTGACTGGATGCCTGTAGCCCGTACACTACAATCCACCCTGACCGATGCCCGTAGCCCGTACACCACGATCCACCTTAACCGATGCCCATGGCCCGTACACCATGATCCACCATGACCGAGTACCCATGGCCCGTACACCATGATCCACTCCAAATGCAATGCACGTGCCATGAATGCAGCAACAACCAAATCGCCTGGGGTCCGTACGCCCATCCTCACCATCTCCGGCACTCAGTATTTGGCTTCGTAAAATTTTCGAATATTGGAAAGTTGTTATTTATCACCACCCTTATTTTTCCTTAGCTTGTATTAGTTTACTAGAATTTTCTACTAATTTTTCCTATATTTCCCTTACTTTATTCTATTTATTACTATTAATTTTTAATTACTTAAATTTACCAAACTTGAGAAATTAAGTGAAAATAATTTAGTTTTAACCTTTTATATTTTCTGGAATTTATTTGAATTCTTATTGGTATTTAATTATATTTTCCTGGCCTGATCCGACAGACCCGATAAATTTTTTTTTGAGAGGTTAATGGGCCGCCTTTGGTCCGACCCGCTGGCCAGTCGACCCGGTCCGTTGGCTGGCCTATTCTCCGTCTTACTTTAATTATTTATTTATTTATTTAATGCCTGCTCCACCAGTGACAACCCGCGCCGTGATTTGTTTTTCGATCCCAACCCCCATTTTCTCCTATTTCCAGTCTATAGGAACCTATTATAAGGCCAAAACACAACTTTTTAAAGGATCCTAATGTAAAAGTTCCTCCTTTTCCCCTTTTTTAAGGATATTTTGTTTTCGATTCAATCATATCACCAATTTCACACACATACGCGCACATAGCAGCCATAAACAATATATCTCATGCTTTCCAACATATACAACATTTACAACTTAAACAACTAAAAACAACGAAGCAAAACTTACAACTATTTAAACAAATAAAAACAACGAACATAACTTACAACTTAAACAAATAAAACAACGAAACACATTAGTATACCATCAAAGCATGCATGAATCATACCCGTTTGAGGGGGAAGAGGCACCTACCTTTTTGACGAATTAACTTCCTTCTCTTCTAGGCTCGAACCTAAACAATTTTAGTATAAACATCAATACCTAACAATAAAGGTAAATTTGACTTACTTAAAATAATTAATTCATAGCTTTCTATTACTAACATATATAATTCTCTAGCCGAATATATCAGCAAGTGTGATGTTAAAATTACATTCAGTCATTCTTGCTGTTTATTTCCAAAAATTCAACATTATAGATAAGCTACACATAGTATATCCAAGTACATATCGGTCCTCCATGTGCTGATTTCTCAATTGATTTTTAAAATATTCACTTTCTTTAATTTCATGTACTACAAGTTTAACCTTGCCATTGTCTTCCTGCCACTTTTACTAAACCTTTGTATACTAACAAGCATCCCACATTGGCAAATTTGTCCACTGACTGAATATATATATATATATTTTCCCAAATATGTACCACGCAAACTTGTACAAAAATTGTATTAATATATTTTTTTTTTTTGTGTTTACAATCGCCATGAACATATACATCAGAAAACATATCAAAGCATATATATATATATATATATATATATATATATATATATATATATATCAATCTTCAAAGAAGCAAGCGCCCAAGAATGTTTCGGTCACTGCCGAACAATTGAAAATTCCAAAACGAACATATATATACATATACTTATATTTATGTAACTTATAAAAATCTTATATATTAAGAAAACAATCACATATATACTTTTGCCTTAGTGATTGGGCCGAGACAAACCAACTTGCAACCATCAAATATTCTCGGCCCTTTCACCTAAATTATCACCTTGTACATACATATATATATATATATATATATATATATATATATATATATATATATATATATATATATATATCTTAATTCTTATACACATGGCGATTTGCACAATATATACATTCAATTATGCAATCAATTATATTTGTGTATGATCCATCATTTAATACAAAACTACAAGTATGGATTTCACAAATTCATAGCAAATATAGATAAGGTACTTGCCTCGTATTTCGATTAAACGTGCTATAGGATGGAAACGGATGAAGAATTTAATGTTTCTTGGCCTTATGGCAGGCGGCAGAATTTCTGGAGAATTTAGATTGCTGCTGCCTTTTCTTTTGAAATATGTAGAATAGGGGATTTGAGGTTTGGAAAAGAAAAAAAAACAAAGGCTGCCCTTCTCTAATTGCTAGCGGCAGGCTGGGTTTTATTTTTTTTTTCTTTTTTGTGAAGAATATGGCGGCTGTTTTGCTGAAGACTTGTTGGGGTTTAGTTGTGTTGTGAAGGGTGCATACATATAGGCTAGGGTTTGGTATAATTCTAGTATGATTAGGATTGGTTTTTTTTTTTTCAACTTTATCTATTTACTTCCTAATCATATTAGGTTTTTAAGTTTTAAACTTATCTATTTCATTTGTTTTTCTTTAATTTTTCTGTCGTGTGTGTATAATGTATATATAATATGCATTTTGTTATTTCTAACGTGTGTGTGCATGTAGCTTTGCATGGCCATTTACGTATAAAAATGACGGCCATAACACCTGAGTTCATAGTGAAAGATGTGTTCTCTGTTAAATGGAATTTGTTTCATAAAGAATACAGCCAAAAAAGCCAACTCACCCTTATACACTATCCTCATAAATTCCTCCAATTGAATCACAACAGATATGTTCCTAGCTATGGCATAAAGCAGAGCTTCAAACCAAGAATGCAACTTCTTGCCTTTTAGCAGCCAGATATCAAGTATCTTAGGATTCACATATATGTCTTCATATTGATTCAAAAGAGGAAAGGCTAATTGACAAATGCCTAAACATTCCGAGATGAGTCGAATATAACTGCAATACTAGTCACGGGGAAAAGGATTCAGTGGTCAAAAGAACAGAGGGGATTTTAACTCCTACTGATTGATGCCAAAGTTTTGATCTATTGCAATAAAGAATTCTAACTATGGAAATGCAACTACTTTTGTACACACTCTCTCTCTATAGTACTAGTACTGGCATCATACTTGCATCTTTACTTTGTGGGACTCCCATCAGTTACAAGTATACACTGTATAAAATTGCTTATCTGTTTTCACCTATTTTCATCTTGGCATGTTTGGTTAAACTGATGTGCTTGTTTGCAGATACATTGAGCAGTTCTCTAGAAGCCTCTATGTAGAGTACAAAAAGAGCGGGATAGACGTTCAATGTCAGGTATACCGTGGAACTTCTTCATAAACTATCCCTTGTTTGTGTCTTCCTTCAAAAGTATGTAGCTCTTGGGAAATATTCGCTTGTATCTTGGCTAATGTATGTGATATTCCCTAGTGTCCTCCATTTTGAAAAAGACTTACATGTAAGATGTTGTAAATGCATCTCTCAAAGGCTGGAATATCCTCAATGTACGTTGGTTCTGCATCAGAATGCTTAGCTTTTCTGGAAGCATCTGCGTAGCATCAACTCCACGAGACCACTCAACTCCACCCTCATTTTGGCTTGTTTGCGTTGCATTGTGAAGCATTCTTGCTTCCTTCTGTTACTCATGTCGTTTTGCTATTAAATAGTCATCTCCAACTGCTTGCATGAACAAGTTGCATATGACTATCAGATTTAGAACACTTTTCCCATCCCTAATTTTCTGGTTCTATATTTTAGTATCACAGAATGTTGGCTTAACCAAGAATGTTTTGTGTACAACACTATGAATTTTGTCTAATGTTTGCCAAGGGATCACGTCATGAATTATTATCAGTGTGAAATATTGATTAGTCTGACAGGTGAAGTATTTTATGGTTGCACGGCATATGATAAGTTCTATTTCTTTATCACCTCAGGTACCATTATACGTGGCAACTAAGATGTCATCCATCAAAAGGGCCTCCTTTATGGTTCCATCAGCAGATGGATATGCTCGTGCAGCTCTGCGCTCTATTGGGTACGAGCCTCTTTGCACACCTTACTGGCCTCATTCTCTTGTGTGGGCTTTCGCAAAATGCTTGCCTGAGTCCATCGTGGATGCGTGGCGCCTGCAGTTCTGTCTAAAGATAAGGAAGAGAGGCCAGCTCAAGGACTCCAGGAAGAAGGAATAGGAAAGCTTAGTTCTAATGCCATCAAACCTTTGTGGTGTTGAATCTCTGTTATTTCCCCATCGTTGCTTCTTGGAGAAATAACCACCATATGTGACGTTCTGGCCTTCAGAATCCGCAGACTATATAATTTAGGATATTGAGCTCCCTTCCCCCCATGGAGAAACATTTCAGCATGGATTTCAATGCATTGCCAAAGTTTGTTTGCTAGTCAAATATTTTCCAGCCATTGATAGATAATTGAAAGCATGTAATCAAAGGTCAAAATTGTCCACCATAGGATTCTCTCTTTAGCTCTACAATCAGTTAGAAATAGTATTTTTTACCTATTGAAGTAAGAGAACTACATGTATCTGACTCATGAACTATACAAACTCCATATTTCCTGGCTATCAAAAAGCGCAAAAAGACAACCAGAACTATCCACAATCTCTGGCTACAAAAGCTAGCATTGCCTTGAAAAATCCAACTCTGAAACTGGCTGGCACTGAAGCTAGTACCATTTGACTTGGTGTTATACAATGTCAACCTCTCTACCAGAAAAGGGCTGAGCATCCTGCTCATTGCTTTCGTTATTAGTTCTGTTTTTGAAAGACTGCTGGCTAAACATCCGAGCAAACATACTTTGTGACCTGGGAATTGTTTCAGGACCACGTCTTGTACTGCTTCCTTCATTCTTTTTAGCTAGTTCTTCCAAAATAGCCTTCATAATCCCATCAAAACGCCGCCTAAATGTTGGAAACCTTGATATCGATTTTGTGATCCCCAGCAGTCTTAATACAGGATCAATCAGATATTACATGATTAGCAAAAATAAAAAAACACTAGCAAATGATATTGACACGCCTTATTATGATATTCAGATACTCTTTTGCAATTTTCTTTTTTTCTTTTTTTCATGTGCAAATTTGTCTTTGGCTAAATATGTCTATCAATGCATTTGTTAGGGACTCAACAATCCAAGCATGAAAAGGTGAAATGACATGGAAATATCAGGAACGGCAGTATAAATATCAATAACCGAAATGATTTCCAAAAAAGTGTTATCACCTTCGTGCTAATGCATCAAGTTCAGCTCGTCTTAGCTCAGTCTGAGGCGGCGAACCAATATTGGACCTTTTCAACCTTTCACGATCACCACTTAGCAAGATTAACTTCCCAAGATATTTCTCCTCTGCATCAGACAAGTTTTCAGCTTTGATCTGCTCTTTAATGATTAGCAGAGGATTGAGAAACCAGTCGAAGATGGCATCTTTAGGCCGATTTGTAGTTGTTATTTCCGTGATATTATCACCTGCATTGACCAAAAGCACAATTTATCAATGTATGATCATTGATCAATTGGCAGATTAAAAGAAAAATCGGTAATAAACCAGGTATTCACTTACTCAACAATATGCCCACGGAATTGGCCTTGGCAGAGCGCAGAAGCGCTTGGAATATACAATAGGCAGGTAAACCAATGCTTATAATGCCGCCAGTGTCTTTGTATGACTTTGCATCTTCAATATCTTTAAGTGTTATTGTGCCTTCAGAAACCATAATTTCTCCATGACGTTGACATTCCTTGAACAACCTATCTATCAGCTACAACAAATAACAACAAATGACTACATGTCAACATTGAAGGACAGATATGGCATGTACCCTAAGAAAAAGTGATATGTATCCTAGAAGTACCTCTAAGGATTTCAACTCAATCATAGGAGCACCAAAGGACGAAGTACGAGAAGGTGGATTGTTAAAGGATTGGGGCCTCGAAAAAGATACCGAGTGAGAACTGGTCCGAGAAGCAGATTTCTTTCTGTATTCAGGCCTGTTTAAGTCCCGAAAACAAAGAAGCATTATCAGAAGCAAGCCTTATAAAAAGCAAAGCTGTGAAGTGCAAAAAGTAAACAATACATATGCAAGCAAACCTAGGAAAGCAAGAACCTTCCGGCATGTCAATGATATCATTGCTGTATTCGTCATAAATGGACAAGGAAGCAACAATGTAACAAAGTCCCAGCCATATAGATGACTCCTGCAGTCAAACAATTGGTATAAAGTTACCAGTTCCATAAGCATATGTACAAGTCATAATGGTTGTAAGATATCAAGGTACTATTGGATTATAATCTGTCTCAAGTCATAACATAGGCAACAACAGAAAATATAAATGAAGCATTACAAAGATTTCTCTTTACGTGTTTTACATCCACCAATACGTCAGGATTCCCATTCGGTTCTTTGAACAAGATGGTTGTTTACCTGATATACAACAATGGCTGCATAAGCACCCAGGAAAATACTTGATACCATGGAGCCCAATACTGCCCCTGCGACAGCTAATGGCCACAGCAAGATAGCAAGAGCAGCAAATGGCACGCATATTGTCTCCAAAAAAGGACCTTCTCGTCCAACACAGTCATGAAATAAACGATGCCAACCCTTAAAAAGCATGTAGGGGCTTTTGCAAAGTGCAAGCAGTGAAATCACTGGCATGTCAACCAAAAAGCCCAGAACTCCAGCTATAACTGCTCCAGCAAGAGAAAGCAACCTGCAATCCAGAGGCTGATAGTAAGAAACAGTAAAACAACCTCCAGAGGATAATCGGCAAGCAGAACACTGCATGCCCAAGGAGAAACCAAGCACCCATTCTAAATGCAACAGAAGAAGAAAAAACTCAAATTTACAGATATCCTAGCCGAGAGAAACGGGAGTAGGGGTGATGAATGCTAAAAACCCCAAAGAACCTTCTTAAGACATTCTATTGAGTAGGTGTTCTTCAACAGGTCCTCACAAGATAATTCAGACTCTGATTACCTCACTCCAGCCCAATAAAATTTACCAATTCCTTCAAATGCATTCAGAAAAATATGCTCTCCAGTACCCTCAGGATAGCTATGAGCTTTCACTAGACTAGCCACAAGAAATTATGCTTCAGTTCGAGCACACAAACAATTAGTTCAAATGGGTTTACCAGAAGTTATGTACACCCCTTTGAGATAAAACGTCTATAATAGATTAAGCCATGATAATTTAGATGGTAACTGCATAGGGTAAACGGACACAAGTTATCAGCTCAGTAACCCCTGGCTCTATTGAAAAGATGATAATTTTGGCGGGATCTACACCTTTAGTAGAAAGAGTTGAGTATTGTTGATCATTTTGTTTCTGGACAATTGCTAAAACAATTTGCAGGCAGTACATAACATCAGAAGCAAATTACCGCTCTAAACAAGAAACCAGTCTTTTTTTTTTTTTTTTTGGGGGGGGGGGGGGGGGTGTTGTGTATTGAGTAGAAAGGGGTTGGGAAAAGAGAGGGAGAGAGAATATCAGTTTGAGACACCATGAAAATAAAGATTTTCCTTATTCAAAATATGAGAGGAGCTGAGTAACATGGCTAACATGAGAAGAAAGGAAGCTTAAGCATAGAGGAGGGACATAACCCCAAAACTGAAAGCATGTATAAGAGGACCAACACACATAGCAGAGGGAACTAGACTGATGATCCAATTTACAAATCTGTATTCAACAAAAGTTATTAGTGTACACTTTGATATTCAAAAGGACAAGTAAGCTTACCTAATCTCATAATACTTCCCCTTTGAGAGACCATATATACGTAAGTCATACATAATGGAAAAGTAGGTATAGTATGATGTATCCGCCAGATCTCGAACAACAGTAAAGCTTCCCTTGATGGTATCCCAAGTTCCATCCTGCAAACCGTGGCTTCAGTTACCGTGAAGGGAGCAAGAGGATAAACAAGTGCCAGTGTCTAGAATTATAAGAATTTTTGAGCATACATAAAAGCAGTGGAAGAATTTATTGGTCTCTGCATCAATAGCTCTAAAAGTCCCAAGCATAGGAGCAAGATAACCATATGCAGCACCACCAAGAATGCTGCAGAAAATTCCAATTGGCGGCCAGGATATCAGAACAACTGGAATACATAGGCAGACAACAAGCTTCAAAACTGGTCCAAGCTTTTTTGTGCTGCAGTTGTAATACATTGAAAGCAAATAACGAGATGTCAGATGTAAAGGGATTCAAATTGGAACTAGCGCTAAAGGCCATTGCCCTTCTTGTTTGCAAAAAGGGTTTAATTCCTATCTCCCTTCCTTTGTGTGCATGTGTAAAATAAAAATACAACAATGAAAAAGATGACAGATGTAATTGGCACAAAACACAAGACTATAAAAACAAGTGAAGTATAGGATCAATAGCCAAAGTCCAAGTCAAGAAAGAAAGGCAATCCTCAAATAAGTACCTCAATAAGCAATAATATGTATAGAAGATGTGCAATGGCCAAAGACCCAGTATCACAGCAGTGTTTCCAACCGTCAGAATTATACATATTATAGGGCACATAATAACACCTGAAATACAGCAGCAAAAAATTCCAAGATCACGTTAATAAGGAATTTATGGTAGGAAAAAAGGCTTTGAGTGTTGTTGTATGCGAATAAGGAACATCTAGTAAAGGAAGTGCAATTAGTGCTCCCCATACTCCTTGCGAAAGTGAACTTCTAAAACTATTGTAAAAGCTAACTGGGTTCAATTCCATCTGACCATTTCCCAAGAAGCATGCTAATTTTTGCAAACATTGTAACAACCAGAGGCCATTTATGAAAAAGAAAGAGTTAACAAGAAGCTTTTACCCTTGATAGATCCAAGAATGAGAAGGGCCATGAAGTAAGGCAAGAAACGGAGGAAGTTCCACAAAGAAGACATAAAACCCGTTGGAGGCTCCATGCCTTTGGTAGGTTCTTATCAGCCAATCCCAACAAGTTCAAATCTTGAAATACTTTAACAAAGGATCAATCCAAAGGCGTCAGTAACCGCTAGAAGGAATAGAAATTCTCGACCCTCAGCCCCCTTATCATCAAGTCTCTCCTCCACAGATATGATTCCTTCGATTCCACTACAGAGAGTCAGTGGTTTCTTTCTATCTTGCTTTGGAGAGCGAAAAGTTGCAATGAGGAAACTGCCTTCATCCCACGCCTCAAGATTTCCAACGGTTAATTTTTAGTATGATTATATATGTGGGGAAGTAATCTTCACATGGACCGAGATCATCCAAAAAACGCTAAATATTATAAAAGCCGTGCAAAGAATTAGTTTGTTGTCACATACTGTCACACATGTTATGAATAAGTTGAACAACGTTATAGATTCCAGATCTATTAATCTAAAAAAAACCTTTCAACTTTCTAGTCAGTTGTGTGTTTAACCTCGTTTGTATATTAAATTATTAGATAAATCTGTCTTATTTGTATGTTTTTGTTAGAATATTTGTTTTTTGAATTGAGACTTAGCCACTGAAAGACATCATTTCTTCTTTTTGTATGATTTGGACCGTCAATGCATGTCGAGGAATTGTGTGGATGAGTGCCAAGTGGTCTATTTCGTTGGTGCATGATCACTGCAGGTCGCCACATTTCGAATTGTATGGTTAAACTGCTCACGTGGTAGATGTCTGTTATGCAGGGGTTTGCTTAATCGAGCTGACCAGAGAAGACTAAGGCATATGTGGAGCATGGTTGAGGTGTGCGCAAGAGCTGATATGACAGTTAAGGCTGAACTGAAATGTTTCTCGCGGCTGAGGAGTCCAACCCCAATGCCTCTGGACAAGTTTTACTGATGCTTACATGAGATCTTTGTCGATGTCGACGGAACGTGTTGCGTTTCATGACCACGAACTTGTATGTGTGTTTGTATTCAAACAGTTGATACAAACTTCAGACTATTTGTGTATCTATGAAGGTCAAATGATGTGGAAAATACAATACTCTTAGTTACAATTGTCGTTATTGAAGGTAAAAGTTTATCCCTGTCAATATGTTTTCGACTTATTCAAATAAAGTACAGCATAAGTAGTTAAAATGGGATGAGATCTTCTCACCCCACTTTTTCTCACCTCACTCATGACCGTACGATACGTGGCATCAGGGTGGGGTGGTGAGACTAGATGCGGGTGACATTTATCTAGCCTCACCACCCTCCCTTGCTGCCACATGTCGTGCGATGACGCGTGCGGTAAGGAAAAGTATGTGAAGTGATCATATCCCAGTTAAAATTGTATTTGGAAAACCAAATTTTGGGATAGAGTGGGAGAGCAGTTACCGACAGACTGCAAAAGTGCAAAGTTAGGTGAACTCAGGAGAGAGAAAGGTATTTCAATTTCTTTCGCAAAAATCAAGCTATGCCTGTGTGTCCCCCACGTTATTTCCACTTATTCTATTGCCAAAATAACCTTCCATCTTAACAACAAGGCCAAATCTATTCCCCCCCCCCCCCCCCCCCCCCCAAAAAAAAAAAAAAAGAAGGGTCAAATGATGATTCGGGGAGCCAATAAGAATAGATGTTATAATCTTAACGACCCACTAATGTAAATTGACCGTATCTTGTCTGAAAATAGTTATGTACTACAAAGATTGTCATAATATAATTTGAAATCGACTATGTCAAAAACTTGATATGGCAATATTCTTAAGAATTATGTAAATTAATCTTTGCCAATCTGAACATAGTTAATATAAGTTGAACTCTTTGCTTAGTTAGTTGAATAATTAGTTTTGACACTATCATATAATGTCACATGTCTTAAATTGAAGGGTGCTATAAACATATGCCATAAAATGTGGCAAAGTTTGATTGTGGCTGACTAGTGAACGCGAGTTGGACTTCTAGTGCGAGTGATAGAGGCATTCCAAAATGATCTTCACCTAGTTGGCATAATGAGGTAGTCACTTATTATTTTTATACTGAAATGAAATTGATGTCTTATTCATAATTTTAATAATCTTATTTAAAATCTACAAGAAACGACTTAACCACTGAACCGAACACAATTTTCAATATAAGGGAGCGTAAGGAGTCGAAAAAAAAAGCAAGCAAGCTCACTCGATTAAAAACCCGTTCTCAGTGTACTAGGCTCTCGTATTTGTTTAGGTTCTAAGAAAAGGACTGATCGCTTTAGGATATGATATATGCAACCGTACCCTGCATTTTTTTGTGCAAGAGACTGTTTCTACGGCTCGAACCCGTACCCTTCATGTTACAAAACACCAACCCTATCAGTTGCTCTGCGTAAAATAAAGAGCAACACAAACTATTATGGAGGTATACATGACAAAAACAAACTTATATTTGTCTAGCCAGAATCAGTTGACAGATTTAGACACTAAACTGTAATGACACAGTATTTTTAATGTGCAAGACGGCAAAGAACAGTTAACTAACTCCGCAGATAATCCAAACACTATGCATCACCTAATTTATTTCTGCCACCTGGAAAGCAAACAATCCAATTGGCATGTTTAGACATTTGTGTAAAAAATTTTGGCAAATTTAGACGGTTGTAACAACTGCGTGTAACCTATTGCAAATACTTCCTTTTCACTGAACAACCCAACCGACACAAGTATAAACGTATACTTAAATTTCATTCAGGTTATAGTTCAGTTGGTATTCGGGTTGAGATTTGTCTCAAGAAGTCAAGAGTTCAAATCTAGAGACACGCACAATACGGGTGTCTTGATTTGCGTCCTCCACAATGTTCATTGGGCTAGGACGGTAAGGCCATACAGCCAGGGAATGACTTTTGCTCTAAGATATTTAAAATTGACAACTTTCCTTCTTTCTTTTTTTTTTTTGCGATTAGTTGATGTTTTAAACTGAATACCATTTTATACTACTAGTTTTCGCTTTCTACACAACCACCCCTGCTTTCTTCTAAAAAGTTAACCTTTTTTTTTTCTGAACTAAACTACTTAACCTTTGATTGCTATGATAAATAGAATTATTCAATTCCCCCTCTGTTGATTGTGGAGAAGTACTATTGGTTGAATATAGATTTCGTAAATGAAAATTGTATTTTTATTCATTTTTCATAAACGTACATGAGTTATATATATAATACAATCACTATAGCTATCTATGGTATACAATCAATACAATAAAATACAATAAGAGTGTGAATGTTCTCCTTCCATAATTTGGCTTGATTTGCTTTTATCTTCTGTAATTTACTCTTTAAAAAATGATGTTCTTGGTGCACTAGGCTCCTGCGTTTATGCAGCGTCTAGGAAGGGGCTTGATCGCTTCGCAATCTGATGTACGCAGTCTTATCCGACACTTTGTGTAAGAGGCTGTTTCATAATTTACTCTTGCTAACACTATTCTCTAGTAACTAGATAATTATTTCCGAATTAGTACTATTAGAACATGGGGGTATGAGACCAAATCACCAGAATATTATTTTAAAAAAAAAACTCATTGAGACAAGAACGGTAGAGACTCTCGAGTCATGATATGATGTTTTTACGTTCAAAAAAGAGAAGGATACAGATGAAATTGAAAAATCACCCGTAGCATTCTTTATGGATATCCAATCTTTCCGTTAATTTTATCGCTTTCAAGGGATTCCCATGTGATGATGTGATATACACACCCAATATGTTAAAATGGGAAAATATCAGTTCATATGACATATCGTTAGGTTTCCCATTGATCATATTACATGGTTGCAAACTGATAGGCTTATATCAGATTCCCTTTCTCATATTCAAGTGTACAATTCTTTTGCAACAACGTAATGCTCGTCATCTGCACATGCCCAAACAAGGAGTCAGCACGACCTGATTGAAGTGCAGCCATTGTCCATTTCCATCAGGAGTCTTAATATGTCAGGTCTCAAATCCTTACAACTAACAAGCCAATTCCGAATGGTGTAATTCTCTAGCTTGGCAATCTCATTGTCCCAATCTTCATTCTTGCACATCTCCATTTCCCCTTTTTTTTAATCCTTATGTTTTACTTCAACAAAGAATTTTAGAGCTCCGAACCTGATAAACCATAATTAATCGTCTGTTAGTCAACAACAGTCAACGGTACAACTCCTGCAGTTCAGCACCCAAGCATTGCTGTTCAGCCTTGACCGCACTTCGGCGGTGCCCCATGGCATCCTTCTTATTATCGAAGAATAGGCCAAGGACTGCACCTCGGCACCTAACTTCAACCTCAGCTTCAGCCTAAGTGTTACACTCCAGATCACTTCGGCCAGCTTCAACATTACACTTCGGCAAAGCCTGGTTTTGCACTTCGGCGAAGGAGTCGAGCACAACATTACATCGTGGAACCATCAGACAGAAGTGCAGTTCAAAGGTAGAGTACACGTCTAGCTATTCAACCTGTACACGCCAAGGGCACATCAGCCGACCTACTGGTCACATCAGCCGACCTACCGGTCATATCAGCAGACCTATGGCATCATAGGTCTTCTGCCCCAAGCAAATGTCTTATCCGCTGTCAGAGGCAGAGGACGGGAAAAACTAATAAAAGCAAGCAAAGGCAGACCAGAAAGGGGATCCGATCCATGAAAACACTTTCCTATCTCTTGGAGCTAATACATTGAACTTTCTCTTCGGCCAATATCTATGAGAATTTTCTAACTCCTTATACTAAACTACATTCTCAGTGAGAAATGGCCCAAACTGACTTGAGCGTCGGAGGGTTTTACCCGGAGTCATCCCCCGGGACCTCTGATTTCTGCTTCCTTGTGCAGGACTTTCAGGAAACGATTCCAGCAAAATACCAACCAGCATCCGACGACGTTAATTTGAAGTCATCTTAGACCCTTGGTGAAGATGCGGCTTCATCAGAACCCATCACCAAGTTTTCGATAAGCCAGCAAAGCTGTAGAATAGGATGCAGGAGTTGGAAAAAGGCTCCTCCTTGATATATCCTCAAAAAGATTGAGGTGGCGTTTGGTTGGGGGATATGGGAATCAAGGAATGGGTTTGGAAGCATCCAAACCCATTCCGGCTGTTTGTTTGGGGTAAATGGGGGAATGGATTTCATTTTGATATCCAACTATTTGGTAATGGATATCGTTTTTTGATATACTAGGCCCCCTATCTATCAAATTGGGGGAATGGGGAGCCGTCGGTCAACGCCGGTCAATGGCGCCGGCCGCCGCCTGTCCGCCGCCGCCGGCCACCGGTCCGCCGCCAGTCCGCCGCTGTCCGCCGCCGCCGGCGACTACTATTCCGGCCGGTCACTATTCCCATTCCCATTTTAATACCAAATAACTATCACTTTTAACCCCAAACTCATATCCTCCAAACTCATTCCCTATCATACTTATTCCGATTCTAATTCCGATTCCCAAGTGTGAACCAAACGCCACCTGAGTGCTTCGACTTCCCGCCCTTGTTCGATATAGATAGCCATCAAGGTGTTACAAGTGACGGAATTAGGCAGTAAACCTTCTACCGACATGTCTTTTATTATATTGTCAACAGCATCATATCTTTCAGCCTGCTTGACTGCGCCTAGAAAGCTATTGAAAACGAAAACATTTAGGCAAATAGCCCCATCATTTTCTTGACTTCTTTTCTTAAGCCATTGAAAAAGAGAATGCATAATTTATCTTATGGTCCTTGCCTAATCCTCTGAGATTAATACCCCTTTATGGCAATTGACCATAGTTTTTAAGAACCTCTTCTACATCATCTGCAGTTTTGGCAAAGTGCAAGCTTGAACCAAGTTTCCTAACATCAACCTTTCCATTTTTCCTAATCCACGTCGGTCCTTCATTACTGGTTCTTTTACCTTTGCTCTTTGGTATTATTTTCATGGTTGATTCCAGCAAAAGACATAATCTTGCCCCTTACTTCTTCCAGCTGCGCCCCAGCAAAGAGAGACCTCTCACACTGTCCCGGAACTCCATTTAACCTTACTGAATGTTCTTTCACAAGATGGTTGTTGTGTGAAAGTTCTTCCAATTTAAACCTTACGCGTTTCCTACTCTGTTTACAAAGAAAATCACTATGCGGATAGATAGGACCAGAAAGACACAATCTTTCACTTCTTTCTCTTCTCTTACACGAATTAAAACATGGATCCAGTTCAGTCACCAATTGGGGCACCAGCCAATATTCATTAACCAAAGGCCAAGTGCTCAAGGTTTGCATAGTGATCAGGAGGTATTTATACTACCAAGAATCCGATAATAAACTAAAACAGGAGCAGACATGCTAAAAATCTAAGCAATACTCAGAACTGAAGAAGAAAAAAACGAGTTGAAGTTTCTGCTTCAAAATATTCACCAAGAACAAAATTATCTGCTTCAAACTCGAAGTAAAGCATGAAATGGAAATGGCAGCTTACAATCTCGTATTACCACGATAATGGAACTGGGTGTCTAGAGAAATATGCTCGTAACTCGAAGATCAGTTCTACAGAGGCCAAAGAATGAAGAACTTCCAGGATTTCTACTTTACTGAGTGGTGCTTCCGAATTTGGGTTACTCACAGCCATTCAACCATCGAGCTGTCTAGACAAGCTTACGTTCCCACTCTCTATCCAAACAACGTCGGATCCTTTCACCTCCAACAAAAATCTTAGATATAATATCAAAAATAATCATCGAGTCATTTTAATACAGAGATTCCATTGATATGCCGGTCTTTTTAACCGTCTACAAGTACAATTTTGTTATCCTCAAATGCAATTCTCTTCACAACATCAAAATTTGAAATGACACGTCCAGTACGTGACCCAAACTAGCAAATGCATGGGCTTAGCTTGTTCATTTCTCTAGGCTCATAAATTGCCAAGGCAACCCAAATATCTACTTTTATAGAGACGGATCTTATATGCCGTCACATAATAAACTTGTTTAGGAGATTTAACACTTCTTAATAGCTGAAAGTTTAGGCAACGAAGTAATAATTCAATTTTACTTTTTCATGGAGAAATAATTCAATCTAGTTGAGAAGTGGGAACTGACCTGACAACTTGAGGGCCAAAGTGCTGCAATAATCGACGGGTCGCCATCTGAGACCTGATGACATAAATGACGTTAAAATCGGAAACTGCTACCAAATCTAAGACCGACAGGGTAATTTTGCTTTCACCTCAATCATAAAATGATGTTGGGAATCAATTAAAAAAAAATGATGATGGGAAATTTTTATTTTTATTTTTATTTTTCAAATATCACAGCCTTTTTGCCATTTTTACCGGCGTACATTACTACATCATGTCATACGCTGTTTATGGTAGGCAAGCACCAAAGTTCAACCTGCTCCCGGCAATCAGGTGAAAATACAACATGCGCAGTTTACAAAAAGACCATGCGGCGGGTCCTAGTCATACCACAACAACACATACTTCATATATCCAAAGACATCAAAAGTTATCGCTATGATCTGGGAATGATAAGAGTTAGACAAACAATACCTCTATCCCAAAAGGATAGAGAGTTTGATTCCAATGAGACCTCCGGACACAATTATAGTAATATGGAAGATCCAATGCAAAACTTTGATTATTATGTAGGCCCCAAGAGGCATGGCTTCATACAAATAAAGTCACATAGAAAAATCTTGAACTGCATTCTGATCATAAGAAGTTTTTCATTTTTTTTGAAAAAAAAAGCATTTAAGCTTTGAGGTACGTTTGATGTTTACGACTCTTGACAGAAGGTCATTATAATGCTTACATTATTGTCAGACTAGAAGCATAACAAAAATAACTGACTTTAAGGAGCAATACTAGAAGTGTAGAATGGGAATGCGATTAAATCTGATATTAGTTCTATAAGACTGAAACAATAGAAACTCGAGATTTGATGTTTTGCGATTAGAAGAATTAAATCTTCTTGTACCAATCAAGTGAACCCCACATGCCCACTATCAGTTTAATCACGCCATTCATCCCGGCTTCCAATCTTTTTATAAGCACCCCAATTTATCACCTCTTCACATTCTCACTCACATATCTTTTTCCTCTGGGAAAATGTGGATTCAGATTCTTCCTCTTGTCTTCTGCTTAGCTCTACTACCCACTCCATTTTCAACAGCCTCCTCATCCCTCCATGACCCAGAACTCGTCGTACAAGAAGTGCACAGGTACTTAAATCTGTCACACATCATATCATATAGATAGAGACGAGTCTCATGTTTCAAACACCATCATCATGCTGATATAATATTTTTCTTTGCATACGTATACGTCATTTTTTCTTTTCATTTTCAATGAAACGAATAACACAGTTTTCTTTGATTTTGGAATATAATGGAATAAAACAAAATCACTCACTAAAATTATTGTATAAGCAGGAGCATAAACGCGTCGAGGAGGAACTTGGGCTACTTGGCTTGCGGAACGGGCAACCCAATAGACGACTGCTGGCGTTGCGACCCAAACTGGCAAAACAACCGCCAGCGTCTGGCCGATTGCGCCATTGGGTTCGGCAAAGATGCCATCGGCGGGAAGAACGGCAAAATCTACATTGTCACAGACTCCGGTAGCGATGACCCAGTTAACCCCAAACCTGGCACCCTAAGGTATGCCGTTATACAAAACGAGCCCTTGTGGATCATATTCAAACGTGATATGGTTATCCGGCTAAAGCAAGAGCTTCTAGTAAATTCATTCAAAACAATCGACGGCAGAGGAGCAAGCGTTCACATTGCCGGAGGGCCTTGCATTACTATTCACTACAGTACGAACGTTATTATTCACGGTATTAATATACACGACTGCACGCAGGCAGGGAATGCTAATATAAGGGACTCTCCACAGCATTCCGGTTGGTGGACAGTGTCCGATGGTGATGGGATTTCGATTTTTGCTGGGAAGCATATATGGATTGATCATTGCTCGTTGTCTAATTGCCATGATGGTTTGATCGATGCAATCCATGGATCTACGGCGATCACTATATCTAATAATTATTTTACTCATCATGACAAGGTTATGCTCTTAGGACATAGTGATACATTTACACAAGATAAAGGCATGCAAGTTACCGTAGCTTTCAACCATTTCGGCCAAGGATTAGTCCAGAGAATGCCACGGTAAATTTTCATTTCTTACTCTTTGTATGTAAAAATGACATACGAGTTGATCGACAAAATGACACTCTTTATTGACGTCAATGAAACATTCTTCTTTGACTTCGAAATATGATAGAATAAAACAAAATGATTCACTAAATTGACTGCTTCTTATATTGTGAATTAGCAGTTGATGGACACATCTTGATACAATTTTCATTATGAAGCATCAGGAAACAAACTATGTGTGTTTCTAACATATGAGTATAGTTGCATACATCTAACCTTCTTATTTCCTACTGTAGGCGGAACCCTCTAAAACAATTGAACAATATTGTTGTTGTAGTAGAAGTGTCATAAGTATAGCAACTGTTCATTTCATAGAGATGTTTCACTCGTCTAAATGGGCTAAGAAGTTTTGTATGCATAATAAGTTAAAGCTCAATTATGCAAATATTTATAGAATAAATGAAATGACTAGTTTGTAATTTACTAAATGGACATAATGAGGTACATATTTCATGTGGCACACGAGTACTAAGACATATAAATGGAAGTACGATATTGTAGGGGGGAAAAGAAAAAGTATCATGTATCCTATGTCATATATCAAAGTGTTCCCACATGCCGCAGTCTGCGGCACTTTGTAGCTTGGCTGATTGTGCTTGTAATGATATGCATGCAAAAGTTTTTAATATTATACTGCGGTGGTGTAACTATTAGACAATTATATATGACTCTTTTATTTTATTTAAGTACACTTGTTTCCATCAATATATCAACAATAACAACATTAACCCATTGACTTATAGCCTCTCGCCTATGACGAGATATTGGGGTATGCAACCATCAATATATCAACTCTTTCTTAAATATTTATTTTTAAAGTTTACAAAAACCTTTGGGTTTGTGTGCTTTATTAGTGAGTCTTAAACCATGCAGTTGGCGGTTCACATCTAATAATTATGCCAAGAAGAGGTCATCAATAGCTTAAGCCTCAAGTAAGATGTTTGGTACATAAAGATTAGATGATTTTATCCATAGACTTGCAAATGTGCAGGTGTAGACATGGATACTTTCACGTGGTAAACAATGACTATACACACTGGGAAATGTACGCCATAGGTGGAAGTGCAGCTCCCACCATCAACAGTCAAGGGAACAGATTTCTTGCCCCCAACCAAAGATTCAACAAAGAGGTAACTATCAATCACTCCCTGTTCACTCTACCTTACTACTATCCAACTGCCCATTTCACATATGAAGCCATTTTAGACAGTTCATTTTTAACTAATGAGAGAGCGGACTTTGAATCAACTACTAAGGTTGCTGTTTTATGACCTTGACGTCACGGATTCGAGCTAAGAAACAAACTCTTGCACACAGTATACGGTAATGCTGCGTACATCAGATCGCAAAGCAATCCGACCTCTTTCCAGACCTTGTGCAAACACGAGATCATAGTGCATGGAAACACCCATTTTTAACTATTGAAGCCATTGATGCAGGTAACCAAGCATGAAGATGCACCGGAAAGCCAATGGAGCGAGTGGAACTGGAGGTCTGAAGGAGACCTGATGCTTAATGGAGCCTACTTTAGGGAATCAGGGGCAGGTGCATCCACACTCTATGCAAGGGCTTCCAGTTTAAATGCTAGGCCTTCTTCTTTTGTAGCTTCCATGACCGCCGGCGCCGGACCGCTTAACTGTAGGGGAGGCAACCGGTGCTAGTTAAGACCATTTAAGTAACTGTTTAACAGACGGTTGGACTATGTCCTCAAGAATATCAACAGTATTAGCTTTTCTTTTTTCTTTTTGGGAGATGAATTGTCTTCTCATCTCCAACTACTTGACCTTTGCATGCCTCACTATCATACAATTACGAGGGCCTGTTTTAGCAATATATTTACATCAAGAGGATGCTAATTGTGTTGAATGTTCAAGTGTATTTTATCTAAGACAAAAAAATCACACATCAGATATTCTAATCAACAAAATTGTAACACTGTGAGTATGACAAGTAGTAGTGACATGTTATGAAGAAACAGTGCCACTTATGTCAAACATTCTCTTAACTTGATTTTTCATGGATAAAAACCTTTGGTCAAACTAGTAGCTTTGTTCCAACTGAGGATTAGACTGTAAATGAACCAAGCCGTTCGGTTGTTCGGCTTGTTTGTCTCGAGTTTGAGCTCGGCTCGGATAAAAGGTTAATGAACAGAGCTTGAACATCTTTTTCTTTTTGAACTTGGTAAGTGGCACCGATCATTTAAGATGTTCGGCTCGTTAATGTTGTTCGTAAGTTAAACGAACCAAACTTGAACAACTAAATATGTTCGTTTAAATAAACAAACAAGCTCAGTTCGTTTGATAAGTTAAATGAACCGAGTTTGAACAACGCAATGCTCGGCTCGTTTACACCCTACTAAGATCATCAACCTCGGCTCGGGCCATATGGAAGCAAAGTCAACTTACTTGGGTTGCCATTCACACGTATACTGTTATCCGAGCAATTAGTCAATCTTAAATCGAGGGCGTGCCTTGGAGCGTGCCTTTGAATATTTCGATGGTTACACTTCAATAATCTTCTGTCCATATTGACTTTCAAATCATCGATCACCATTTCTCCAACTACAACAATAATAACCACAAATAAAAAGGAAAAAAGAAAGAAAGAAGGGAAAACAGCAATAGCACAAAACATACAGTACACAATTTTTGATTTAATATGCATAAACATTAACAAAAATAGTAGACATAAATATCCTAATACGAAAAAACAAAATAATGAAATACTCACGTTATTTTACAATGAATCACATTTTTTCTTCTATTTCAAAAATGAGTTGGTGAATATTATTCAAACAAAATTAGAAAATGACCGAAAACAACGGTCGTGAAACAGTAAATGTTAGACGAATAACTTAGAAGAAGAATGCAGTCAGCGCGACAACACCAACGACCGCAGAAATCTTCAAAGTTGCGGCTCCATTGGTAGATGGAGCTGGGGCGGGTGTTGTGGCTGCAGGAGAGGTAGCATCGCTGGCTGCCGGAGCCGGTGGAGAAGATAGCTGAGCCTCAGGAGAAGCTGCGTGAGTAGCCGGGGTGCTTGTTGGGGTCGAAGCCGAAGAGGAGCTATCAGATGGAGCCGGCGCGCTTGAGCTTGGAGTCGTGGATGATGCCTTAGGTGTGGCGGCTACAGGAGCTTCAGATGAAGACGAGCCACTCGATTTTGGAGCCGGAGCCGCCGTTGGTGGTGTGGCGTTAGGGGCTTCGGTTGCCTTTGGTGGTGGGGATGACGTGGGAGAATGAGATGGTGACGTGGTAGCAGTAGGTGACTGAGCCGGTTTAGCTGATGATTGTGGAGAAGCCGCAGGTGAGCTGGTGGGTGATTGCGCCGAAACCAAGCCGATGACGGCTAAGAAGAGTAAAGCGAGGGAAACAAATGAGCGAGCCATTTTGAAAGAATGGCCAGGGGATTGAGGTGGGTGATTTGATTCCTCTGTTAATTAATGGGATATTTTGATCAGAAGAAACAATGCACAGCGAAGAGGTGAAAGATGGAGGAGAGATTTCTAGGAGGCGTTTGCAGCGGCGATGGCGGAGTTCATTGATGATGTTGAACACATGTTGATCCAAGTCCACCAGCTATTTTTAGTTTCGGAGGTGGTGAGTGTTTTATGGATATTCACTGCTTTGAGAGCATATTTGAACCTTCAGAATTTATTTATTTTTCTCACAACAAAACATAATAAGAGTAACAAAATTACCCTATTGCCTTAGAGTTTGTCGTCTATAGCGGTGTATGAGGTGGTCGGATGTACGCAATCATATTCATGTGTTAGAAACATACAGAGATTGTTTCTCGATGACTCATTCAAGCTTTGACGATCAATTGCTCTTTCACAATATAAGAAGCGTTGCCAATTTAGTGAGTCATTTTGCTTTATTCTATCATATTCGAAAGTCAAGAAAGAATGTATATTTGACTCGGACATGGAAAACTTGGAGGGTAATTATACTATTTCCTAATTACTTTATTCGTCAAGTATTATATTTGAATCATACATGTATCAACCAAACGCCAAGATGATGAAATCGAACTTCTGTTAATCTTTTATCGACTCCAAAAAATAAGTAATTTTGCAATGATATACAATAATTGTATCAAATGCAACAACTAAATTCAAGCCTTCCACCTTTATTATTTGCTTCAATTGTATCTTCAAGTATGTCTTTAATTTGCAAATATGTGTGTCCTTTTTTTTTTTTTTTTTGCTTTTTCTTTCTTTTACTCCTTAGTCGATCTGATAATTAAGATGCAGTTTTCAGACGACGATAGTCCTAACTAATACATATTTACTCTTCATAGTTAGATTAATTTAGTAACTATTTACATTAAAAAAATGCAAGTCTTCTAATTGAAAGTGGTTTGGATAATTGTAATTAATTTCTGGTATTTATTATATTTCTTGTCGGAAAGTGTTTTGATTGGATATGGTAAGTGTTATAGATTTGAAAATACTTTGCCTTGGGAAAAAAGTGAATAATAAAAGCAATCAATAAGAATAAAAGAAACATAGAAGGGAAAAGAAATCCAACACCCTGATTGGTTTGATTTCCCATGTAATTTTGGCCAAAATGTAACTTCCAAACAAGGTCGTTGACTCCTCATAAATTTGTATACTTTAAAAAGAGCTAAAGGGAAAATTTCCTTCTCAACACTCCTGCCACCAAGGAATTAGGTTCGCAGGCTTTTTTCTCCCTCCCTAGGGTTTCTAGCGAAATTCGCACCATCTCCCTCCCTAGGGTTTTTTCAAGAACGAGCCTCAAAATTCCAACCCAATCTCTGAAAATGGAAAATCAAAATCTAGAAAACCTGCTCAAATCCTTTAAGTTAACAGAAGAGGAAGATAACCCGCTTATTGTCTCTGAAGAAGTGGTCTCTGCTGGGTATGAGGAAAACCGAAGAAGCCTGCTCGGGAGACTTATATCTGACCGCGAAATACCTTCTAAGGGGATGCTTCAAGCGCTACAGAAATCGTGGAAAACTCAGAAATTCCAGATCTCCAAAATTGAAGGTAATACTTTTCAATTCAAGTTTGAAAGCATGGAAGAATTATCTAGGGTTCTAGCTGAAGGGCCTTGGTGCTTTGATGACCATCTCCTTGTTCTGCGTGAGTGGCAAGAGGACTGGAAAACATGCTCCAAGTTCTTTGATTTCTCTGATTTTTGGATCTATTTAACAAACCTACCATCCCATTTCTTCACCGAACAATTGTGTGCTCGCATTGTTAACGAATGGGAAGGGTGTAAATCGGGTCAGTTGCGTGTTGAAAAAGGATTTGGCTCCAAATTTTTCCGATTTCAGGTCACACTTGATGTTACTAAACCCCTTCGTAGATTTTACTGTGTCAAGTTGTTGGGAAGTAGAATGGAAAGGGGACTCCTCCAATATGAACAAATCCCAAGTTTGTGTGTGATTTGTGGCCATATCTCACACACACAGCTTCACTGTAAGCAGCGAAGTAGGGAAGCAACTGTTGAAGAACTTAGACGTATGCCGTATGGCGAGTGGTTGAAAGCACGGCGAGGATCTCTGCTGGTGCAGGAGTTTACCCCAACATGTTCTCAGGATGAAACTCCTCTGCTACTGACTTCGGCCTTAGTGGCCCAGCCCCCAAATTCCTCTCAGAGGGTAGAGCCTAATCCGTTGTCTGCTCCAACAACGGCAAAAATTCCTTATCAACAGTTGTTTGATGTCGACATCAGCATTTCAGAAAACGATCTTTGTAACTTGGATGGAATTATGGATGAAGAGGACATGAGCGTCCATATTCAGTCCCTTGGGAATGCTCCAAAGATGGATGCTAATCAGTCAGTGGTAACCTCTCAGGAAAACGAGAAACATAACAATGGGAAGAGAAAGAAAGGTACTTTCAAAAAGTTACGAGGCCAACATAATGCACTGATGGACATTACAAATTCTACCTATATTACTGGAGGTAAAAGAGGGGTGGAGGACAACATTGATGCTCAGGGAGTTAAGAAGATCAAAATGATTTTGGATAACCAATCTCCGGTGGTGTTTGCTGATGAGCAACACCACCAACAAAAATGAGTCTCTTGGCGTGGAACTGCAGGGGCATTGGCCAGCCCTCTGCAGTTCGATCTTTATGTAGCCTTGTTAGGGCTACGCGGCCTTGTATAGTCTTCCTAATAGAAACAAAAAACCAAAAAAAACACCTTGAACATGTTAGATGTAGATTAGGCTTTGCTAATGCTTTTTTTGTCGATGCTGTTGGCCTTAGTGGCGGTTTGGCACTATTTTGGACATCTAATGTGACGGTCTCCTTGGCTAGCTACTCAAAGGGCCATATTGATGCCCACATCAACATGCCTTCACATCCCCCATGGCGCCTCACTGGGTTCTATGGCAATCCGGTTAAGGAAGATCGTCACCACTCGTGGATGCTTTTGCGCAAGTTAAAACATGTCTCCTCAGACCCTTGGTTGGTGATCGGCGACTTTAACGAAATTCTCTTTCAGCACGAAAAGGAGGGTGAATTGGATAGAAGCGCAAGTGCAATGGCTGCTTTCCAAGATACACTATCTGATTGCCTGTTAATTGATTTAGGATATAACGATCCTAAATTTACTTGGAGAAATGGAAGATCTGTTGGTTCGGTTAGGCTTCGTCTTGATCGTGCTCTTGCTACTACTACCTGGACTGATTGCTTCCCGCGGCATCGTGTTTTCCATCTTGCTTCTGCACACTCTGATCATTTGCCACTTTTAATTAAAGATTGTTCCAGTTACTCCGAGCAGTGCCTTAAGTGGGGGCATATTTCTAGGTTCGAACCACACTGGCTCCGGGATGACGATTTCGAGCAAATTCTGAAAGAAGCGTGGTCCAAGACGCGGGGAATTTATGACGCTAGTTCCTTTGCGCAATCACTCTCTGAAACAAAGGAATGGTTGACTGTCTGGAGTAGGAAGAAGCATGGATCTCTCCCAAAGAAAATCAAATCCCTCGAAGATAAACTTCTCCACATTCAAAATTCTTCTTCTTACTCCCCGGAGTCTGAACGAAAGCTCATGAAACAACTTGAGGAGGTGTTAACAATGCAGGAAGACTATTGGAAGCAACGTGGAAGGGCAGATTGGTTGCTTTATGCTGACAAGAATACATCCTATTTCCATCACAAAGCATCCTCAAGGAAAGAACGCAACAGGATTTGCTCGCTAGTTAACGAACATGGGACTGCTGTTTCCACTGATGATGGTATATGCTCTATTGCCCTCAACTACTTCAGTAGCCTTTTTTCATCTAATTCTCCCGACGTTTCCCAAATGCATTGTTTGCATTTTAACACACTGAGCCCCTCCCTGAAAATTAACCTTCAAAGACCATTCTCTGTTGATGAGCTTTTGATTGCCCTGAAACAACTTCCTGGCCGTAAATCCCCTGACCCAGATGGTTTACAAACAATTTTTATACAGCAGCATTGGGAGACTCTTGGTGGGGATATTACAAAAATTGTACTTGGCTGCCTTAATGACTCTGCCCCGATAGATGCAATCAACGGAACGTATATCGTTTTAATCCCAAAATGCAAATCCCCAGTCCTCATCTCAGAATTCCGTCCCATTAGCTTAAGCAACTCAATTTACAAACTGCTTTCTAGAATGATTGTAAACAGGTTGAAACGTGTTATTAGCTCTCTTATCTCCCCTCAACAGAGTGCATTTATCAGCGGCAGATTGATAACCGATAATGCCATCGCAGCTTTTGAAGCTTTTCACTCTATGAAGCTTAACCAGCCAGGTTGTGATAATCATTTGGCTATTAAGCTGGACATGGCTAAAGCCTTCAATAGGGTTGAATGGTTGTATTTGGAAACAGTAATAAGGCAAATGGATTTCCCGGAATCAATCATCCAATTAATCATGAGGTGCGTTAGTTCCGTTTCATACCAAGTTCTGATTAATGGCAGTCCAACGCCTTCCTTTAAGCCAACACGTGAAATCCGTCAAGGTGACCCATTATCACCCTTTCTTTTTCTTTTTTGTGCCGAGGGATTGACGGCGATGCTCTCGAACGCAATATCTCAGGGCTCCATTTCTGGAATGCGATTTGGAAACTCCGGCCCTCAGTTGACACACCTTCTTTTTGCGGATGGCTGCCTTATTTTCCTTGAAGCAAAGCAGGTTTTTTGTCAAAACCTCTTGGCTATTCTTGGCTCATACGAAAAGGCCTCTGGACAACAAGTAAACATGGCTAAGTCGTCTCTCCATTTCAGCAAGAGCATCACTGAACTGAGACAGGCTGAATTCACTTCCTTCATGGGCATTCAAAAGGGGGACGGGAATGGGAAGTACCTTGGCCTTCCCTATATGACGGGATTATCAAAAAAGGCTATCTTTTCGTATGTCCGTGATAAGGTATGGAAGAAATTGAGTGGTTGGAAAGAGCGTTATCTCTCTTCTGCTGGTAAGGAGATTCTGATTAAATCTGTAATACAGGCTATCCCCACTTATGTTATGCAATGCTTTGAACTCCCAAAGACTCTCATTAAAGATATTGAAGTAATGATCCGAAAATTTTTCTGGAGCCCCGGAAATAAGGAACAATCTATTCATTGGAAGGCTTGGTCCAAGTGTTGCCAAGCAAAATCTATAGGCGGCTTGGGTTTTTGCGATTTGGAGACTTTCAATCTGGCGATGTTGGCTAAGCAAGCTTGGCGGCTTCTTCGTCATCTGGACTCGTTCATAGCGCAGTTACTATGCGCTAAATATCATCCCAATGTGCCTTTTCTTGATGCGCCCATCTCTGCGCGTGTCTCTTATCTTTGGAGAAGCATCTGTAAAGGCAATGACTTACTGCTAATTGGGTTGAGATGGCATGTTGGTACGGGAAACTCTATTCGTGTTTATCATGATCCATGGATTCCGATGGAACCGTCATTACGGCCTACTTTCTGGGCGTCAAGCCTGGCCCCAGACACATTGGTGTCAGACCTCATCGAAGCTGACGGTTTTCCTGGGCGTTGGAATGTACCACTTATTCGACAACACTTCCTTGATTTTGAGGCTCAAAAAATCCTGAGCATTCCGTTAGTGGGGCAAAGGACTTCTGACCACCTGTTTTGGCACTTTCATCCCAAGGGAATTTATACTATCAAGTCCGGTTACTATGTCGCCATGCGCAGGAACAAGGTATTCAATTCGGCTCCAAGCTCCTCAACAATGCCCTCACTCCTAAATCAAACATTAGCTCGCATTTGGTCTATCCCAATCCTCCCTCGAATAAAACACTTTATGTGGCGAGCTTTGCACGATTCCCTCCCTACCTGCTCTAATCTGAATAAGCGTGGCCTATCAGACGCCGTCTGCTTGGTCTGCGGTCTTGCTGACGAAACTTTAAATCATCTATTTCACCATTGTACCATCCCTAGCGCTGTTGCTGCCCTTGGCTCCCATTTCGCTAAGTGGCTTGGAGCCCCTGCTACACACCTCCTGGATTTGCTTTGTCAGATTTCTGATTCGGAGGGTTTTGTTGGGCTTGCAAACTTTGCCAACCTTCTCTGGCAAATTTGGAAAAGTAGATGTTCCGTGATTTTTGAACATTCTAACATCCGTGTCACTTCGCTTGTTGCTAGGGCCGAATCTATTGCTGAAGAGTGCATGGTGGCATTTGGACTTCGGGATCGGGAATCTGTTGTTCGACGGTACAACATTAAGTGGCACCCCCCTGACATTGGCTCTGTCAAGATCAATGTGGATTGTTCCATCCGTAATGGTGTTTCCGCGTTAGGTGGTCTTGTTCGTGATTGCAGTGGTTGTATTTTGGATGCCTTTGCTCAGCCAGCCCACGTTGCCTCAGATATCGAGTTTTTGGAGTTACTTGCGGTTCACGAAGGCCTTGTTCATTCCTTCAATCGTGGCTACGCTGTTTTGATCATTGAGTGCGATTGTCTTGCCGCTGTACAGCGCATATCTAACCAAGACAATGACTTATCACCTCATGGTTCTCTAGCTATCAAGATTAGATTGCTATCTTGTTGTTTTACATCTGTTAATTTTGTTCACATCCACCGTGAGGGTAATGTTCCCGCACATCTACTTGCTCGTCTTGGTCTATACTTGGATTCTAAGCTTGAGTGGACTGAAAGCTTCCCTCAACATGTAATTGCCGCTTCTTCGGCTGATTTACTTTAAATCAAAAATCTTCTTATTGTCAAAAAAAGAGCTAAAGGTAGGGTGTTAACGAACCGAGCCAAACCGAATACTAAGTTTTTAATTTCGAATTCGTTTAGCTAAATGAACTCTTCGGCTCGATTTGTTTAGCTAAACGAACTTTAAAATTGGTTCGAGTTCGGTTCGATAACCTTATAACTGTTTAAACGAACCGAACAATTCACGAATAGTTTGACTCGTTTAACTAAACAAACTCAAATACCTGTTCAAATTTGGCTCGTTAACAAATAATTACCGAGCGAATACGAACCAAACAACTCAAACAGTTCGCGAATTGTTTGAGTTCGTTTAACATTCCTAGCTAAAGGTGAGATGATTGCTTGAGGCCCAATTATCTTCAAGTTTTAAAGTTGCCCCATGAAATTTTGTTATCATTTTTCTCTGGATATGTGAGAAAAATCCTAGTAAATAAATAGTTGATTGTGATATTTTCAAGGGTTGAGATCTCCTCACCTCCACTTTTCTCACCTCCTTTGTGACCGCACGACATGTGGCAGCAAGGTAGGGTGGCGAGGCTAGATAAGGGTCACCTGCATCTAGCCTCACCACCTCTCTTTGCTGCCACGTGTCGCTCGGTCACGCGTCACCGCACTCCCTTGCGGTGAGAGGATCCTGTCCCTATTTTCAACTAAATCTTTAGTTGGAAAGTTCTTGCTTATGCCCCACTTAGTTATATTCGATTTAAATTATATACTATTTCCTTCTCAAAAATATTAAGTCTATCTTAAATTGTTTAAAAAATATTGTCATTTTACAAAATGCTAAGTCATTAATCTAAAGTTCATATAACAATCTTATTGCCACTGCAATTAATGCATGAGAGAGAAAGTCATTAATCTAAAGTTCATATAACACGATTGTTATTGCCACTGCAATTAATGCATGAGAGAGAAAGTATGCTTTAAAATAAAAGATACAATAGACAAATTTTTTTATAATAACAATGTCTTAAATGATGTCTACTAAAACTAAATGCCAAGTTAACTGGGCCTAGAGGTGAACTTAGTCACTTGGCCTAGAGGTGAACTTAGTCTGGTGTACCTGGTTTTTGCTTATGCATAAAACCAAATTATTTAACAGTTTTATTTTTTTTAAAACCAATATCAAATCAAATAAATAGTCTAGTTTTCTTTACCTATAAACCAACAATAAAACGGTAGTCTGGTTTTTTCGATTTAGGTGGCGTTTGGTTGGGGGATATGGGAATCAAGGAATGGGTTTGGAAGCATCCAAACCCATTCCGGCTGTTTGTTTGGGGTAAATGGGGGAATGGATTTCATTTTGATATCCAACTATTTGGTAATGAATATCGTTTTTTGATATACTAGGCCCCCTTATCTATCAAATTGGGAGAATGGGGGAATGAGGAGCCGCCGGTCAACGCCGGTCAACGGCGCCGGCCACCGTCCGCCGCCGCCGGCCACTGGTCCGCCGCCAGTCCGCCGCCGCCGGCCGCCGGTCCGCCGCCAGTCCGCCGCCGCCGTCGACCACTATTCCGGCCGGTCACTATTCTCATTCCCATTTTAATACCAAACAACTATCACTTTTAACCCCAAACCCATATCCTCCAAACCAATTCCCTATCATACTCATTCCGATTCTAATTTTGATTCCTAAGTGTGAACCAAACGCCACCTTAGATCAGTTTGGTTCGATTAATTAGTTTGGTTCCTAAAAATTTTTGTACATCCCAATATTGTTGAAAGGGAGGAGTAGAAATTAACTAGAGTTATTAATAAACCCCGAGTTAAAACTTGTATAATTCTAAACCAGAAGCTTTTAAGAGCGATGGAGATTCATCAATCAACGGCCAGGGTCCAAGTTTACGGGAAGACATAAGAGCGGAAAATAAACGACCCTTCGGAAATCGTATAAAGAGGAGTAACAGCAACCCAAGACCGTTATTTAAAATGCAGTGGTTAGCTGTCTCCTTCTTCTCCCACTTGAATTTGAATTGAAGGTTTTCTTGTTTTGAATTTGGTTTGACATTTAGATTTTGCGTTTATTGTTATGATTATAGACTGACATCGCATCCCTGCCTTTTTGAATCACTCAATATCTTGATTGCTTCTGCGCAGGATTCCCAGTTTGTTGGCTATCACAATAATCTGATAAAGACGCCGCGCTAGGGTTAAGTTCCTCTACTGTTTCTAGAAATTTGTGCTTTGATAATACTGAAACCACCTTCAAGTCTGGGGCTCAAGGAGTACGTCTTTTATTCTTATTGTTTATTTTTCTTTGTTGTTTCTATTTCACATCTCCGCTTTATTTGTGGTATTTCGTTGCTTATGCGTGTGGATTGAGTTCTATTCCTGCTAATATCCACCTGCAGAGACCTTCAGTAGGGGATACTTTTATTTTATTTTATTTTTTTGCATATGTATATGCTGCTTTTATTGTTATGCTACTGTTAGTATTTTTTTCAATTATATTTCTAGCCTTTTGGGTCGAAATGGGAATTTTCATGTTTGCTGCCGTTGTTTTGGCATGTTTAAGAAGATGTAACGCCTTCGGGAGTCTTCTTCACATGCTCTGTGTTTGACTAGTTGGGGTATCTGTTTCAGATTTACTGATTGTAAATATGGGCCTGGCTTTTGGAGAGCTTCCTTCCGAACTTATTTTTTCCTTTCTTGGTTTCTTTTGCCTTCGGCAGATATGTGACAAGGAATCTTATTTGGCATACGTGCACCTTAACAATAGGAACTTATGGTGTATGAGTTTCTTAATTCATGAGATCTGACTTGCAGTTTTTCTATTATTCTTTTGAAGACAGCGCATAGCTCTTTTCTTTATAAATTTATGTCCTCTCCCTGTGTGCATGTTGTTTTGATTTTCTGCTTTCATATGGGAAACTGCTTAATACCATGATTTATTATGTGCTACAGCCTTGGTATGTCGGAAAGTTCTAGCTTGCTTGGTGCTTCAGCTGCGCATGGCATATTTGGAACAGATTACTTTGGCTTTTATAAGCAGGAACTTGTAGAGTTATTATCTCAGGATGATGAGTTTTTGCCATTCTTGCCCAAAAGGCCTACATTTGTTGGAACAGTGCCTGGACTTGACCTGGATAGCAGCTTAACCAAGAAGGACCACCTTGCCAAAGATATTCATCTAAATAGTTCTTTGAATACCTTATTTTCTGATTCTGTAGGAGCTCATCTTTCTGATTATAAGAGAGAAAGACTGAGATCATTGGTTCGTGAGAGTCTCTTTACCTTTGCACGAGAAGTTGATGAGGTATGTACCATCTGTCATTCTCATGATATTTTTAGAAGCTTCAATGGGCTGCTGGAAAAGGTTGTCATTTCTGATCTAGTATTTGACTGGAATTTTATGTCCCAAGATGCTTGAAATTACCCATTTCTGTGGTTTTGATTTTGTAGTGACTAATACTCCACATAGATCAACTTCTTTAAGTGCTGGCTAGTAGTAAAATAAGTTGGAAAAGTGTTGTGTGGTGACCTATCGCACGCTTTCAAATTTGAAAGAAAGGCAAGAAAGAGACTGAACGGAGGAAAATAAATTGGAAAATTTTCTAAATCCTCTTTACCTGAGCAAGTATGGACCTGCTTATTTCTTTCAAGTTCATTTAATTATATGCCTATGAGGATATGTGCTGCACCAGGTTGAAATTGCATTCTTTCCTCTGCTCTTAAACCTCTCTCTCTCTCTCTCTCTCTCTCTCTGTGTGTGTGTGTGTGTGTGTGTGTGTGTGTGTGTGTGTGTGTGTGTGTGTGTGTGTGTGTGTGAGGAATATGATCTGGGTTATTGTTGGGACAAAGTTTTATGAATATGACTTCTGGATATGTGGATACTTATTTTCTCCATGATGCTTGTGGTAATGCTCCTGTTTACACTGCAGATGCTTCAGCCTGTTTTCAATTTAAGTAAGATGCAATCCTTATTGGGAGACAAAAAGCACACATTAGGGGAGCAATGCACGGCACGGACTTCTGATTGCGATCATCATCCTGAAAAGAAGCAGAAAGTGTCCACTTCCACTTCTGTAAGCCTTCCTGTGAATTATATTTGCCAATTAATAAGGACGATCTCTCGAATCTCTAAGCACTGTCTTCTTCGTTTTCCTTAGCATTATGGCTTTATAATGCCCATGCAAATGACAAGCTGCAGCAGTTACTTTATTGTTTACATGGGTATAGGATACACCCATGTTGTAGGAGAATCCGATTGCTAAAGGTAGAAGATGTTTTGAAAAGAATGAAAAACAGTAAAGCTATTGGACCCGACGGTGCTCCAGTTGAGGCTTGAAAATATATAAGGAAAGAAGGTTGTGTGGCTTACAAATCCTTTTAACAAGATTGTGAAGACTGGTAAGATGCGTGACTAGTGGAGGAAAACTACTTTAGTACCTTTGTATAAAATAAATGAGATATACAAGATTGTACAAACTATAGAGAAATTAAGTTAATGAACCATACAATGAAGCTTTGAGAGTGAATGATTGATAAAAGACTTCACAAAGGGACTACTGTATTTGAAAGTTTATTTGGATTTATGCCGTGGAGGCTATTAATTTCTTGAGAAGATTAATAGAGAGATATCTAGAGAAGAAACAAGATTTGTATATGGTTTTCATTGACTTGAAAAAGTCATATAATAATCTCACGAGAGATTCTTTGGAGAGTGCTTGAAAAGAAAGGTTTTAGAGTAGCATATATAGAAATTATTAAAGACGTGTATGACAGTGCAATGACAAGCGCAAGGACTCCTGGAGAACTAAGCACAGAGTTTCCTATTGTAGTGGGTTTACACCAAGAATCGTGCATTGAGTCCATACTTATTTGCTTTAGGTATAGATGAGCTCACTCAACAGATTCAAGATAGAGTTCTGTAGAGCATGTTGTTTGCAAATAACATTGTGGTGGTGTATGAGGCTAGTGAATGAGTCAATGCTAACTGCTAAGTTTGGATGTTGACGGGAGACACTCGAGAAAAAAAGCTTCAAATTGAGTTGAAAAAATATAGAGCATATGTAATTTAATTTTAGCAACAAAAGAATGACATTGAAATCTTGTGTGAAATTGAGAACAAGAGATTCATCTAAGTGAAAGTTGTAGGTATTTAGGATCAATACTACAGAAAGATAGGAGAATTTGACAAGGATGTGAATCACAAGGTACATGCAGGGTAATTAAAGTGGAGAAGTGCATCAAGCCTTTTTTGTGATAGAAAAGCATTTTTAAAGCTTAAAGATAAGTTTTATATGACGATAGTAAGATCCGCACTATTGTACGGGTATGAATGCCCAATGTTGGGCAGTTAATTATGAGCATGAATAAAGGATGTAAGTGGCGGAAATGATAATGTTAAGATAGATGTATGAACACACAAGAAAGGATAAAATAAGAAATGGATATATAAATAGAAAGGTTAGAGTGGCTCTTATAGATGAGAAGATGAGGAAGTCAAGGTTAAGATGATATGGGCATGTGCAAAGGCGTTTTGCAGATGCACTTGTTAGGCGGTGCGAGACAATGAATGTGACGCATGTTAAACGTGGGAGAAGAAGACCAAAGAAAGCATGGAGAGACACAATAAGGAATAATGTATGTTATATGACAATTGAGGAGCATATATTCAGTGATAGAGCACAGTGGAGGCTGTTGATGCTTGTAGCCGATGCCATTTAGAGGGTATAAGATTTAAGTGGGAATTTTAGGTGCTTGTGCCAGAATCACGATTGAGATAATGTGATATTTTTTTTTGAAAGAGACTTATTCTAAAGACGGACCAAAAAAAGACATATTCTAAAGACACGTATTTTGCATTAGGTATTGGGAGACACAAAAGGAGGGTAGGACTGAGGCTACGACTAAAAAAAAAGAATAAATAAAGCGCAAGAAATGATTGATCCATTTAGCCGACCCTACGTAATGAGAAAAGTGCTTGAGCGTTGTTGTAGGATATACCCATATTCTGTAACTATCTTCCAAGACAGATTTTTCTGTTTCTAGTGAAGCTCTGGTCATGTTGCCAGTAGGTTTATTCTTCTGCCTAATGCTTGCAATTGTACATAGCATTATATTCTTCTTTTTGTCAAAAAATTGAAGCGAGGTCATAAAACTATTGATCAGCCTCTTTGTAATTTTGCTTGCACATTACATTTTTTTTCCCTTAATCTGAACTGTTGGGAAGCTACCAAAGATAAAGCATCTCATGTAGTACTTGATTTTGTTATGTGAGTTCCTGCTTTCAGAAACGTATTTGTGGCCTTTCCTTGAGTTGCAGCATTATTGCCAGGCATCGGACAAGAAACCAGTTGATGTCATTTTGTCGGGAGGAGAAAAGTTGAACGTCTGCTCTGAAAAATGTGAGGAGTGCGGTAAAGTAATCCCCACGTTATCCTCTTCACTTCCGGTGTCTAAGGTTCATAAGCTTCTTTGCTTTTGTGTTTCTTAAGAATGTTCATTTCCTTTGTATCTTATGGTATTATTTGTAGTGCCTTTCAAATGAAACTAAACTATCGAATGTACTTGCAGGTACCATAATACCTCGACACAACCACCACCCTCTCCCCCCAACCCACCCCCCTAAAAAAGGAAAAAGGGTTGTGGCTGTCTGCTTCTTCTTCTTTTTCTTCCAAGTCTTGGCTGTTGACCCAGTTTATGTTATTATTTTCCTTGAAAACTTGTTTGCTGTTTAAGAGATGCAACATTTCACATCTATCATATATTGTTTTCTAGGTTGACGATGATTTGCAATTTCTGATGGGCAAGGACCCTGGACTGGTGGAGAAATACATTAAGAACTGCTCTGATGAGCTTTTGGGCACAGTGAGTCAACCTGTTTTCCTTTTGAGTTTGAGCAACTTGAGTGCTCAGTCATTGTGCTTAACCTTTGAGAATTTTTTGGATGCTTATTTAGTTCAAGATGGTGCTATAATTGGGAGTTGTAGAGAACTCTAATAATCTATTTTCATTTTCTGTGTTTTATAGATTGGTTACATGGAGCAGAGAATTGAAGAATTCATTGATATTTTAATGTCTAAATGCAGGTATTATTTCTAATTTATTTTTGAAGATGCATTGTTATTGCTTGGATGGTCTTTTTATTTTGTTCTTATCTTTTAAATGTAGTTTTTTTTTTCACTGAATGGTAAGAATGCAACTTTCTGGCCAAGAATCATGCATTACATGTTAGTTTGTCTGCTACTATTTCACTGTATGCTTGCTGAGTGCACTAGTGCGTGGCTGGACTATGAACACAAGTAATAATATCTTCGGTCTGGAGCTTGTATGGTTTCTTGTAAATTTCAACTCTTCCTTATTTTTGGTTGTTAGAACTGAGTGCCACCACTATTTTTTCATAGAGTTTGGGTTGTTTTGGCATTGCTCGTTTATCGGATGATTTTAGCTTCCGAAAATTGATTTTGAGATACCTACAACCATGTGACCATTTCATTTCCAGGTCAATGACCCTTCCAGAGAAGCAAAAGCTGCGGAAGTTGATTCAGGATCTACCTCCAGGAAACCTGGATCGTGTTGTGGAAATTATTGCACGCACCAGGCCTCTAGATAGATGTTCCTGTGACGAGATATATGTCGACCTAGATAACGAGGTAAAAGGAAAACAGACTGCTTCATGTCATGAATATAGTCTGCATTATTTTAAAAATATTATAGCTACTTATTATGTCATGGTTTTGTGTGTTAGAACAAGGTTACACTATGGAGGTTATACTATTATGTCCAAGCTGTTGAAAATGCTAGGAAGCTCTCTGAATCTTGAAGACTAGGATGTGAACCTTTTCTAACACTTGGGTAGTGTTTGTAAGGTAAGTTGTCGTGGCGATCGGACTCTATGCGCTAGAAAGATACTCGTTATGTCATATTGATGGACCGTGGTTGCTATTGTTTTCAGATGATCTATCCTGCGACAAACAGTCTTTCAACATGGTCAATGTGCAGTCAGATGGGAGAAATTTTTTGGCTTTGTTGTGTCAGTTTCTAGTAGTGTTGGAAGAATTTGTAACTGGAAATCAGACTTATCGGAGTTCGGCTTCAGTATGGTTGTAAATGATGTCACATTGCCATTAGTCGTGCACGCTGATTTTGATTGGGGAGCAAATGAAATTGGCTGCATTAGATTTTCCTGGAGTTCCATATTTTTTTTTGTTCCATATTTGTGTCCCAATGTCAATCTGAAAACAGCACACGTTTACCCATGACCAAGCTGTGTTTCTTTAGTGATTAAATCAAAACGTGTTTCTAATAAAAGCGTCAACTTAGTTCTTCTTTGTAAGATTTTCTATCATCTCAAAGAAAAAGCTTTCGTGTAAATAATAGTTTTTGCTTAAAAAGATATCATCTTTATATCTTATTGCAATTGGGAGGCTAATCTCTGAAGAATGGGGGACTACGTTCAACTACTCGGTCAGACATGAGGTCCGTCGTCAATTCTCTGTTGGAGTCGAGATGATGTATTTGGCTGTAGAATGCACTGGCAAAATTCACCAAGCTAGAGAGTTAGAATCGTTGATCACGTCCATTAGATTGTTCCGCAAGCTTGTTCCGCAAGCTCTGCAAATGGGGATAGGATCCGCTCATCTGTGGTCAGTGTGACCGTTTCCTCATCTAAACGTCTAGCACTTTTTGTTGGCTATTTTCTATCCATGCCAATGCCTCTGTTGGCCACGTGTTATGTAGTTACGGCGTGACTGGACGTCAATGGTTCTGTTGACCACGTGTCATGTAGTTGCGGTGTGACTCTCCAGTCAACGAATTCATTTCCATGCGAATAATCTAAATTTTACCTTTATTCTAGAGGTGTTACATCAGTAGATAATCCAACCTTGTTCATCCACTTTCAGCATTTTGCACTGCTGAATTCAGGGGGAATTGAACATAAATAAGCATCATTCCTGATGATCCACTTGCATTTCCCCCCGAACAAGGATTCTCATATGGTAATTTCGCTTATTGACAAGCTACACTTCAAACATTGCCATGAGCCGCCTAATTTTGGACAAATATTGTTTCATCTGATCCTTATTTATCTCGCAATCATCATTGGCTTGGCCCATGATAAGTTAAGAATTACTGTGCGATTTAACTTTTTGAGCCTCTTATTTCTTTGTGAGGCTCAAGCCGGCAATCAAGGCTTCATACTCGACTTCGTTGTTGGTGATGTCGAAATCAGATCATAATGCTTATTTAAGTTCTTCCCCTTTTAGACTTGGGATCATGAGACCCGCTCGACTGCTGTTTCGGAAAGAAGATCCATCAACATAGATGGTCTATTGATTTTCCTGGGGCTGCTCATGTTCAACAAAAATCACTTGAGCAATAAAGTCAGCTAAGGCTTGGTTTTTAATTGACGTCCAAGGTCGATAATCCATGTCGTACTTAGCCAATTGTCGCTGCTCGGCCTGATATCTCAGGTTTTGACGGAATTTGTTTCAGGGGTTGATAAGTGATGACTACAATGGGATGATCTTGAATATAGGGACTGAGTTTCTGCACAGCTATAACCAATGCCATAACTGTCTTTTTAGCATTCTTATATCTCACCTCAAGTCCATGCAATGGTTTACTTATAAAGTATATTGATCTCTACATGTTGTCCCCTTCTTTGAGCAGAACAACTCTAACAGTTCCGTGGTAAACGACCAAATATATGCACAACACCTCACTTGGAACAAACGAAGTTAAGGTTGGTACTTCAACCAAGTAGGCTTTCAAGTAATCAAAGTCTTGTTGACACTTGTCATCACACTAGAACATGGATCTCTTCTTTTAAAACCTGGAAAAAAGAGAGCGATCTCTCTGCCGACCTAGGATGAAATCTGTTAAAGGCCGCGATCCTTTTAGTTAGTCATTGCATATCTTTGATATTTTGATGTGGGTGCATAGTCTTCAAGGCTTCAACTTTGCTCGGGTTAGCTTGAACACCTTTCTTGAAAACTATGTATCCCAAGAATTTTCTGCTACGGGCTCCAAAAATATACTTTTTGGGGTTTAACCTCATTTTGGAGTCTTTAAGGACGATGGACACCTCTCTTAAATTCTGGATTACACATCAAGAGTAATGCTCTTGATAAACATATTGTCGATGTAGACTTTCAAGATTCGACCGATCTAGTCTTTGAATAGTGAGTTAACTAAGCTTTGATAGGTGGCTCCTGCGTTTTTCAATCCAAAAGGCGTGCTAATATAGCAATAAGTGTCTTCTTATGTGATGAATGAGGTTTTGTCTTGGTCTTCATCATCTATGGCTATTTGACGATAGCCTTTGAAAGCGTCAAAAAAGTCAAAGACTCCGTGTCCAATTGTTGAATCTACCAATCGATCAATCGTTCGCAGAGAATAACAATCTATAGGGCATGTTTTGTTTAAATAAGTGTAATCTATAAACATCCTCTAACTTTCGTCAAGCTTTGGCACCAGTACAGCATATGCTAACTGGACCAGGTAAAGGACTTCCCTTATAAATTTGACGACAAGCAACTTGTTGTTCTCTTGAACGATTACCTTATTCATCTCAAGAGTGAAGTTTCTTTTCTTTTGTTTGACAAGCTTAACACTTAGATCAGCGCTAAGCTTGTGCTCCGCCAGAGTTGTTGGTATTCCCGCACGAGTGCAGGCAAAGTAACTGCAACTTCTTTAAGTAATGAAGTTGGCTCAACAGCTCGGCTGCCATCCAAGTTCTATTATTGATCACATTTTATGGCCTAAGATGAAATCTTGAATCACATCAGCTGACTCCAATTTCTCCTCTGCCGAAGGAACAATGTTATCAAGACTGATTAGACTGATTTGATGTATATATAATTTGCTCTTTACCGCTACAACATAATAGCTTTGATCCACTTACAAATCAGATACCTGGTCACCACCCCGGCTCGGAATAAGAACTTCAGACTGACGTGCAGTGGAGAGATGACTACCTCCAACTCAATCAAGGCCGGCCTACCGTGGAGAATATTTTAAGTTGATCTTTCTTTGACCACAACGAAATCCACCAAGTGATGGCATTTTTGGTGTTCGCCAAAAGTAACTGATAGTGTAAACAGACATGCTGGCTGCACTGTCACACTCGAAAATTCAAAAAATGAGATTGACATGGTGCATAATGAACTATCTTGTAGCACAAGTACTTAAAAACATTATAATACGTAATGGTAGTTGCGCTACCTGTATAAACATAGACTCGACACACATTCACAGTATCATTTAGTGCGAGATTGACAAGAATGCCAATTACCAAAGTTTCATTGCCATACCCCAGAGGGGTTAGATCTCACACACATGCCAACTCATGAAATTATTTGACATTCTTTTGAGAAGAATTTTCTAAAGTCTCCGACACTCGAGGCTCTGGTCATGAAGAATATTTTGTTAGTCGAGTCAGTTTTTTGACAAAGTACCATGTAAGTAATGAAAATGCATAAAAAAACATTATTTGTTTCGCTTTTTAGAATCCATTACACAAAAAGGAACCCAAAACGTCCTTAGAGCTCTCTAACATAAATGTTTTAACAACTCAAGATTTTCTTTCCCCAGGTTTGTTGAGAGGAACTATATTGAATACTTGCACAGAAATTACACGAAGGAAGGAATGGTGAACACCTTGAAATAGTGGAAGAATAATACAGAATGACAAAATGAGGGGGCAAAAGAGGAAACATATGAAAAGATCAAACCTCTAGAAGTTATTTAACATATGCAGAAATCATAGCTAAGGACTGGTGTCAGCTAAAATGAAGCATGTTGGTGTTTATCATCAAGACTGAACCTTTCAGCCTCAGCTTCTCAGGAAAAAAAAAACAATAATAATAATAATAACTCTACAAGAATTGAAAAAATCATTCTCCACAACTCAAACTAAGGATTTGGTGATAGATACAAATGGATATACACAGCCAAGGTATATCTGGCCAACTCAATAAAGCTTTATCCTGGTTTGAATCTGCATCCGACAAATTGGGCACAGCTCAAGATCTTTTCCACATTCACAACATGTCTGAAAAATGGGACACAAAAAGCAAGACGTCACAATTACAAGCTCCTCATCAGTAATATAACCTATAGTTCTTAGATGAAGGGATTGCTGCATTACCTGATGTCCGCAACCAAAGGCCATATCCTTTCGGTTACTCAGGCAAATGGGACAAACCTGTAAAACTGGAAAAGATTAGTGGTGACAGATTTGATAATGGTGCACTAATATTGCACAAAATAAAAGATAATGTTGCTGCTAGTGGTATGCTCTAACAGCAGTTCATGCAAACACAAAGATTATAATGGCCACCTGGTGATCATAAGTAGAGGTAGGAGCAGATGGAGTTGGTTCAAAGGAACTAGCATTGTAGTCATAATAAGAACTTGAACTTTGTTGGAAACTTGCTTCACGTGAAGGTTTTGCATCATAATAAGAACCCGAGTTCCGAGAAAAACTAGTATCACGAGATGGCTTTGAATGACTAGCAGGACCTGTCTGATACATAGGGGGTGGAAGAGGCACCCTCCCAGGAGATCTTCCTTTCTGCCCACTGGAGAAATAGAAAATTTCATAAGCGCCACCCAGTGCACATACACAGATAACATGAAAATTTTTCACGAGAGCAGCAAGACAGAGGAAAGGTAAGTATAATTTACCCCAATATGCCAAGCTCCATGGTTGCCTTGTATTGGTCAGGGATTTCCATCAATGCTGAAAGAGCAAATTCTGTCTCTTTCCTAGATTGAGCAACATTCTTCGACATAATCTCAGTAAAATTGACAAACTGGCAATGCATAACAGAAGGGACGGGATAAGTACTGACAAATTAGCTATCCATCAAAACCACATCCATGATGGCACATTCAGATACTGAGAAGACAAGTCAAGTCCCAAATAGTCTTTAAAGTATAGAAATAGAACCTGAAAATTGTCGAAGTCTCTAGCAGGAATGTTGTCATCAAACTCTTTCATCATATCCCAAGGTCCATCTCCAACTCCAACCAAAACTATAGACAAGGGAAACTTGCTGCAGAACATAATCACCAAAGGTGTGTAAGAAAAAAAGGAAAGCAAACTTGTATTGAATGGCTAACAGAAAATTACAGCCAAATACCTAGCTTCTACAATTGCTTCAACTGTTCTCTTTTCCTGAGGGGACAGTTGACCACGCCCAGTGTCAACACTTCTTGTTACCTATTGAACGAAAAATAGTATCAATAGAAAGACTTCGCAAGTCTGATGGTAAAATAGAATATCCTTTAGCATGCCATGCAAAGAAACCGGGTTTGACAACATAACCAAACATCGTGGAAAACCATGGACATGATAGCAGCGGAATTAACCAGATAGCACAATATGAACACGAGTATCAAGATAGTCGCAAAATATTAACTTGTCTCAGTTAACAGTATCAAGATAGTAGAACATAAACTTCTAGGTTAACACGTATGGAGAATACCAAAGAAAAGAAAAGTGAAAAAAAAAAAAAACATTCCTTTGTGTTTACTCTCAATGACTGAATGTTCAGAAGACATGATCGCGATTCAAAGAATTGTGCAGAATTGAATTGGAAAAAATGCAATCTCTTAAACAAGAAAAATGAGGAAGCTGTCAGAAAAGCTTATCATTGAAGCCTCACTAAAGCTTTTAATTCTACAAATAATCAAACAATTATCTTACTTTCTCAAAAAAAAAATGTATCTTACTTTATTATTATTTTCTTCTCTAGACTGTCAGACTTTTCTTTTTAATAACTCTTTTTACCCATACATGTTTTATGAGTCTTAGAAGTTCATGATCCTGACTATATAATTGCAACGGTAAGCTTTCTCGCCAAAAAGGGAAAGAAACTGCTGTCTTCTCTACCAACTAATGAGCAAGCAATGGAGTGTTACTGGACAACATTAAGTTTGAGAAGGCTCCAACTGAAGGGAATCCTTGAAGAGTATTGAGTTATTCAAGAAACAAGCAAGTTCCATAGCAATTGCTAGGATTCTCATCTCAAGATGCACTTTCTACATATATACACACAAATTTTTCTGGCACAGAGCATAAAAATCATTAGTTTATAGTTAGCCACAAGTGATCTCCACAATAGGGTTAAGCCCCTTACAAGTCTTAAACTTAACAAGGATTCATGTCACTTTATCTGTTGCCCTTAAAATATGAGAATAAACATGGCAACAAGAAAGCACCGAAAACACACACTATAAGGTCATGATAAGTTCGATAGTGAAAAGGTCTGATATAATCACTAACTCAAATACTGATCAATAACAATTAAAGCCTTTTTCTGCCACATGTTAATTTGTAAACAATCTTTCTGTTTTGTTATTATTTGCCAACCATATAATCTTAAAGAAAACAAGGTCAAACAGGTTCACCTGGCCATCTGCAATAATCAGCAGAACATGGTATTGTCCACCACTTTGCTCAACAATGGTCATGGCCATTTCTATGACGGGAGCAAAAGATGTAGGACCTGTAGCAGAAGGTCATTGTACCTTCCATTAATAAAAGAACAATGCCAGTTAACTAGGAGAGTTACTTCAGAAATCACAGTTAAACGCAGACCTGCAAGTTTAAGTTGTGGAAGGATTTCTCTATACCGACCCAGTACCTCCTCAAAACCATTACAGAATCTATCATCAGGATAAAAGCTGAACACATCCTGATCGTGCGTGGAGGCTGTGAACAAAAAAAAGAAACAGTATCCGTTGACAGAATTCCTGAACCACATGTGTAAACAGAACATGAACTAAAGCCCCCAACACAACCCCTCTCCTCCACCCCAAAAGACCCCACCCAAAAAACAAAAGAAAAATAATAATACACCACACACAGAAGTTAATTGACTCACCATCTCCAAATCCATAGCAGGGAATCAAGTTATCCTCATCAAAAGCTGTCAGAGTTTTGCCAATAATAGATATGGCTTGCTCATAGGGATTCAAAGCATTCCCGATATGATGTAGGCTTCGATTATTAAATGATCTCTTCCCTGATTACAAATTACAGTTCAAAACCTTCATCTCTGCTTCTATAATAAGAGCAAAAGATACATAAAGTAGCAAAAGAGAACAAGAAGATTACCAGTCCATTCATTGCTCTTAGTAAAATCAATACCAACAATAAGATTGGAAGACTCAAGGCCAGCACGTGCAAGCGCTTCAGTCACCTGCAAAGTAATGCCATGTGATGCTGAATCAATATGCCAAGATTGAGTAGAAGAGGCTATAGCTGCCTTTTATCATAGCTTTGCACCCACCAAGATGTAGGAGGTCAAACCACCAACAAATGGTTGCTTAGGCGGACATGTTAACAGGAACAGCGGGGATTAGGAATTCTCCTAAATTTAGCCAGTAAGAAGCATGTCATTGTGGAAAAAGTATGAAAAGTCAACATGCCACTCTCTTGGTTATATATCCTTACAATATTACCCACGCATAAAAGATAGAGCTGCCATAAACCACGCACAACTACAACAAGATCACATCAAGAACTAAGCACCAAATGACATTAAACATTGGCAAATGGTGAAATCAGAATAAAGATTCCAAATTTCCCAAAAAGAACAGATAGATGACAATAATACAATCAAAATTATTGTCAATATAATGTCACTATTATTATTATTATAATTGTTGTTGTTGCTCAATAAATTTCTAATGATATTTTTTCTTCTTGTGTAAACATTAATTCAGAATGATACTGAATAATTGGTCGTATATCAAATAAAGAAACAAATGTGGTGATGCAATTAGGGGTCATACCTCTTCCAAGGAGTGATAATCATCCGCTATTTTCGAATATCGCCTATCCAACCTCTTCTGAGGCACACGTGAATGACCCCCGTAATCAGGAACTGAGGCCCGATTGTGCTGTGGAGGTACAAAAGAAGGAAGGGTAGGACGCAAAGAATAGCTGTAACTATCTTGTGGTGGGGGGTATGATGGCTGTGAATACCCACTATCTTGTGGATACTGATACTGATCCCAAGGAGATGCAGTAGGCCGAGAATTTGATGATTGCTGGTAACTACTTTCTTTAGAACTGCTGCCTCCCATCAAGTCAACTATCTACAAAAAAAGGGATCCTTCCTCAACAAACAGCAAATAAACGAATCAAGAAATTCCCAACTATCAACACCAACCGAGATAATAAAGCCCAGATGTAAAAACTTTCAAAGCAGGTAACTTTTCTCTAGTTTATTGTAAAAACAAGCAGCAAAGATGCAAATTTCTCCGAAAGAATACGAAAAGATGGCCTGAGAAAAAGCGCGAGAATATTGGTATATGCAAGAACCCTTGAACCGACTTTTGTTCTGTTGAATCTGATCTTATATATCAAGTATATCCCTTTTCTCCTTTCGCCGAAATTCAGGTTGACCAAGATTCAAGAAGCATCCGGAATGAAGTTTCCTAACGCTAGAGAGGATAGAAATTGTAACACCTCACGCAATACGCAACTGCCAAATAAAAGACATGTGAATTGCTCAGTAACTTCATGACTAAGCCAAAAACTCCAGTCAATTTCTATTCCGTCCAAATGTTTTAACTTTTTCACTACCCAACCACCACCCACACCCTATTCTCCCATTTTAACAAAGAGAAAAAAAAAACACCATCAATATCATCATCGAAAGAGTCTGAAAAATATAATAATGAATTGTATTTTATAATTTATCTTTACGGGTTATCTTTCTGTTTCATCCCCAATATTTAACTTTAAATTGCTATCAGGACTGAAGAAAAAAATATATTAAATGATAAAGAGAAGACCCACCTGAAACTTGGAAGGCGAGAATGTCGCTGCATTTCCCAGTGAAGTATAGAAACTTTGCAGTTTCTTTTCTTGTAAAAAAAAATAGTTTGAAAGTTTTAATAGAGAAACAAGTATTATGTTTCAGGTACGGTTGCAACTTGCAAGTTGAGGCTTTAAGAAGAAAAATAGTCTTCCTCGCAAAAAGAAAAGAGAAGAAAAATGTTGCAGAAAAGGCGAAAAGACGAAGAAACGGGAATTAACTTTCTGATCAAAAGTTTTTTCTCTTCTGAGGAACTCTCTGATTAGAGTCGGAAACCAATTTAGTGGGAAATTGACTTTAAATTATTGGGCTGAATTTCTGGGTTTTGCATCATTAAAGTTTAAAAACATTTTGCTATGTCAAAAGTTTGTCTGGAATCAATGATAAAAGTACATCACCTATCATTCGCAAGAACCACTGTTTTTACTTTTTCAATTTTATGATTAAACGCATCAAGATGCCTTGTATTTTGATTAAAATTTTCAAACGTATACCGCATAAGGAGTCCATTGTAAACTAGGTCAACAACCTTCTATTTCTAATTGGACCGAATACTATGGCCTAAACCAGTACATACGCAATGGCCTAAGCCAGTACATACGCAGACAGTAGTGAAACACTCACACTATGCGGAACCAAATTCAGACCAAGATTTGAACTATTATCATTCTACTGCTATGTCTCATTCCTAATACAAACTGAGTTATACCTAGGAGCTTGGTTGAACTTTTATTATTATACTAGTTAGTCTGCTTCTTAATATTCCTAGTATTTTATAGAATTATATGTTTTTTCCTTTCCATCAATGACAATCTCGTTATGGTTCGATAAGTGTTCCTCTCTCTCAATAATATTTTTCTTTCCACCCACACTCTCAGTTCTATTTTGGACACAATTTAAGGAAGTATCTTTGTTCAATATTTTTGTTTTAATTTTAGTTTGTCAATTGATATAAATTAGAGAAATCATATAAACTAGTAGTACATAAATTTTAACTACCAATGTATGCATATTTTTAAAAATTAAACAACATTTTTAGAACAACCCAATAAAAAATTATAACAATATATTTAAAACAGATAGAATATAATTATACAAAATATAACTTTGAACTTTTTTCTTAAGACACGGAAGGTCTATAATTGTTCGGTTAGTGACGATTGAAGGACAAGATGATGCTGATCCCTATGTGAATGATGCTGATTACAATGTTGCTGGGTTCCGGTGATGGTTGCAGAGTGCAAACTCCAGTAACCATTTTGGATAGTCGAGTAGTTGTGATCTATTTTCTTGGAGCAAAATGTCATACTCATGTTTCTGAGGCCTCCATCGTTCCAGCTCCATTGTGGAGAATGCAATCATCCATTGTGGAGGATGCAAATCAGAAGCCCAACGGCTTCTTAAGTTGGATAAGGATTTACGCAGTGACTCACACAAGGTGTCCTCCTACAAACTAGGTCTTCGGCCTAGCAGCAGTGGAACACCCACGCCATGTCCCTAGACTCGAATTCTTGACCCACACCGTGTCCCTAGAATCGAATTCTTGACCTCTTGAAACAAATGTCAATCTAAGTACCAACTGAACTATGTCATGAGGACGTTGTGATCTATTTTCTATATTTATTTCTTGACCTCTTGAAACAAATCTCAATCTAAGTACCAACTGAACTATGTCATGAGGACGTTGTGATCTATTTTCTATATCTATAGCTTACAATGTTGGTATCTGATAGTGGTATAATGTTTGAGCCGTCGCTGATTACTCTCTCGAAATCTACTGGAACTGCGTCCAATTTCGTGCTTCCTGCAGCTACCGTATAGAGAGAGAGAGAGAAACTCTTTGATTTGGGGAACCTGATGGGTTTAGTATCACGCTACTCCTGCCTAGATCAAAAAGAAGTGACAAGAAAATAGTTTCCACTTAGTTATGCCAGAATGTTATCTCATAAAGGCACAAGTAATGCTTCAGCATTTGCCTGCCCAATCACAGTATACACATCCTACAGTTAGCTCTTAACTTTTTAAGTCCCAAACAAACACGAGGTCATTTGTTTCTCTACAAGCAGACATGTCTGCAGGCACAAGAAAGAAGCAAACTAATATCTTACTGAATTCATTCAAGTGAAGAGACTATCCTTCAGGAGAAGAACCTCCAATTGTAAAACTCAAAGATTGGATGATAATCCGGCTAGAGAATTCCTACTCAAGTTTATTGTCGGATAAAGTACTGACATCAACAGAATTTAGTCGACAAGGAACTATGCTAACTGGTTGAATAACAAAACCAGCTTTCTGACATTCATCTTCCAGAATCTTCACTTGTGAAGGCCCATCAGGGCAGAAAACAACAATAGCACCTCCGCTCCCTGTAAATTTTGAAGCAGCACCAACCCGGCGTGCCATTTCAACCATCTCTATGTTTAGTGCACCAAGTGCATCATCCCCAAACATGCTCCTGCATGAATTACATATTTAACTGATTAGATGTCTCTGCATTGCATTGTACATCCAACTGAATCTTATCAAGTGTCTATTAACGTTGGAAATCAAAGTACTTGACAAACAAATCTCAAATAATTTACAATTCGCATCAGTTTGTCCATAATTAATAAATAAAATAGGAAAATAGCATTGATTTGAATCGAGTCAAGGTCATGCAAGTCACTCCCTCTTGCTCTCTCAAGTGCAGGCCGAGCATACACATTTTGATGCTAACACGACTCACCAAGTTAGTCGATCGACTTTGAAACTCTATAGACAAATTTAAGACTTTTTCTTTTTTGCAGTTTTACATAGGCAGAAGATAAAAACTTATTTACCTTCTCAGGTCAAAATTACGATTCATCAACATTGCAAGTTTGGCATAGTCCTTCTCAAGCAGAGCTGTCCTTCCTTCCAAAGCGATATTTGCAACCTGCTCCATTGTTGATTTAATAAATTTGTCACCATCAAGCCATCTTTGCCTCACAGTACTATGCACCTGCAATCAGAGGTATTTCCATCAAAGCTATCGTTATCTAAGTGATGGGCGAACATTTCATATCGACTGACGGATAATTCCATGTTGCTTATTACTCGAGAAAAAGAGCAGGCAATCTGCCCTTTCCTTCAAGCTCACAATGGAATATCGTTTCATGCATCTCAGAGGAGTAATATTGTGTCAAGAAAAAAGACGAATATCGAACAACAGGAATACTTGGTCAAGCGTTACTAGCTAAATAACAGTAGAACAATAAACAGATGCGAAGATGACTAACGACTACTAGGTAAAGTTGTTTCCTAATCTAAATAAATCATTGAGAGCATAGGCAAACCTTTAAAGCATAAGCACCCAAAAGAATTTCAAGACAAGGTCATAAAGGAAACTGACCTTTCCAGAATCACTGGGATTTTCAGCGTAGATGAGATGAAGAGGAGGGAGAAGACCAATATCCATTGGTTTGTAAATCCCATGGTCCAGTTCATCCATGTAATTTTGCTAAATCCTGCCAAAGTAAAAGATACCCAATCAACCTTTATTTTTCAGGAAAACATAGTCAATGTTCTCTTACAATGCTGAAACCCCATACCATGTACACAAGGCCACCATAGACTTGTGCAACCCTATCCTGTAGACCGGCAATAATACCAAGTTCCTTCTCTGCACTAAGGACAAGGTTTGGTCTGGCTTCAACTTTGACCAAGTGACGAACATCATAGAAATCCAGAAGGCATAAAGGGCGGCACAGACGATAGCACTGGAGCCAGAAAGTCCTGTCTGAAGAGACAAGGCATTTGAAACATATTTTATCCTTCCAAGATAAGCATCTGACAAGTGACAACAATTTAAATAGCCCAAAAAATGCACAAACGCACAGAGATATCAAGAGGCATTGAGAAACGCAAGAAAGACGTATCATGAAGGTAAAACAATCTCATCTCCAAAACTAAACCAAGAAATGCATAGGGTCTCCATAACTTTGTTTAAGCCTATAGTTTGCATACCAATTATATCAAGGTGAAATGACCTCCACTTAACAAAGAAATCCAACCGAAGATTCGGCAACTCATCACAGAGAAGTCTAACTTGAGCTGCAACTCATCTATCCTTACGAGAAGGATCAGCATGACAATAAATTTTGGTGTAACTCTCAGTTGATCTTTTCAATTAAACACCGATGAGAGCTCTAACAGAAATAAGACAACAAATGGATAAAGGTGAAGTCAATGCTAGTGTAATGGCAAAATGACTTGGAAGTTCGCAGCATATGTTGCAAACATGAGGGGGATAATCTCTACCTGGCGAGGTATGTTAGTATCATAAGATAGAGTGAAGTTTCTCCCATCAAGGGTTATGTCATTGTCTTTGCAATACTTGTAAAATACTTTACAAATTGCCATAAGCAAACGCACTCCTCCATAGTAGCCTTCAGTTTGCAGTCGACTTATCTGTAAGGAGACAAATCTGTGAGACAAACCTCCGGAAAGCAAAGGAGCAACAGACTAAAACAGCAGATGTAGCAAAGTTTATATCTGAAAGAGAGTCACTTTTTCCACCATCCTTCTTATTTTATAAACAACCCTTTATATAAGTACATTTTACAGTTGAAATTTGATTATAAGAGGTGATAGAAAGCAAAAAATAAACAAAGAAAGAAAAGCAAAGGTGGAAATGGATGCAACAACAACAATCATATCTCACCCTAGTCCAAAACAAAAATTCATATGAAAGTCCAAAGACGATAAAATTTACTAGTTTCAGCTGGTAAATAGCTATAAATTTGCGTGCAAAAGTTAGAACATGATAACATCAAGATAAAGAGTGTTTACCATCACCAGAAGGACAAAAAAAATATTGCACCCGGTATTTCAGAAAAGTACATGATGTTCATTCTATCAACACTGACAGAGCAGGTGAACAAAACCCCAAAGAATGAATCAAATGTCTAGCACCATGTGATTCCCCAGGGAACGGATCCCCTGACCGCCGACCCTATGACCCCCCCCCCCCTGCTGCCACGTGGCAGGGGGTCCTTTGTTACCGCCCATGTGGGGGGGTCAGGAGATCCCGTCCGGATTCCCCATGATTAATTTTTGGCATTGCTTGAAATAAGTGGTGAAAAATTAATTCACCTCTGCAAACTTACAGTCTTACAAGCTTCAAAGAAAACCAAAAATTAAGAACCGCATCGAAGAATATAATCTAAAATGGACAAACAGAACACAGTTATGGAGGAAACAGAAAGACAGGATAGGATACCATGTGAGAAAGTGAGCTGAACTTGACGAAATCATGAGTAGGATGGGGCACGATGACAAGATCCTTAGATGGTTGCAATTGCACAGAGGCATAGAAGTTCCCGAGGCTAAATGATATGGTTTTGCCATAATATACATCACTAGGGTTTCCCAGCAACCCCACTCTAGGCGTATGCCTTATGTTCAATAATCGGTCCTTCCTGCTCTCCAGCCATCCTATTTCTCTTGCCTTGCAGCATCAGATCGGGTGAGTGAATTTATATAAATGACAAATGATTAACTATAGCATGTATATAAGGAAACAAATCGTTCTCAAAAAGATTACCTCTCCATGTTACTTTTTTCTCTCTTTACTTTTCTTTTTGAGAATTTCTCCAATTCACTCTTTTTCTTTTTTTCCCCCCTTTGTTTCTTCAACTTTCTAAGATAACATACAATTAACACTTCAATTCATCTTTCTTTACTAATCACATTGTTAATTCAAAATAAATGCAAGAGAGAAAGAAAAATAAAAGCTGGTTCAAAGACTTGATCAGTAAACCGATGCCACAAGAAGAGTTTTCCAGATCCGACACCTTACGTAGCTTCCGAGATCATCTTTCACATGTTGGCTGTATGTAAATGGATAACTCTAAAAAGTGCCAATTTTTTTTCTTTATCTATTCACTCCAAACCCATAGATTTAAATCGATTATCCTTAAGCAGGGTTGTATAAATTTGAAGCACGAAACATCCATTCTATTGGTAAGCAAAAATGAGTAGTAAAAAAGCGATCAAACCACACAACCAAATATCGGGTGCATTTGCACACAGCCCGCACGTTTAACCACCCCAACAATCCCTCTTCTACAATAGCCACATAGGGCATTGTACCCACACATTTCCAACAACTTGTCTATAAGAAAAATATGAATTTAGTAGATGTAATCTACAAAAGACACGCAAAAATTTCGACTTTCTTCTCTCCGGAGTTGCAAAATCAAAGAAGCATTCATAAATTACCGCCCAGATCACTGCTAACACAGTTCGCTTGAGTGCCGGCCGACTTCCGATGTCGCGGATCGTCTTCGTACCAGATCGATAGATGAATTCCCCCCACGCGATTAATAGGCAACAATACAATTCCAACTTACAAGAATATAAAGATTGGTGGATGTTTACTCCTATTCCACCTTCTGATTTCTCCTCCGTCTGCAGAGGGCAAGCAGCAGGTGGTTTGAATCCAGTCTTTCAGATCAGGAAAAGATCGCCTATTAGTCGTATATGCAGAGGATTGAGTGGAATCCGATAAACGCCGGATAAAACTTAAAGAAATTATCGGCGCCCAAATCGGTTATATATATGGAGGAATTATCAAGAAAACATTATTTATTGGTTATGTTTATGATCATTTCTTGTGTTATTCTTATTTTCTTTCCTCCTATCATTCTATTAGTTTGAATTATTTCAATGTTTTATTGATTACAAAGATAATTTAAATCAATCAAAAGACGTTCCAGGTGTATTAGACTATCGCATTTACACAGAGTATGGAGAAGAAACTGATCGCTTCATGATCTGATATACCGCAATCTTATCATACACTTTGTGCAAGAGATTGTTTCCACAACTCGAACACAAAACAAACACCTTACCATTACTCTAAAATAACATTTGCGTTTTTACTTATTAGTTTCTTTTAGTCATTTACTTCAAAGATAAATTTATATAGATAAAGGATTGACTACACAAAATCTTTTTCTTTTGCAATTGATTTGACAGTTCAAAATACAAAGCTGGACAGCATGACGTCTGCAAGATATATCCAAATGTGTCTCTGATCTATTCGACATTTCAGGTAGCCCCCTTTCAAATGAAGAATGATTTGCGTGGTTCGATACTTCTCAACCGGATTCTTCATGCTGTTGTCCAGATACGTGGGATGCACACATTAATACGTGATGTTGAGACAACAAAAAAAAATGATCTTAGTTTCTATGCAGACAGACTTACTCCCTTGATATGGTGGAAATTATTATAACAGTATCATTGCACAAAATGTAGAATAAGACTGTGTACATCAGATCACGAATCAATCCGGCCTCTCTTCAGACCATGTGCAAACACGGGAGCCTAATGCACCGAAACGTCCTTGTAATTTTACTGAAAAAACTGAAAAACCGTGGGATGCATTGTGCAGAGATACCTTAGCATAAGAAGCTAAATTGTGACGTTGATTATGTCTTAGGTGGTCGAGCATGGTTTAAGTGATTGTTCACGATGATTAATAGCATATAATGAGATTGCCAGCCGCGGAGCGTTATTGCTGTTGGAGGAATTTAAGGTTGGGCTTTGGGCCCATCGTTGGAGATTGAAGATTTGGGCTTTGGCCCGGTTAATGAAAGTTGCAAAACTTGGTTGTGCAACTACTATGAGCTTAATGAATCCTTAACGAATAGTTAATGTTAGGGATGTTGATCTCACTCAATTATGTATTGTGTGAATGTGAAAATTAATGCTCAAGTAGATGGAAACGTTGTGGATGGGGTGACGTGTCAGCCGTGTGGAGGAATGCCACGTTGGATATGTCCATGTGGCGGAAAAGCTTCTGACGGACATCGATCGATGACTTCGATCGATCGATGTCACTTCGATCGATCGATGTCATCGATCGAAGTGGATCAGAGAACTTCATACGCTTCTTAGATCGATCAAAGTGGATCAGAGGACATCGATCGATCACTTCGATCGATCGATTGTCCCTTAGAGAACGATCAGGATGATCGAATGAAGTGTTCAGTCAGACATCGATCGATCACATCGATCGATCGATGTCACTTCGATCGATCGATGTGATCGATCGAAGTCTGACAGCAGGCGCAGATTTAATTCTGTTGGCAGATTTGATTCAAAATGAATCAAACTCTATCCTCCTCCATTCAAGATAAGATCATCTGTTGTGATCTAACGGTAGTGAGTAAAGCAGCTTGAAATCTAACGGCCGAGATTTTAAACTGTCCTTAACCGCCCTAACCGAATGTGGTTTCCATCTAACGCTCCAGGTTTAAACCTGCGGATTAATCTTCAATCTAAAGGCTGAGATTAAACCTTCCTAATCTAGATAGGAGGTTTTCATTGAACGACCTAAATCAAACTACGGTTTTGATCCAGCGGTCACGGTACCTTGTTCTCCAACCGACTCCCCTATATAAACATGGCAAAGGGTGCATTTTAAACACACAATTTCTAGCATTCGTAGCATACTACTCTCATAGCATTCGAGTCTTGCATACCGTCCAAGAGAAGTCAGGACACTCTAAAGTTCGAAGAAGTTCAAGTTCAGCAGTGCCGCTCAACTGAACAGGTACCCGTTGTGTCCTGGGAGACGGTTGCTCACAACGGTTGGGCACAGTATACCGGAGCAATACGTATTAAGGACAGAGTCCTCGACTCACCCCGGGTTTGGTTTATTTTGTTATTCCATACGCACACACTAAACGACTGCGTCTAAGTACAGGAGTGATTGTCTCCAACAATCTTAAGACGTATTTTTGTTCAATTACTTATGTACCGTTTTTTTATTTTACGCAAACGAGTACTCATATTGATTTGCAGTCTGCTTCTACTCATTTCTTAAATCTGGTTCTGTTCTGATCTGTACGTTTTGATCGAACTGAACAGGAATGGAGAACGAAAGCTCGAACTCTGTTCAAGGCTTTAATGGTGCTCACTCCGTGTCCGCACCTGAAGGGGCAAACAATGTTGCTGTCGGAGCTCCGTTCAACACGGTTCCGCTGGCACCAACTAGAGGGCCTCAGATGAATCCGGCTGCCACTGCTGCTCATGTGGAGAAGCCAGAAAAATTTGCTGGAAGCTTCTTCAGGAGGTGGCAGCAGAAGATGTTGTTCTACCTCACGGCACTGGGTTTGGCCAGAATGCTGAGCGAAGATCCACCCGTGGTTGAGCCTGTGGAGGATCAACAACAGAATATGCAGAACGCCTTGGGTGCTGAGGCCTGGGCGTATACAAATTTTTGTTGTTTAAATTTGATTCTGGGTTGCCTAGATAATACTATCTATGGCGTGTTTTGTACATATAAAACTGCAAAAGCTTTGTGGTCGGCTTTAGATAAAAAGTATCGCACAGAAGATGTTGGCACGAAAAAGTTGATAGTTGAGAAATTTCTTGACTATAAAATGTTAGATTCCAAAACTGTAATTTCGCAGGTTGAAGAAATACAGATGTTGGTTTCTGAAATGGAAGAGGAGGGCATGACGCTCAGTGAATCTTTCCAGGTCGCGGCTGTGATTGAGAAGCTGCCTCCTTCATGGAGGGAATTTAAGAGCTATCTCAAACACAAGCGAAAGGAAATGAAAATGGGGAATTTGATTGTCCGTCTTCGTATTGAGGAGGACAATCGTCGTGCCGAAAGGAAGCCGTCCACATCGTCTGGTCAAGCCAATGCTCATGTTGCTGAGGCAAAGAACAGAAAGAAAAATAACACTTTGGGCGTGAACATCAAGGGCAAGGAAATTGCAAAGAAGTTCACTGGAAAATGTTATAACTGTGGAACTCAGGGGCACCGCAGTGTTGACTGCCGTAAGCCCAAGAAAAAGCAGGAAAAAGCGAAAGCCAACCTTGTCAGTCAGATGGATGATCTAGATTTGTGCGCTGTTGTTTCTGAATGCAACGCAGTTGGAAATCCTCGTGAATGGTGGGTGGACACTGGAGCCACTCGACATGTCTGTGCAAACAGGGCGATGTTCAGAGACTATTCTCCGGCAAAGAATAATGA
>AP025094.1:200546-222318 GCA_036186865.1 Eustoma russellianum | reverse complement strand
CGAGAAAACTGTTTCACCGACTTGGTAGCGAGCCCCATAAGTGAGTTGTAGGGTATGTATTCTGAAATAATAATTGAGAAAAAGGTGCACCCATGTCCCAAAAATATTGTTATAATTTACATTATTCACAGTTTCAGAAATGCTGTTAAATTTTGAAACACATTTAATTGACAGGAAAATTTTCGTCCTGATCATTGAAATGGTTGTTGGAGCGTTTGATTGTATTTTTTAATTTTACTAGCTTTTAAAATCCAAGGAGGAAAAAAAAAAGCCAAGAAGAATATAAGAAAGGACTTCTTGTGACATTTGAAAGAGGAAATATGACGATGTTTTTGGTCCATCGAGGAATTGCATAAATGTCTCATTTGCATCTCTTGTTCTTTTGTCCTGAGTTGGTACTTATGTAGATCTGGGCTGGAACAAACCCTCGAGGTGCTGAGAGACTTCCACCGGGTATTGTTATAGCGGAATCTGATTTGTATCTCCGGAGATTGTGGGGCCAACCCAGTGAGGTTTATAAGTTCTTACCTTCTCAAAACTAGTATCTTTTCCTCTTTGGTATTTTCTTCATTTGATGGAAGTTGCTGTTTTTCAATCCTTTATTAGATTAAACACCTAAATGTGCTGGTGAGCTTCCTTAATGTTCTTGCTTGTGAAGAATGCTGATGACCCTGTGAGCGCTATTATTTGTCATTATAAGTTGCATATGCTGTTTTTATGAGGTGTAAAAGTAATATTATAGATTCCAAAAGCAAAGAGTTATGAAAGATGATAATTAGTTAGCTCTATATATTGCCACCAGGAGTAATAATAATCTTCTAATGTCCTATAGAACCAGTAGTTTGTAACACTGTCTTGTAGTTGTATCATAGCCTGGGGGAAGTGTCAATCACATTATTACTGTTTAGCACTCGCTAGCATGAGTTATATGCAGGCTGATGACAAGGCGCTTGATTGCTATCACACTGTATCAAAGTAACATGTCTAACACTTGTTGTCACAGAGGAGAGGGATGAGCTCTGTCCTTGCTAGTATCTCTGAAGTCATTTACATTAGTTCATGACTTACTCCTTTTTGTATATTGGCAAACATACCCCTGATTTTCTAGGCACTCGGTTGTGTTACATGCGTCAGTACCTTGAAAATAGTTCCTTTCTACATCTGCAGGATCTGATTGTCAAACCAAGGTATCTTGTTACATTTACTGTTGGTTATGACCAGAAGGAGAATATTGATGCTGCAGCAAAAAAGGTAGAACTTTTCCGATTTCCCTTTTGCTACAAAAATCAAGAACCAACACAACGATCTTGTCTTCTGATTGTTTGCTGCATTATATTATGATAAACACCTCTTACTCTGCTTGTTTATCTTACAAAGATGTAAATCTGAGGGTTTGATGATCCTTTTCAGCTGTCGGAGAACTTCACCATTCTGCTATTCCACTATGATGGTCGAACAAGTGAATGGGATGAATTTGAGTGGTCCAAGCGGGCTATACATGTTAGTGTCCGGAAACAGGCCAAATGGTAAGCTTTGTTTTGGTTTGCACATTCCCCCCCCCCCCCCCCCCCCTTTTTTTTTTTTAAGCTCTGCACAATCCTATCTATGTCTGTTAAAATTTTCGTTTTGCTTTCCTCTTTGCTAGGTGGTATGCCAAACGCTTTCTTCATCCTGATATTGTAGCATCCTATGACTACATATTTATCTGGGATGAGGATCTTGGGGTGGATAACTTTGACTTTGAGGGGTTTGTCCTTTTACTCTTTTTTGCCAGTCAGTTCAGCATCTAACAAAAGTGAACACACTTCTCGTTTGTTGATAAATTAAAACGGGTCATCTATTTCCCAGATATATACAATTGGTGAAGAAGCATGGGCTTGATATATCACAGCCTGGATTGGCCCCAAAAAGTGGTTTTACATGGCAGATGACGAGGAAAAAAGATGAAACAGAGGTGCACAAGTACGGTTCTCGAAGAATTTCCATCACTTATCATGTTTTCTCTGTCAATGAACCTTATCGTTGTTGTCTGTGTTACAATTGATTTACCCGCTCCTCTTTTTTTATCCCCCCCCCCCCCCCCCTCTCTTTTTTTTAGGGAAACTGAGGAAAGGCCAGGCTGGTGCAGTGATCCACATCTGCCTCCATGTGCTGCGTATGGGGAGAGCTTTATCTTTGATGAGTAGTTTCTGTATCAATCTCCACCTATCGAGATATTAATTTTGATTTTCGGTTGGTACTTGCAGTTTTGTTGAGATAATGGCACCTGTATTTTCTCGTGATGCATGGCGTTGTGTGTGGCATATGATCCAGGTGTATATGATTCTTCATTTTATTATGTGTTCCTTGAGTGTTAACTTGATAGGTCATCGCCAGTGTCAACTAGCAACAGCCAAAAAGAAATTGATGATGATAAGTGTTGGCATGTTTGCAGAACGACTTGGTCCATGGATGGGGCCTTGATTTTGCTCTTAGAAAATGCGTAGAGGTAAGTAATTTATGTAATCTCATTGTTGGCGAGATCTACATCTGCTTGCATAGCTGGTTTTATATGTTAATCTATCCATTTTTTTTATGTGGAAGCAGCCTGCTCATGAGAAGATAGGGGTAGTGGATGCCCAATGGATCGAACATCAAACAGTTCCTTCGCTCGGGAGCCAGGTAGGTCACTGAGTTACCAGCATATTGGAAGTATCATAATGGTGGTAGTAATTGGACGATCTCTTTTTGTTGTCTAACAGGGTGAGCCGGAGGATGGCAAGGCCCCATGGGAAGGGGTATGTGTCTTTGGTCCTAACTGCTAAAATCTCTATCTGAAGCCAACAATTCCTCTTTTGATTGTCTCTTATTCTGAAAAATTCCTCTTCTGATTGGTACACAGAAAAAAATGATAACATATCATGCAAGACGCAAAACTCATCTTATTCTGAACTTCATGCTTAAGGTTTTTTTTTTTGGTTGTCCGTAGGTGAGGGAGAGGTGTAGGAAAGAATGGGGTCTGTTTCAGGATCGCATGATCGCAGCAGAGAGAGCCTATTTTCTTGCAAAGGGAATTGATCCACCTAATTCTACTGCTCGTTAGGTGGAAAAAATTTCATGATAAAGGATGTGTACCTACGTAGTTACCTTTCCTAGGATGCAAGGGTCGAATACCGAAAGCTCAACGGGTCAGGTTGAACCAGGCATAGTTTTATCTCTTTCTGTGCAGGATTCTAGTTAAACTGTCTGGAGGATAGTGGAATGTTTCATGCGTAGTGTTATGGTAAATTGTTCATTCCAGGATGCAAGGATCACTTGTAAAGCTTTCTGTCTTAGTATGTATTGGTGTATTTAGATTAATGTCATTTTGGTCTGTACAATTGTAAATTGACTTTGACACTAGCATTTCTGAAATGCATCAGAGACTAGAAAAGAGCTTTTGGGCTTATAACGTATGAAAGAGAACTGGCCGCATTCATTGAGGTATCAAATCAAATCTAAGGATGAATTTCATTAGATGGTTAGCCGTTAGCTTATAAAAGACAGAATCCTGGGCATTTCTATAGGAAAAATAGTTAGAGATAGAGATAAAAAAGAAGTTTGGGCAGGAGCAAAAAATGGGAAATATAATGCCAAAACAGGTTATCAATTGGTAAATACGAACATTGGTTTAAGGGGAAGGGCATTCAATTGGTAAAAGTTCTGGAAGATAAAAGCCCACCAAGAATTTTGTTCTTTAATTGGTTGAATATCAATGGTAGAATCCTCACTAATCGTAGTAGGAAAAAAGAGAGGAATTAGACAGGATTAAGACTGAGTTACCTTAAGCAACATTTAGTAAACGAGGAATTTCGTATTACTTTCTGATAATGTACAATTATAGGGACTTTTTATTTTGTAAGAATCATTACATCATCATATTGACTTTTAATGAAGTTATATATTCAAATTAAAGAGAGCAAGAAACTTATGTCACGCGAAAAATATCAGCACAAACTACACATATGAAGCCACAATCGTGGAATGGAACTATACGTCAGTTATCCCAGTTTCAACCATAAAAGTTGTGCCAATGTCTCATTGGCCAAAATACTGGGAGTCGATCAAAGGCAGGAAATAAGCAACCACACGCAACACACGAAAATGCACCCAATCAAGAATCATTTATGTTTCCTCAACAAGCCAACAACAACATTACCCATTGTCTTAGAGGTTTCCGTAAAAAAGAATCGACCATAGAACAAAGAAGCAAGATTTCAAGATAAGAATGATCCCTCAAGATATTGAACCCTGAAACACAACATCAACAACAATGATAACGATTCCATTACACTGTAGGAAATAATTGTTGTAAAGGTAGCCAAAAGAAAGACGATGACAACAACAACATTACCCTATTGATTTAGAGTCTTCTGTCTATGGCGGAGTAGGGAAGTCGGTTGTACGCAACTATACTCATGTGTTAGAAACACACAGAGGTTGTTTTCCGATGACCTATAATAAAAATTGTGTCAAGCTTTATCGATCAACTGCTACTTCATAATATAACAAGCGTAGCCAATTTAGTAAGTCATTTTCCTTTATTTCATCGTATTCCAAAGTCAATGAAGAGTGTGTACTTAACCCCATATTGAAATGGAAGTAAAGGTACACAAAAGAAAAGCAGCCAAACTTCACTGTAACCAGAATTTCTGGTGCTGTAATTGCATGCAACGTATGTACATGTTTCCGCAATCAACTAAACCAGAATTTCTAATCCTATGACAGCAGACAACCTTATGCTGGTTTTGAGTATATGCCCGCTCAATCCAGAACTACGAGGTCCTTGTACTCTTCCCCAGATATCGCAGCCTCCATGACACCCTCAGGATTCAACTTCCCAGTTTCCTCCATAAACAGAGTCATCAGATTCTTAGAAAATCCGCTTACAAGTGCCACCCCTTCTTGTTCTCCAAGCACAGGGGTGGCCCTTGAATCCCTTAAGTTCCAGAACACAATCTCTGGGACGCAGTTGCCAAAGCCTGCTTCTTTGAACTTTTTCACTATTGCCTGATAATCTGTTTCCCAAGGATGCGCCGAAGCCTTATCAAATTCCATGTCACTGAACACAAACAACCTCTTTATCATCTGATCCTCTCTCAACTTGCCTTTGACAGACACATCTAATATTAGATCAAACACCTTCTGGAAATCAGTGCTCATTCCCCATTCCATATTCCTCACAAACTGTGTCTTGGATGCTAAGCCCTCTCCTTCAATTGTCTGAAGCTTTGGGTTAGCACTGAAAGTAATAAGCTTTCCTTTCCATGGTACCTCACTCAACTCAGAGACTAAAACTCCTAGAGCAATAGAAACTTCCATTGGTATACCTGACATGCTGCCTGAGACATCACAAAGGGCTAGACAATCTTTCAATTTTCCCTTCTGGGACAAGTCCTCCACCATTCTCTTCCATTGAAGCTCGGCAACCTGATCCCCATCAGGATCATGTAAGGACTTGATGATCTCGTGTGGCAACAATGCTCCGGCTGGAATCTTAGCCTTTCCATCCTTCACTTTTTCAAGATACTCCTCAAATCTTTTTTGATCATGCTCCAAGAACAAATCTTTATATGTCTTCATTGCCACAGAAGCTACCCTGTTATAAGGAATAGAGCCCCAATTGTTTGCCCCAATATAAACTTCAGGCAACTCCAAAGCTTTGCGCAATGGCACAAGAACTTCCTTCCTCAATCGATCCCTCACACGATAGGCATAATGTGCATCCTCAATGCCCTGATATTCGGAATCAGCATCCTTAGGGAAAAGTTTACGTGCAATACTTTCACACAAAAGGGTATATTTATCAAAAGAAGAATCTAAAGATGGACACCATTTGGCAGCAAGACTTATGCTTTTCAATTGCCCTGAATTCAAGAATCCAATATCCGCTTTCAAGCAATCAGCAAAGAAGTCAGAGACGAGATCATAAAAGAACTTATAATCCGGGTCACGCTTGTATCTTTCTAGAGCCTTTTTCGCCCTAGTAACCTTCTTCTCCTCTCTTTCTTTCTTGGCTCTCTTTTTCTCTTCTTCATGTTTTTCCAAATTGACCTTAACTCTGAACTCTCTTGGAAGTTTTGACGACTTCTGTTTCTTCTTGGAAGTAGCATGCAATCTGTTTCTTGGAGTTCTTCCTCTGACATTTGTTTTGCCCCTTGAACATTGTTTGAATTTTTTCCTAACGTCAGCTCCTTCAAGAAGACGGTAAAGAATTTCAGGAAAATCTTTGAAGTAGCCAAAAGAAGCCATGGAAGCCAAATTACACGCGAGGGTCTTAGGGTGATGTTTGTGAAGCCAGAGGACAGAGGTATAGTATCCCTCTTTATCAGATTTGCCTTTGCCACGAACTCCACGTAGATTACAAATAAGTTTGAGAGTAGTCAAAGGATTATGATCCCATGAAAGTTGAAGGCGTTGGATTAAAGTGTCAGAGGGAGTGTTAGGGACAATATGGAAGAAAAAATCTAAGCAGGGGTTGGAGCTGGTGAGAAAAGTGGGTGAATAATTCTCAGTGTAGCCCATTGGAGGACTGATGGAATTGTTGAAGTTTGATACCATGAGGTCTATGAATGGATTATCCACCTCCATTGAAGAGGATTGGTGTTGATGTGTTGTTGTGGTGGTGGTGGTGTATATTTCAGGTGGGCCAATGAGAACATTAGAGGCCGGAGGTGCCATGGCAGAGGATTACCAACGGGCTGGAAATTCGTTTTCTTTGTTGGGAAGTAAACAAGTTTCTGGCGAAGGATTTTTAAAGAGGCAGAGGTTTTGAGTTATTCCGTGGGGAGCAAGGAAAGGATCATATGACGGGAAGAAATTCTTGACCGGCATATTTAATATTCTAGGCGGTTTCAAAGTCGTATGTAGAATGGAAAAGTGAGGAAAGTCTACCCATTTGGGATGTGATCTCCTCACCCCTTTTCTCTCATCCCTTCTCACCGTTTGTCACGTGTCTTTTACCCTCTCATACACATATTCCTTCCCACCCCTCATCTAGCCTCACCACCTTCCTCTACTGACAAAAATTTTAAGGATGGAGATATGCATTCAGAGAAACTCTTGCAGTCTACTTGGTATGGGAGGCATAGATGCCTCCTCCACGAAACTTGGAGAAACCGTCACTACTGATGTTTATTGATCGAATGATTGTCTAAATTAGAGATTTCCAAATAGCATGGAAGAATGACAGTCAATACGAATATTCTAACCTTTGGGTTTGTTCACGAGAAGCACAGTTCCCCCCTGGCTATCCCATTTTGGTGGCAGCCCGACTTCTTGATGAAAAAAATGGTTCTGTTTTAACAACCTCACCATCCTTGTTGGGGACTTTCTTCATACACTTGAAGAACTCCTCAACCTTCCTCTCTGAAATGTCGATTTTGACATCATTATTCCCATCTTTCTCATCAAGATTTTCTTCTCCTTCCTCAAAAAACACTAGCCCTTTATTCTCGTTTTCCTGACCTTTATACACATCAGTGGACTTCTCACTCTTCTTCCCCATCTTCTGTCTCTCATTAGTCCAGCCAGGCTCAAAAAACGCCTTATCAAAACACTGATCAGAAAATACTTCTTCTGTAACTGGTAAACCATTTTATGATGCTTATCTTTCTCCCAAGGAAAGGCAAAGGCATCATAGAAATACAGCTCTTCTTCTCTCTTATGCAAAGCACGAAGCTCCACAACCTCCTGCTTCAATTCAACCAAATCGCTTTCTCCCCGTGGATCAATCTCATCCTCCGAATCAGAACCGTACATTCTCATCCTCCTCTTCTGATAATACTTCCTTTTCGACCTATCCAATTCCTTAACTTCACTCCCAACATCGGAAGACGCGGTTGACGCATTACGGGGGCTCAATTTCCTATCAACCCATTATAAGATTCAATTGGATGAGTACATGAGTTCGAAAGCTAAGTTGATATCTTCAACCTCATCATATCAACTTTAAAAGCTCTTACGTTTTCTAATATTCCAAGTATACTTGAAACATTTGAAGGCTCCAAGGTTACACGAGCTCAGTTGTTTCCCTCTGCAGACGGGCATATATGCACAAACACCAGACCGCAAGCGCTGTGTCTTTTATTCTTATGAAACCATTGAATGAATTTTGTAGCTGTAGCCACCGTTTGTATTCTTATGAAACCATAGAATGTATTTGTAGGCAGCACAAAATACCAAAGGGAGTATGGTTCAACATCTTTAAGAAATATGATGCGACTTCGTCAAGAGAAGAATACTTGGAGCATATCTGGCCCGGGCCCTACCGGCCTAGTTCCAAGAAGTATGTAATTCAAGAATTCATCGGCCTCGTATGTTAGTAAGGACCTACATAAAATGTACACGGCAAATTAGGCATTCGGTTCGTGCGCCCTGAAGTCGAATCTTATATCTTTTGGAGCAAATCTAATTCAAATAACAACTGACTTCGTCACGAGAAGAATACCTATCGAGAGTTTGGGAGTTTTGGAGGATTCTTTAGACCATTTGGATAGAAACAGATATGGTACAAAGCAGAAACTGAAAAAGGGTGTTTAGTGGGATTCTAATGGAGTTGGTCCAATTTAATCGTGGCCCAATTAGTCCTATTTTGTCATGTCCAATTAGCCTACCTTTTTATTTGGATTTTCATGAACAAGTGTCCAATTTATGGGATTTTAGATGATTCCCCCACGTGTTTGGATCCCCTCATCCACAATCCTCTCATCATTTTCCCATCGAACGACACGTGGCAACAGAAGAGGGTGGTGAGGTGAATGCAGGTGACCCTCATCTAACCTCACCACCTTCCCCTGATGCCACGTGTCGTATGGTGGGAAAGTGGGTGATGGAATTGTGGTGAGAGGATCTGGTCCTCCCTTCCACTATGAACGTCAAAAACTCATAGGTTGTCAAAGTTTCACTCACTCATCACCTTTCCCTATTGCCGCAATAAAGCATCCAATCATGTATATCAATGTCCAAGCAGAATCAATAGTTGTAAAAAACTTCAAAAGGCATGAACACCAAATGGTGCCATTGGATAAGGACTGCAAATTTTAAAATGGTATACGGGTAACTATTACCCAAATGTCAAATGATTATTTAATATCTAGTAATATATACACAAAAGAGATGGACTTTTCATCGAGAGAACTTGGGAAACTAAAATATAATTGCCCCCAAAAAGTTGTCTCTCTCTTTTTCCTTCTCATTATGGGCTGTCCCTCTGGATGGAAAGATCTTCTTTAGCAAGCTAAGGCTGTTGTGCCTCCAAGTGCGATGTTGGTGGTTATCCTTTTTACGATCGAGACTGGAGAAGGAAAGACGAATGATGCGTGGAGCAGTGAACTATAAGGTATATGGATTCTGTTTTCATATCACATTTTTAGAATATCACTAAGTTACCCTCTTTTTTCTGGGTTAGGATCCCTTCACCCACTTTCTCCTCACCCTTGCCACGTGTCGCGCGGTGACGCATGGGATGAGGAGAAAATGGGTGAGTTGATCTCATCCTTTTTTTTTCTATCATGGAAACCCAAGCCTATTAAGGATGGTATTTTTTTGGGTTCATGCAAAGAATATCCCTTTTGAGTTAGACCAAAATCATGTGTTTCACGAATAAAGAAAGTGGAGATAATGGCGATGATGGGATAGGGAAGAGTGGGGAAAACATCTTAACAACTAATGAAAACTTAACTTGGTCACCTGCTACCTATAACGGTAACAAATTTCCTGACCCCTTTTACGAGATATTAAATGACCCAGCGACACGTGACACATAGGGGGTGGTGAGGCTGGGTGGGGGTCTAACGGGAACAAATTTCCTGACCCCTTTTAAGAGGTATTAAATGACCCAGCGACACGTGACACATAGGGGGTGGTGAGGCTGGGTGGGGGGTCACCCGCACTCAGCCTCACCACCCCCTATGTGCCACGTGGCAGGTGGTCCCAAGTGAGGTGAGAGGCTGGGGGGTCAGAGGATCTCGATCGACCTATAACAATCACCTTGTACTTCCAAGTGAAAAATCATTATCAAAATGATAGATGTCAAAATCGGTACGGATTTTATAGGTAAATCTATAATCGTTTATTATAAAAAGTAGAATAGTCAGTATGATTACTGTCAATTCTATTTTTTGCAATATAATTAAATAAACATTTTTAATAAAAATCATGTATTTCAAACCCTCGCAAACGTTCCAATCGCTTGCCGTGGACATCAGCAGAGAAAATGACATTGAGAATATTCGAAATATGCAACAAATTAAATGTTTCAAGCTCTTTTCATTTGCAAAAGCTGAAGCTAAAAATAATACACAACAACAACATTACTCTATTGTCTTAGAGGCTTCCGCCTATGACAGTGTATGAGGGTCAGATATACGCAACCATACGTTAGAAACACACCGAGGAGGTTGTTCCTTATGACCCATAATGAAAATTGCGTCAAACTGCATCGATCAACCGTTACTTCACAATATAATAAGCGCATCTAATTTACTAAGTCATTTTGTTTTATTCCATCATATTTTAAAATCAAGGAATAATGTGTCATTGACTCCATAGAAAATAGAAACAAAGCTAAAAATAATAGAAATGTGAAACATAATTTTCCTTTTTATGCACTTTTAAGTTTTTTTTTTTAAATTTCGACGTTCCATTACCGTGGTACGACGAGACTGAATCAAGACGTACAGTTTCAGGAATTCAACCATTTGAAAGCTTCATGGTCAATAAAGTGTTAGGATAAATCGTTCAATTTCTAAATCTAGAAAACATGAAGTGATAAAAAAAACATGTGACAGTCGTAAAACTTAATTTATTACATCAAAACAAACTTTAAACACATCTAAAAGAAAAAGAAAAAGAATGAGTATTAAGTGAGAAATTACAGTTTGATATGATATACATGCATGTTCATGTACATGGCTTTGGTCCATAAAAATTAGATTAGATTTGATACGTATATATGTGTGACGACATGGTACATGATAGTAGTTCATGGAAGCAGATGATTAAATTTAATGATGTTTAGGCAGGACATATGGACACCTTAGAGTATATTTAGGAACTTAGATACTTTCTACACTTTAGATTGACTTTGCACTTTTTTGTTTGTGTTTTCTGGTCTTGCATTATTAGGGTTATTTAATATCGGAAGCTTTTTATTATTATTTACTAAATTCTTTCACTTATACACTAGCACACCATACACATATTATTCTGTCAGCTATGCAGGTACATATAGGGATGGGGTCACACTGGAAGCTCTATCATTGTAGAGGGAAATATTGTTTGTCTGCTTATCACATTCCACAGATCCTAACGATAGTTTTTACTGTCATTGTGATATACTGAATATGTGTTGTTGTTGTATAAAACTTGTCATTTTAATTCGTCTTTTCTTAGAAAAATTTCTTTTTTTTTTTTGGAACGTTTGTAACCTGGAAATCACACAGGAAATTGGGATAGTATATCCGAACACATGTACATGTGCACTTTTTCGTCAAAATGGTAATTGAATATCACAATTCGTTAATCCGATCATGGGTAGATATAAACAACTAGGGTTCCAATATTTGTAAGCAAAGAATATGTGTGTGTCTACATGTGCGCGTGTGTATATATATCGGTATATGTATATGTGTGTGCCTACATGTGTGTGTGTGTATATGCATATGTGTGTATGTATATACGTATGTGTGAGTGAGTGTATATATATGTGTATTTTTTTTCGAAGTTGTAAGCAATGAATATATATTTTTGCAAATTTTATGCACATGAAATGCTCGTCGTTTATGTCATATATATTTACGGAAAACGTAGCCATCATATCTGTTATACGTTTCTCTTAGAAGCTCGTGGTAACTTCAAACACACCCCTTTTAGCGGAACAACATATTACAAAGCCAAATCACAAGCCAATTATTTCTTTTTAATATATAGCATACTCCGTTGTCGTCAAAATCTATTTTTATACTGATTTTCCATAAATAAATAGACACTACACATTATAGAATTACTATCAAATTCTAACAAAAACATGCATATTATCAAATTAGGCAGGACTACCGATCCACAGATCCACTTGACGACGTTGAAAGACACCTTATGTATATGATGAAGCCGGATCTTCACCAAGGGTCTAGATGACCTCAAATTAGCTCCGTCAGTTAACTTGAAGAGTTGTTAACTGGGATTGAAAATTTGTAGCTGGAATAGCGTCAAATATCCTGCACAAGGAAGCACAGGTCAGAGGTCCCGGAGGGTTGGCCCCGGGAAAAACCCTCCGACGCTCAAGTCAGTTTGGGTCATATCTCACTGAGATTTGTAATTTAAAGGGTGAGTTAGGAGTTTCTCACAGTATATGCCGAGGAGCAAAGTGTATGTGTGTTTGAATTCTAGATTGAGATCTCGGTCCCTTTCTTTGTCTTGGTTGGCTTGCTTTTATAGACATTTTTCCCGTTTTAAGCACCGGGTAGTGGATAGTGGATTGGACGCTTGCTTGGGGTAGAAAGCTCAAGGCGTCGTAGGTCTGCTGATGTGATCAGTAGTCTGACTGATGTGACTAATAGGCCGGCCTGGTTGATGTAACTAGTTGGCCGACTGTTGTGACCTTGGCGTGTTCAGGAAGATTAACCAGCTGTAATCACTATATTCGAATTGTACCTCTGTTTGAGGGTCCCACAAGGTAATGTTGCACTTGGTTCATTGGTTGTGGTACACAGCTGAACTCTGCCGAAGTGCCTGACTAGGCCTTGCCGAAGTGCATGACTTGTCCTTATCCCGCTGAAGTGGTCTGAAGTGCGGCATTTGAATATAAATTGAAGTTGGTGCCGAGGTGCAAACCTTGGCATATTCTTCGATGTTATAAGGGCGTTATGATGCCCTGCTAAGGTGCAGCCGAGACTGAACAGTCATGCTTGGGGTACTGAACCACTGAACTGCGGTACTCACCGAACTGCAGTACTTTTGAGTGCTGAGCTACTGGAGCTAAACTGTTGACTGTTGACTAACAGACGATTTAATTATGGTTTATCAGTATCCTTTTTGGTTTTATTTTGACTAAATACTTGTTTAATCAAATGTGACAATAAATTTTTTTTTACAAACACAGTAATAATTTAAGTATGTTGCTGTGACGGTCTCCTTTCCTCGGGGTGGGATCCTCTCACCGCCCCCTATATCACCCCCCATGTGACCGCCTGCCACGTGGCAGGGGAGGGGGTGGTGAGGCTGGGTAGGGGTCACCTGCACCCAGCCTCACCACCCCCCTTCCCTGCCACGTGGCAGGGGGTCATTTGTTACCCCCCATTTTTGGGGGTGAGGAGATCCGGGCTCTCTTTCCTCGTAAAGGCTGCAAAATTAGGAGAATATTTAATTCAACAAAAAAGGAATTAAATGTCTGGATGACTGTAAAGATGCAGACCATATAATACAAGAACATTACTCCATTATTTTAGAAGCTTCCATCTATGACAGAATATGGAGGGTCGGATATATGTAACAATACTCATATGTTAGAAATACACAGATGTTGTTTTCCGATGACCCGTGATAAAAATTACGTCAAGCGGTATCGATCAACTGCTACTTCATAGTATAAGAAGTGTAGCCAATTTAGTAAGTTATTTTTGTTTTATTTCATCATATTCTAAAGTTAATGAATAGTGTGTCCTTAACTACATTGGAAATGAAACCAATAAAGACTATACAATCAATATACTAATAATTGATGCCCAGGAGAATTTTTTTTTTTTTTGGGAGTAAAAAGGATCCTTTTATTAAAGCATTAAAAGTCTGTAGTTTACAATGATAACATTACAAGCACAATTAATCTACTACAAGATCATCCGTATTGTTCTCTAATAATATGTAGCTAAGTTCCTTAACTCTTCTAATAGTCTCCCGGACGAAGCTAGCTGGACTAGGTATGAAAGTAACCAGTCCATGAGTATAATGGTTACGCCAATACCATGTGCCATAGATAAATTCTCTGAATAGGTAGGGCCACGTCATTTGGAGGTCTCCACTTCCCATGTCCAGTGATAGATTTATCGTCAACCAATCTTTGGTCTTGGTTATTCCAAAAAATATTTGCCATTTGTCTTGTCGTGTTATCGTCTTCCACCCCCTTCGGACCCACGTGCAATCACGGAGTGCATGAAGATCATCCTCTATCCCATCGTTACAGATCATACATTGGTTGCTCGTAGTAATGTGTCGTGACATCAGGAATTGCTGAGTAGGCAAAACACCGTGCATGATCTGCCATAATAGCATGTTAAGGCGAGTAGGGCCTTTCAGTTGTCATATTTTCATCCAAATGCCTTGAGCTTGAGAAAGTCGGGGAGGTAATTGTAACTCGTACGCTGAGGAGACAGAAAATCCGCCCGAACTAGAGGCTACCCATTTACAGGTAGTATTATCCATATTATTTCCTCCATGCCGAAAGTAGGAGGAGTCCATTCCTTTTTTTTAGAAGATCTGTTACTCGTCGCAAGTTTTTCCAAAAAATCGAATCATTCGATTTAGTATGGTTTGATAAGATATCACCATACTTGGCCCGGATTTAGTATTGTTTGATTTATCTGCAAAAACTACGAGCTTTGTGTTGACTTCTGCGAACACAAGGGACGCGGTTGTGCAGAAACGGAAACTAATCTGCTAAATAACGTTCCTAGCAATTGTAGTTAATGTTAACAGACTTTGGACTTTTCTAGATTAAACAAATTTATAAATAAATGATGGTAAAAAAAAAATTGACTTGTTAAAGGAAATAATATTTTCTGAACAATTTGATCCTGTCAGAGCATTTTTTATTTTTTATCATATTCCAATTGTTTCTTTTTTTTTCTCATTACACAGGTATAATTTTTTAGTTTATCCTAATCTCCGTATTTGGTAAATATTTAGGCTGAAGTGAAAAAAAGATAGGTGATGTGTCAAATAGATAAAGAGTAATTAATGAAAAGTTACTCGCTTAAGATAATGATTGCTCTGGCAATATCAGCAACCCTTATTAAAACTTTTATCCAAAAATCTTCAGAGTTAAATTCATGAAATAAATTATATCCCATTAACTGTGAAGACGTCTACTTTTTTACTTTTGAGGGTTACAAATATTTTTCTCATAAATTTCTTCTTGCTCACGCTATAAACGATTATTTAGTTACCGGTTTAATAAAAAGAAGGTATGCAAGTTTCTTTTTTGATATCCAAAAGAACAAAAGTATGAAAGTTATGAAGCTAAGTTAATATAGTTGATGTACAACAACAACAATCATACCGAGTATATCAAAAGTTATAACCCAACGATATCAAAAGTTATCACTAGAGTCTGAATAGGGTGAGAGACAGTCAAACAATACTTCTATCCAAAGGATAGAGAGTTTGATTAACGTAAGAACTAGATTAATATAGTCGATATATTCTTTCTTAATCCTCTTTAGTAATAGAAAAGTCAGAGAACTTTCACTCTTGAGCGCTCTTTATCTTCTATGAATTCTTTACCTTCTATATTCGTATGAGCCCGGATCTCCTCATCTCAAAAATGAGGGTAACAAATGACCCCCTGCCACGTGGCGGGCGGTCACATGGGGGGTGAAATAGGGGGCGGTGAGAGGATCCCACCCTTATTCGTATATGCAAAAGTATAAAGGGGGGGAAGTTGATGATGCGGAAAAGGTCCTACCCGACTTCTGGGTTTCATCGTCTAGTCTTAATAAACATGTAAATCAGTTTATTCATCATTTTTTTTAGGTGAAAAGCGTAAGATTTGATACTTATATTCCGTAAGAAGCTGAAGGCAAAACTAAGTCACCCATACAATGTATTTCTGTTACTATCTTATTTCTTTTTTACCCTTATATGAAATATAGATTACCAAGAAAATGAGTAATTTCCAAGAATTTGTCTTTGTCCAAATAAAGAAAAATTCCACATATGGATTATGAATAATAGATTTAAATAACCAAATTTTTTTATCACTCCAGGTAATGCATAAATCTCCGTGTCAATGACGAGGCGATGGATTTCGATTTACAATGATAATTTCCACGTGATAAGTCATATTTATTTCTTGACCTTTAGTTACATAATTATAAATGATTACTACTAGAAAAAGCATTGAAAGATACAGAAAAAACATAGACGGTTACTAACTTACTATATCAGTCTAATGCTATGACATTTGGAACGAGAAAGGAATAGAAAGTCGTCCCAAGCTAAGGATACGTGTACGCATACACTTACTTATTATTTTTATGTATACTCTTTTTTTAATCTAGTACATTTAAGATAGTTATATCATATTGCCTCTAACAAGATCATTCCTCAAGCATATTAAAGTTTAATTAAATTAGTATATACGAAAAAATCATATTTAACGTCATATAAAATATAATAAAATATGATTATACTAATGCCTTATTCGGAACCAAAAAAAAAAGTCAACATTACAATTATACAACAACAATAACATTAGAGACTCCCGCCTATAGCGGAGTATGGAAGAGTCGGATGTATGCAACCGTACCCATGTATTGAAAAAACACAGAGGTTGTTTTCCGATGACCCATAATGATGCGTCAAGCTATGTCGATCAACTACCACTTCACAATATAAGAAACGCAACCAATTTAGTGAGTCATTTTGCTTTATTTCATCATATTCCAAAGTCAAAAAAGAGTGTGTCTTTAACTCCATGGAAAATGGAAAGTTCGACACTACAGTTATAATGTGCCATAATCAGATCAAATCAACAGTGTCACGCTTCCATTTTATAAATTTCCAGTTGATATAAAATAGCACTATTATTATTTAGCGCTTGATCTTTCTTTCTTTTCGTTTTTTATTCTTAAACAATGTATCAGAATTGCATATGCATAAAATACCTAACCCGTCACACAAGAGTCAATTTGGTTTAGTATTTTCTTCATTTACCCTTAACCACCATCGGACAGCATTCAAGCATTTTTTTCACTATATAAGATCGGTTATATGATCAATCATTTCATTTACACTTTGTTTTTTTGTTTGTTTTTTTTAGTCGTAGACTAAATCATACAATCTTTAGCGTCTACTAATATCTGATGCATAATATGCCTCATTAGAATACTTATCTTTTAAAAATATTATACCATCTGAAGCTTGATTCTGGTCTAAATACCTAAAATTATTACTTAAATCTTATACTCTCTACATAACATCGGTTACATGAATCAACCATCTTCTTGTGTTTTATCACTGGTCATATACTCATCAATTGTCATATAAGTCATTTTCTTTCTTATATCTCTCTCCATGGCTTCTTTGGTCTCCCTCTCCCACATTTAATATACACCTTATTTATTGTTTCATCCGCCTAACAGGTACATTTGCATGACGTCTTTGCACATGGTCATTTCATCTTAACATTAAATCCCTCGTCTCTTCTTCTATATGAGCTAGCTTAGCATTTTTCTTTATATGTTTATTTCTTATTTTTATTATTCATTGTATTCTACACATCCATCTTAACATTCTTATTTTGGTCATACACATCCTTTGTTCATTTTTATAATTGATTACTTACATTCAGACCTGTACAACAGTGCGAGTTTTACTGTCGTTCTATAAAACATTCTTTTAAGTTTTAAAAGTACTTTTCCATCGCAAAAAAAAAAACCAAGTGCACTTCTCCACTTTAATTATAATGTCTGTATCATGTGATTTACATCATTGTCGCTTCCTTCATCTTCCTATAATATAGATCCTAAATATTTAAAACTCTCTCCTAAGTGAATCTTTTGGTATCTCAGTTTCACACAAGGTTCCACGATCATTCTTTTGTTGTTGAAATTAAATTTCATATACTTTATCCGCTCTTGACTCAAATTGAAGCCATTTTCCTGTAGTGCATCCCGCTAATAGTCCAACTTAGCATGGACTCATTCACTTGTCTCATCGGCTAGCACAATGTCATCTACAAATAACATGCTCCACGGAACTCCGTCTTGAATGTGTCAAGTGATCTCATCTATAACTAAAGCAAATATATATAAACTTAATGCAGACCATTAGTGTAAAACCACTGTAATAGAGAACATTGGGTTGAGTTCTCATACAGACATTAGGCTTGTCGTTGCATTCTCATATATGTATTTAATAATTTATATATGTTACTATAACTAGTCTTCATAATCTTGTTAAAAAGAAATATGAAAGACATAATACTTTTTCTCCTAGTCATTTCTAAGTCTCCATAAGAATAACGTCGGATCCATTCATTTTAATGTTTTTCATCATTTCAATGCATCTCCTACTTCTCGGAATCGAATTCTCCTACTACATGTTAAGTTTCTAGCATATTCAGAGTTTCGTAACTCGCTCAATACAAGTTCATCTCTAATGATTAGTTAAAAGGTTTCTCAAAGTATCTTCTTCGTTCCATCTTGTTTTGATCTTTCCTCTACTAATATCTTGTTATCTTCGTCTTTAATGTATTTAACTTGAATCAAATATTTTCTTCTTTTATTTCACTCTAACAATTTTATACATATCTCTTTAATCTTCTTTCATATCCAACCATTTATAAATATCTTCAAACACCTTTAATTTCTTTAATTGTTTGGTAATTGATAACTTAAGCAGTGGTTTTTTTGGAGCGCTGAACTACGTGGTATTGAGAAACATGATCAGTGGCATTAGATGACATAAAATTTAGTTTGCCAGTAATTTTATTGTTCATAATCTCGGAAACATTGAACGCATTAGCAAATAAGAATGTTAAGTTAAATTAATCTGGAACGACATTATTCTTATTTTACACTTTTAAGAAAAAATATGACGTCCTTTATTTCAATTTAGATGTTAATAACAAGATTTTAGCTAATAAAAATTAACTAATTTTTTTGAGGAATAACATTTATGTTTATGTTACTACAACGGTGAAAATCAGCTTAGGACACAAATGAAATAATATAAGAACAACAACCCAGGTTAATCAATATTTCGAAGAAAATTACGTATTCATTTTTTCTAAAAGATTATTTAGACAATTAGAGATTTGACTTATTTTGACAAGTGTCATTTTGTCCCTTATACTTAGTGTGTAAGAACAATCGTAAAAAGAATCGAATTAGCTAGTGTAAGAAAATACAACTGAAAGAAAGGGTAATTTCCTTTCTAAAAGTACTACAACAACAACACATATCAAATATATAACGGCATCAAAAGCTATTGTTAGGATCTGGAGAGAGTTAGAGGCAGACTAACAATATCTCAATCCCAAAAGATAGAGAGTTTACTTCCATCGAGACCTCCGGCTCTATATGTACCTATGTAGACAAATAATCAAAGACAAATCATAAAAGACAAAGACAAACACAAAAAATATGCAAATTGTGTAGAGACTATCTAAACCCCTAAATATAATCTAAGGTACTCATATATATTGTCTAAACGCCGTTAACTTTAATATTCTTTCTCCATGCACTCTTATCCTGGACTATATCTTTAGAGAAGTGCAAATCTAATAAGTCATGTCTAATCTGGTAATCCCAAATCATTTTGGGCATACCTTTACTTCTCTTTCCTTTTACAATGAGGCTTTCAACTATTCTGTCAGAAGCGTTGTCTACCTCCTCTAAAATAACTACGGAAGGAAAAGAAAAGAAATAAAGGGTAATTGTTTCCTTCAAATAATCTTAATGGTCTATTTAGCTATTATCTTATGTGGAGTTGACGTCAGTAAGAATTCGAAAGGACTACCTAAAAGAAAAACTATAATAAAAACAAACAAACCAAAAGGTCATATGAGTTGGTGCAAATATTGCACCAAGACATACATAAATTGGGAAGTCGAACCGGAGAATGATAAAAGTGGTTACACATCGTGCAAGATGAATATTATTTCTTAAAAGAAGATTGAACTCTAACCAATAAGAGTCCCTACCACACCCAGTCTTAGGGATGTAAATCGGGTTGGGATCTCCTAACCCCACTTTCTTCACCCCCTTTGTGACCACGCGACACGTGGCAGTAAAGAGGGGTGGTGAGGCTAGATGCGAGTGACCTTCATCTAGCCTCACCCCCCTTGCTGCCACGTGTCGCGCGGTCACGCGTCACCGCACCCCATTTGCGGTGAGGGGATCCTATCCCATGTAAATCAGGTACCCAACGGCCCGCTAGCAGTAGCTTGGTCATATACACAGTAGTCTGCATTAGGAGACCCTAGCACTGCAGGCAAGCCTACAGGCCAAGGAAGCTCCCACACAATGCACTTGCTGGAAAGGGACTCTCTTGCCTTTGGCAAGAATTGAACCCCGACCTCCCTTTCGAGAACTCATGTCCGGAACCAGTTGGGCTATGTCCTGAGAACATTATTTCTTATCTCCTATATATGTGTGACCCAAAATTTTGTTTGTAAATGATAGAGGCTTGAGTATCTCTTTTAAACAGCTTTTTTATAAAGAAAATTGTATCACTCCTTCTTTGAAAAACTGTTTTTTACACATGGCGACACGTTATTGAAAATTTTATATTTTGCCTCACTTTTAATCTTCTCATATCTGAACCAAGAAGTAAACTATAATCCAAATCGGATCTGATCAGAGGAGGCCTCATATGATGTCAAATATGAGACCTCCAATCACGCGACTACACATGTACAAAAAATCCTGCTGTTTATTTATTTCTTTTTTTGAAAAAAATTCATTTTGTACACGTGACATCGAGTGATTGGAGACCTCATATTTTGTCTCATACGAGGCCTCCTCTGATCTCAACCGAATCCAAACACTATCATAACTGGGTTGAACCCCAATCAGTAAGGGTCTCTGCCACACCCAGACCCCAAAGATAGTGTAGGGATGTAAATCAGGTACCCAACGGCCCGCTAGCAGGAGCTTGATCATATACACAGTAGTCTGCATTAGGAGCCCCCAACACTGCAGGCAAGCCTACATGCCAAGGAAGCTCCCACACAATGCACTTGATGGAAAGGGGGTCTCTTAACTTTGACAAGAATTGAACCCCTGACATCTTTTTTGAGAACTTCTGTCCGGAACCAGTTGAGCTATGTCATGTGTACAAACACCATCATAAGTGACACGGGCAAGAAAGGGAGAGAGGAAAACATTAATCCATCAAACACACACGAGAAAACCATAGTATCCCATTCCCCCACTGTACAATTAACCATCAATTCTCCAACTACTATAAATATTCTGTTCCCGCTGCTTCCCATACCTCTGCTGCACCCATTCAGCTACCTAAAACCATTTCTACAGCTTCCTCTTTTCCTTTTTTTCGATTTTTTTCCTACAAGGTTTTTGAATTGCTCCGTGCGGGTTCTGAATTCCCATCAGGATATTCTCTTGAGACACCATTGTAATTTTTATTCTTTTTCCTTTCCATTTTTTTTTGGAATACAAAACGTCCACTGACTAGAGAGGATTAACGGGATATTTGTGTTTGTAGGTGGGGAAGTAGAGATTTGAAAAGGCGGGGTAATTTGAAGATGCTCGACGACTATAGCAATTCCAAGAAGAGTGACGATCTTTGTGATAGTGTTTGCGGCGACCAGGTACTGTACAGGGTCTTTTTTTTTTCTTTCTAAATTCTAATCTTGGATGGTCTTATGGTTTATACTCGTGCTCGTGTATTTACATGTGATTTTGCTTAAATTTTGGTGATTTCTGCACCTTTTAATTTCAAATGGTACCTCCTTGTTTGCTTTTGTGATTTATCCTGTGCTGGGTTCGTTGTCTTTGTGTGTGTGTGTGTG